>JAZGLO010004649.1:0-312500 GCA_036873155.1 Biomphalaria sudanica
ATATATATATATATACATTTTATTTTATATTTTATACAGTTTGCATTTCATTTCAAAAATATTAATAGTAAACTTTATTAACTTTCAGATCTGCCATTAACATTTTCAAGACGAAGTATCATGGACAGTATTGAAGGATTATGTACTATAAAGGAATACTCTAAAGTAAGTGATAATTATTACTAGCATCTAGTATATAATTTTAGCATTATAAATAATTTAAATTTTGTATGCTTTTGATGATCAACAAGACTATAAAAAGAGGCTATTGCTCGGAAGTAAATACTACTTTAGGCTAGAACTATGTAAATCTATTAATTTAATAATGATTCTATCAATAGATATTCTAGTAAATGTTTCATATTATTATATTACATATTTATTTACAGTTTGCATTTCATCTAAAAAATATTATTAGTAAACTTTATTTAACTTTCAGATCTGCTGTTAACATTTTGAAGACAATGAAGTATTGTGGACTAGCTACTTCACATGAAAGAGTAGAGAGTGCATAAAAAAAAGTGTAAAGTCTCAGGAAGTCGCAGGATGGCTGCCTGGTCTTGTGGTTTGCGTGCCGGACTGTCGTTTGGATTTATCGATGTCTCTGGTTCAAACCCTGCCCGCTCCCATCCCCTGTCATCCTGCGGGAGGCTTGGACTAGGAAGTAAACTATCTTCAACTTAGAAGGAACATCCGAAACATGTCAAACATATAAGGATATAATAGTAAAAAAAACATATTAGTAATTTCAGTGAATTTCAAGATAGTGTAAGAAATATAAATGTTTCTTCATTTTGGATGTTCTTTGTCAAGAGAAGTGTATGATTTATGTACATTGTAAAGGTTCTGGTCCAGTTAAGGTAGTATATATATATATATTCTATTGTTCTTGGTACATCTCTTTGATGTTTTTTTTTAAACAAACAGAAGTATTTGGTAAAGGTGATAAGCTACTTCTTAAAACTGTATCCTACATTTATGAAATAACTAATTTTTTAGAACTCATAGAACAATATTCTACAAAATATTTTACCAACAATACTAACAATTCAAATGCTATTAACGAAAACACTAAGTACACAAATAAAAAAAATGACAATGAAATAAATATATTAAATTGACTTAAACGAAACAGGACTAAATGTTATGTGTGTAATAAGGCCATCAATAAGAAGACCATGCCACTTTTTATGGACTTTCTAAATTAAGTATTGTCTACCCACATCCTGCAGATTCCTGCTTATAAGTTATTGACCATGTACACTACATATATTTAAAGGTTTAAGATACAGTGGGATAAATCAAAAAGATGAAAATATTTCTTTTAACTTTCCTAATTTTAATGATTCATCAAAACATCATAAAGGTTCTCTAACACTTTTTCAGAATTTAAATAGAGGCTATAAAAGTACTTGGAAAAATTTTTGGCCAGAGGTTAGGGTAATAAATTAGGATCCTATTATTTTCTGGATTGTTTTGATGATTGGTTTACTGTAAGTCTAACTGTTAGATGTTATATTATGGGTAATTATCTTGTTTTTTGAAGTAACTTGTGTAATCTAAAGATATATTGCTGGTTATTGTGTTCATGTGGTTCTAAAGAAATTTAATGACTGGGGATGGGAGCGGCCAGGGTTTGAACTTGGGATCATCAATAAACCTAAACAACAGGCTGGAGCGCAAACCGCTCGACCAGGCAGCCATCCATATATATATATATATATATATGGATAATATAAAATTTAGATAACATTAACATTATATGAAATCATTGTATTTTTAAAATGTGTATTGTAAATTATTTGAATATCTATTTTTTCTCCTTATGTTCATTAAGCAATTGCAATAAAAACTTAACTCATTAAAGTGGCATCTTTTGTCTGCAAATAAAATTGCTATATAACACCACACGTTTGTTTTCATGTTGTGTTATTTCTGTTGTGATGCTTGTTTTCATTAGTGTGTATATTAAGTTGTAAAGCAACTTATCAATTTTATATTCTAATAACAATTATGTAGGTGTAATACTGTTTATAGAAAAGTCATAACATACATGACAACACAGTTATTGAGTTACAGACTATACCACTTAGCCTAAGCACTAATGCAAACTTTCAGCCAGATGTGGTACTGTTCAGTTTACAACACACACAAAGCATTCTCCAGTCACTTAGTGTGTATATTAAGTAAATACATAAAGTGTAGACCTAGTAATTTGTCTACTTTAATAATACGTCTGTTTATAGTTTTGAGGATCTAAGTCTTGATCTAGTAATTAGTCTACTTTAATAATACGTCTGTTTATAGTTATGAGAACAACAACTACACGTTGGTTGTGTTACATTTTACAACACTTTGCCTAAGCGCTAATGCTAACACGGAGTCAGGCTCTGGTTACGATAAAAAACAATGGTCGCTGACCTACTACGTCACGAACCAGCCTTACGGCCTGGGGTCACGGAGGTAACGGTTATATCCCAACTACCCGTATTTTTGTGCAGAATTTTTTTCTCTATCAGGTATACTTAAAATTATAGCATAATAATGTCAGTTTAATTTAAAAAAGAGAACTGCAAAATACAAAGATATATAGGGAAAAAAGCGACTTCCGGCCCAATACTTTTTAATCAAAGAAACGAAACGGACTAGTCCAACAAACCCTATTCGTCTTGCGTCGAAGGCGAATTGAAACCTACACAGAAACATCCGACGATGGCGTTATTCGAGAGCTTCTGGCGGACTGACAACAGTGACGACGCTTGCAATGGGGAAGGGGGTGTGGTGAAAAGCGAGCACAGTGTCTGATATAATCGGTGTCTAGTCCTCGTTGAACGATTAACTATTTAAAAAAAATGTTTCGATAAAATAAATATTATTTGCGTATGGAACTAAAGAGCCGCAACTTCACATCGAAAGAGCCGAATGTGGCTCGCGAGCCGCAGGTTGCAGTCCCCGTGCCTAGGCTAGTCTACTAGCAGATTAGCTTTTCTTTACATCTGTACATTAGTTACCAGTGGAAGCACTAGGCTACTTGTTCCGTTGCAACTTTAAATTTTAATTGATTTGATGGTGCGAAAAAAAAAAGGCTAGAATTCGACTCAGAATCCGGGGGGTGCATGTGGACCCCCTTATACACCCCTACGGGCCCCATGTCTAGATACTAGGTTTAGACCTAGATATCAAGACTACATCTAGAACTAGTCTAGAAATCTACTAGATCTAGTCTAGCTCTATATTCTAGCTCTAGATTCTATATATAGATCTATTCTATATTCTAGAGTAGTCTAGACTTATAGAGTAGATAGAGCGATTATGATAAGGATTAGAAGCCTACTAGTGGGCATTAGTGCACTATGCTGTTCGCATGGGATACCGGTTAGTTGTGCGGGCAAATTTTTCAAAATTTGCTAGCTAGTCTACTCCAATATATTAATTGACATTGTTGGGGAAAGGTACGTATCTGGGAGCAGTAGCGTCACTAGGGGGTTCGAAGGGTGCGGTTGCACCGGGTGAAACCATTTTGGGGATGACAACCAAGTTGAAAAAATTTTATCTTGGCAAAAGCAGACACATCGGAAAAGATAATTATATTAAAATCTCTACTAGATATATCCCCAAACATGCCTAGACACGTCTAGAAGGTAGTTTAAGTTTACATGTCAAAGCACAACGTTATACCACTTCTGTCTTAAAGTATAACAAAAGAAATCTATTCAGGTGATGTTAAGTCTGTTTCTAATTTTAATTAAATATCATTGTAAAATTTGCAATATATATATATATATATAGCTCCTCCTTAAATATGGTCGAAGATGAGCATATTTCTCATGTATACTAGAATTGACACTCATTTATCATTTGAGTAAACATCAAAATAGTAGGTAATCAAATCACTGTATTTGTTCAACAAAAAGAACCAACTAGTAATAGTGTTTATTGGAACATATTTGAAGAAAGTTGATGGGAAGGGCTGACACCCTGAGCTACCTCACCAGGTGCCACCGACATGTCTGGGAGGTCTGCATTTTTTAGGTGATCAGTTGGATCTCTACTCTTCTTTTTCCTAGTCCATTGGTCCCCTGGAGACTTCGATGGGGGCCGAAAAGTAAGTAGACGATTTTAAACTAGAAAAAGATTAAAGAGATTATATTTAAGACAAAAGACATAGAGGAAAGGACAGATCATGTGCGTGCCCCAACGGTTCTACAGAGTAAGGGATAGATGAAGATGAAGAAAAGAGTTTCACAAAAAATCAACAATTTATAGTTTGTTTGTTTGTTTTTTATTATTTCTTTTCAGATAAATAAAACTGTGCCTTGAGTAAATGCGAACTTCTTTAAAAGTTAAGTTACCATTTCTTGGTGTCTGTCAAAAAACGAAACAAAAAAAAAAAATAAAAATAATTTTTTTAAAAGTCTATGAAAATTGTCATCTTGGGTTAACATAATGTCATACAGCATCCAGAATCAAACTGAAAAAAATGATAAAATTATTTAAAAATAAATAAATCAAATTAGAATTGGAGGCGCGGTGGATGAGTGGTAAGCTAAACGGTTCAAATCCTGTGTGAAGATCTGTATTTAAATCTCTGGATCTTTAGGGTGACTTTAAAACCACACAGCTGTATTGGGTACCTAATTTTGTATGGGGAAAAGTATAGGTGATTGGTCGTTGTGCTGACTGTCAGGGTGGGTTTTCAGGTTGACTAGGGTTGACTATAGGTTCCCGGGCTCCCCACCACCTAACCAGTGTAAACCAAATCAAAGAATGCTCGAATATAACAACGATGTAACTTGAATAGCGAATAAATGTCATCGAAGAGAAGATAAAACTAAAACATCATCGATTAGCCAACAATTGTTAACAACGATCAATATTTAATGATACATAATTATAACTTAACAACGTATTTCCCTAAGTATCAATTTCATGATGGTGAATTAATAATTGTTAAAATAACAATAACACACCTTCTACACATACACTTCATCTCGGCGCCCTACAGAACATCAACTTCATACACTCATTCCCATAGCCCCAAGCCTAACACCCGTTAAAACGGGGAAAGTGATACCCAGCTCACAAAAGAAGCTCCCTCCACTGCGGTAGCTAAGGATGACGTAAACATACACATGAACAATATTCTAGACAGCAAAACGCACCTAATACAAACTAATTCCTATACACTAAAACACATATATTAAACACAAAAAGAAAACTTCATGCGCACACGACACTGATCACATGACACACTCTTTAACCTTGGACCACAGAAACGACGTTTACATCATCTGCCCCATGGTCTGAAAGTGTGGACTTGTTTTTTTCTTTAGAATCAACGCAAAACCTACTTACTTCTATCTGAAGACATTGTTCTGTATCACAAAATGTTTTTCCTTCTAAAATGTTCAATAATGAAATATGATAGCGGACATTATGTCCTTGAAAATAATACCATTTACTTATTTTGTATGCATAAACAGTTCTTGTCTGTTTTCACTTCTACATGAAACTCACGATTTGGCGTGCCATTTTAAATGGATATAGAGTAAAACATAGAGGCGGATCTAGTTTTTGAAGGTTCTGGGCAGCGTTTTTTGTAGAGGCACTCACCCACCCTCAACCCCACTATAAATGCACAGAATAATATTACTAACTCAAAAAGCGTGTCATGTTTGTCAAGAAGGAAATAGAGTTCTTGTACACGTCATCTCAATGATATTCTTATCTTATAAATTACAGACGTTGTACTTCAAAAAACAAGACAATTACGTCCTACGCATTTCATATGTCAATCTACTTATAATCTAGTAAAAAATCTAGTCATGCTTGTTAATCAATGACTAAACTCTTCTACTACGTCATTGGTTTTCCTGTCTGATTCAGGCAACCCATTCCAATATCTAAAGACACTAGAAGGAACACTTGTACGATGTGAAGATCTCCTTAAAGTTGAGGCCCTGTGCTGGTAGACAGTCAACACTTGTGTAAATCCGGCCCAGGCAAGCCATTTTAAAATATAAATAACTAGCGTTCAATATGACCGATGACTGAATTTCAAACAATACTGATTTTTAAAACAAGAAAAACACCAAAGATACTTTAAAAAAAAAAACCAAAAAACTTTTACGAAGTGTAATTGTATCAATTATTTAGGATCAGTCATGTAATTAAATTTGTAGTAGATCTAGACCAATAACAATAAACATGTGCGATTAGAAATATTTTTACCAATTGTTTTTTTTTTTTAGCGCTATTTCATGCTTTTAGAAAGAAAGGGATATCTGGGTGAATTTTACCGTAATCGCTTTTTAAAAGCATTTATAAATAAAAAAAGGGGGGGAGACGACCTGAATTCGAATATATGGCTCAAGCCGACATACTAACCACTCTGCTAGTGAAGTGCTTATGAAAATAGAATATTGTATAGTCATCTATTGTTTGTTTAAAAGCGGCGACCTATAAATGGGATTAATTCAGTTTATACCATTGCTTTAGTCCAGTACTATTTCTTTCCCTTGTTAATTACCAATAGTTAATTAACTAAATCTTTTTTTAAAATTGATTCTTGTGTTGTCAGGTAAAAGAAATAATTGTGCACATTTTCAGCTTCATCCGACATTAGGTGTGTAAGAAATAAGGTGTACAAACTTTTACCAGAAAGAGTGAGTTGATACAAACTTTATAAAATATCATGCATTCCAATAGGTTAGGGAAAATCAAGTGTTTACAAGTACATTTCAATTAGTAAGGAATCAATAACATTAAATATTTGAACAAGTATTGCGCACGAGTAAGACTGCCCATCAGTCCAATCCAAAAGCAAAACTTTAGTTGTCTGTGGCATTTCACGTAACGAGAGACGATCTTTTCCCTTTGCAACTTCTTGTATGACTAAAGTGGCCAATCCTTGATACACAGCTGCAGTCAGCTGCGGTCAGAGCCAGCATTAGGCCACTGCAACCTATGTGGACGCAGTGGGCCCCGCACTATCATAGGCCCCGCACTTTTTCTAGGTGTAAATTATTAAATTAAACTATTATAACTTATATAAATAATAACAGGGGTTTCGCGGCCTCCAGATTTTCCAGGGCCTCCTGGAAATCTGAAATTATTTAAAACTCCTGAAAACTAAAAAAAAAATCTACTGAAAAATAGACAAAACTGTTATTTTGAAATGCCATTAAATAACAAACAAAAAAAACGGCATTGTGAGCTTTCATTTAATAAAAATTTATTGCAAAGACGAATGTATTTTCTAATACAAAATCTAATTTTGACATTATGTTCATCCCTACCCAGACTAGGCCCCGTGCAATTGTTCCGCATAGGGCCACGTAATTGTTAGGTCCGGCTCTGCCTGCGGTCACAGGTTGGGCATTTGTAATTGCCAGGCGCCACTGCACTTTGACCCTTCTTTTTACTACTGTTGTGTTTCTTGTGTATCACATCTGCAAACCGGGACCATTCCTTTATGCTCGCTGTCCATGTGGACTGTGGATCTATACAGTGCCACATTTTCCCAGCTGCTTGTGTCAATTTTGAAGAGCTTCATGTCGCGTTTGCATACATCAGTATACCTTAAAAGTGGACGACCAGCGGTTTTCCTGCTTTACAGAATGTCTTGTGGAAGTCGACCTTGTGGCATTCTGTGAACGTGACCAAGCCAGCCAATGCGTCTGCTGCTGATAACGCTGCGGATGTCCTGGCACCCTGTTCTTCGTAGCACTTCCTCATTGGTTATTTTATCTTGCCACATTATTTTAAAGATCCGCCTTAGGCATCCGAGGTGGAAGATATTTAGCTTTTGCTTTTTTTTTCTGCCATGAGTAGGTTGACCCTGTTTCATATCCGTATAGCAGAGTGCTCATCACACAGGTCCGGTAGACTAAGGCTTTGGTATTGTTAGTCAGCAAGGAATTGTCCCACACTCTTCTCTGCAGCCATATCATGGTGCCCATCTCCTTGACTATACTGTTGTTGATGTCTTTATCCAGTAGAACATCGCTGGATATGATGGAGCCAAGATAACAGAAATGCCGATTTAGTAGATCAGACAGAAATTCAGGAAATAAATTCTTTAAAGTAAACAAGATAATTCGTCTTTTTATTTATACAAAATATGTAAAGAAAGTTGGCGTTACTTTTTACTTCATTATATTGACCCGTGATTTTTTAAAAAATTTAAATAGAGGAGCATGATCTTACCTGGCATTTTTTTCTCTGCGGTTATTCGCATTCGGGCTTGTGTGAAAATGTGTACTTTCCGCCTCCTTCAACCACTTTTAATCTGCACACTTCGTTCTGTTGAGATTTACAACCCGTTATTAAAGCAAAACCACAATAGAAACTTTAAATAAAGCTACCCCTTTAGAAAATAATCTTTTTAATTTATAAATAGACATGGTGAATATTTAGATCTATAGTTACATTATATCCATAACTCGAACCCCTTCAACTGTCCTTGAGTCTTTTAGCCCTTTGGGGCACTACAGATGATCTGTTAAGCATTTCTCTAGGGTCTCCTTTATTGACAGGCCCGTCCATTTACGCATATTGTATTTTACTTCTTTTGTCTTTTCCTAATCCCGCAAAAAAGGTCTTAGAGTGAGCAGAGAATCAAGATATTATCCCACAGTCTTAACTTGCTTTTTTTTGTTTGAAACAATAATAATAATAATAATAATAATAATAAGGCCAAGGAAGGGCACGATCACCTTTTAATTATGTTTAGAATTTTCTTATTTGAGATTCTTAGTCTACGGTTGTTTGGGAACATTTCAATATATGCAATCGACAATTAATTTTCATTAGGGTAAAGTGGCGGTGGAAATAAACGAAAAACAACTAGAAATGACAGACCCATAGAAAAGGCGTATCCTTATTAGATCAAATCGTTTTTTCTTCTCTAACACTGGGACCACTTGAAATAATTTTAAATATCCATGTTGCATTCAATGTCTTAAAATATCTGTATTGGGCCAATTATGCGTAGGCCTTAATTATTTTCTTTTTTATCGTAATACCCAACCTGAGGAACGTACTGTTATCTTGCCCTCAAAACATCTGCCCATAGTATCACATCTTAGAATAAAGCCACAGAGACTCGTTCCACTGGACTTGTTTTTTTTTTTTTTTTTTTGTGGCATGTGGGCCGTGACGCGATTGTCGAAATTTATTTGATCCCAAAGCTAAAAAGGGTTAATGATAAATTAATTTGGCTAATCCTGTTTATTATTAGAACTCCCCAGTACCTGCTTTTGACAACAACCAAAACTATAGTGTGCCATCATCTCAGTGTTAATTTTACTATCTCTTACTAAGGACTTATTGAAGCGATTGAGATTTTTGCCATCTGAATGGTAGTCTTGGTACACCTTTATTTTTGATAAAACTAGTAAAACGCAATGTCAATGCTTATTGTGAACCGATTTGAGGGTGGGGGGTCGGGGGGTATGCGGTAGAAGGTTTCCTTGCGGCCTTTTCAAAAGCAATGAAAAAAAAGAAAAGAAAATTGCTCAAGTCTGAATTCGAACTCGAGCATTTATGATGAAAGCCGACATGTATTGCCACTGAGTTATTCAAGTACTTATAAAAAAGAAGGTTTTATTAGTCTATTATTTGTTTAGAATTTTTAGCATGCGATGCGATTATCGTCACGCGTCCTCCACCGACGATTTAGTAAATTTTCCATGTTAAAAAAAAGTAAACAAATATGACTAATTAATTAATTGGTTATTTTTTTTTTATTGATTGATACATGTGCTGTCATCGACAATGAGACAATGAAAATAGTTGAGGAAAGTTTTCAATTTGAGAGTGGGAAGTGGGAGAAATAAAGTGTGTATCAGCTTTCTGTCCGACAGAGGGAGTTGATATGAGCTTTTGTAAAACCAACTTACTCTAATCTTGTTATCCAACTTGAGTACGAGTTCATAAGAGTATTTGTTTTCTCCTGTTTTCTATAAAATAACAAATGACTATATTACCAATGTAACAGCAAATGATGAATTAAATATATATATATATATATATATATATATATATATATATATATATATATATATATATATATATATATATATATCATGGGCGTAGCATTGAATTTTTTTCGAGTTGGGGGGAATTTAATATCTATCTATCTATCCTTCTATCTATCTATCTATCTATCTATATATATCTATATATGTATATATATATATATGTTTGTGTGTGTGTGAACATAATTAATATTTATTTTGAATAGGTTTTTCCTAGAGTTAGTGGAAAAATTGTAGACTCCCCGCTCTTGTCAGCAGAGGGTCTTGGGGGAGCGCTGCAAGCTCCCCGTCGCCGGACAGAGCCCCGCCGCCAAGCACTATTTCCGGTATTGAAAGCCAAAAAATTCATATTTTGAGGTATCTACAGTGCATTATCCTGCTATTAAAAAGTTTTATTTCAAAAACCTAATGTTGTTATAACTGACTTAGATCCTCCCGCCGTTCGGTGCATTGGCTGGAAAGCTGTTTCTACAAAAATCTGTCACTGGCAATGTCCTAAGCCTCTTTCCACCTGCTCTGAGTACCTCCATGAAAGTGTGGCGCTAAGTTGTACTAGGATGTCGTCGCAACTTTTATTATGCGTAATTCAATTTTTCGGAGAACATGTCCCGCAAACCTCATACGACGCTCTGTCACAACCTTACTAAGGGAGTCGACTCCCAGTTTGGCTTAGAATTTCCTTGATTGAGACCCGATCTCTATTACTGACTCCGTCTTAGCCATCTTTGTTGAGCCAAATTTAGTGTTTTTCAATTTCGGCAGATGGCTATTCATTGCACTTTATTAATGGAGCCCCGCCACTGGTAGACATATGTAAACTCTTGTTACGTGCGCATCTTAGTGTGAATGTGGAATGGTGCGAATGCGTGCTGAACGGGAGGGAAGATGAAATCCTAAAATGAAGGAATGTAATCAAAGTGATTGTTGACACATTATTAATTGTAACTCAAGATTCATCAGAACCTACCATATACAAGTCTATTATTGTATCATTAAAAGTCTCATCTGTACGTAACACCTCTCTTGACTACGCTCTTGGAATTAGGTGACTTTAGTTTGCTTCAGATTTTATATAAAAAAGGTTAGTTTTATCGTCAAAATCATCTGTTGGGCGGGTGGGGGGGGGGGGGGAAGGTTAAACTAAAAAATCTCTGTGTTGTTGTTTTTTTTTAAATTCAAAACCCAATTTAGCTACGCTCATAGAATTTGATGACTGTAGTTTGCTTCAGAATAATATTGAAGAAGGGGTTTTAACCTCAAAACTATATGTAGGGGGATTTTAAACTCCAAACCATCTGGGAAGGGGGGGGGGTTGAAACTTTAAAAAACGCCATCTAGAGGAGTGGGGGAGGGGTTTAAACTCAAAACCGCCATTGACTTGGCTACGCTCAAAGAATTTTAGTGTGTAATTTATTTATTTTTTTATATTGAAGAGGTATTTTTTTTTAGCTCAAAACTCAAAACTCCCTTTGGCTACACTCATAGAATTTTGAGTGTGTAATTTGCTTTTTTTTATATCGTAAAGGGGGTTTTAAAATCAAAATCTTCCTGTTTGACATGTTTAAAGTGTATTCAACATACCACCTTAGCTGTTTCGCCCACACTGACCACAGTTCTTTGGGCTGAATCGCCTTTCCTTTGGTAGAATTCGTTGATAAAGTCACGCGCATCCAAAACTACCTTGGAGTTCCTTGTCAGTTTCTCATTGTTAGCGGCCAACACCAAGGAAACAAATAGGAGAAACCAAAAGTACATCATTTTGTAGTCTAATTGGAAGAAGTATTGTGAGAATTATAAGTGAAAATTTATTATTATTATTATTATTATAAGTATTATTATTATTATTATTATTATAAGTATTATTATTATTATTATTATAATTCCTCTTATCAGCTTTCAAATTCTTCATGGGCAAAACCTGGAACCAGGACACAGATCTCGAAAACGGCTCCACAGATTTTCCTAAAATATTTGAGAGGGTATTATATCTTTGAAAAAAAACTACCTTATTTGCCACAGGTGGAAAACTATGGTTTGACCATTATGATTTTTAAAAAATATAATAGCCTAATCTTAAATTTGGTCTGGAGGTATAGACCTTCTATAGCTTAAACACACACGCACGTATTCCCACGTGTATTCATTAAAAAGTCCAATCATTGTTAAATAAATTAATAGACGTTTAGAAACATTTTGAGCACTGTCTAATGTAGAAATCTGTCTAGACTACTGTCTTTTTATGCTTCTAAGTCTGGATCTAAGTCTGGCCTATCAACAAACTAGAATCTTCTATATACCAGTGTTTCCCAAACTTTTTCTTGAACGGAACATTTCGCACATTCTGAGTATTTAGTGGAACACTTTTCTTATTTTTTTGAGAGATTCATTCACGTGGTGGCCTACTAGTTTATAATTCCAGTAGTTCGTGGCTCCCAGAGCACTAGAGTTCCACGAAGATAGTTTGGAAAACCCTGTTCTATATATATCTAAATGGAGACGCGGCGGCGCTTGGCTTCCGATCCGGGGGAGAGGTCCCGGGTTTGAATCCCGGGGAAAACTGGGATTTTCAATCTCATGATCTTTAGGGCACCTCTGAATCAATCCATCACTAATGGGTAACTGACGTTACCTGACGTTTGTTGGGGAAAAGTAACAGCAGTTGGTAGTTGTGCTGACCACGCGAGGACCTCGTTGACCGTAGGCTATAGAAAAAGATGATATTTACATCATCTGCCCTATAGATCGCAATGTTTAAAAGGCGAACTGTAATTACAAACCTATCTCTAGATCCTTGCGCGATCGGGTATTCCCAGCATCTTTACAGCCATCAGACAACGCCGTTTGCGCTGGCATGGACATGTTCGTCGGATGGAGGACACGCGCATCCCAAAAGTCATCCTCTATGGTCAACTCGCGACTGGCACAAGAAAAACTGGTCGCCCCCACCTCCGTTACATAGATGTAATAAAACGTGACCTCAAATCAGTGAACATCAATACTGACAAATGGGAAGACATAGCTCTAGACCGCAACAGGTGGAGAGAGACAGTGACCAAGAAAGCTATGGACAGTGAAAGTACATGGGTCTCAGCTCAGGAAGAAAAACGCACCATCCGAAAAACGGCCAGCTCCTCTACCACCGATCAAAAACCACCTTAACCTGCGCTATCTGTGGACGGGAGTGTCTCTCCAAAATAGGGCTCCACAGCCACATGAAGAAGTATGCTCCGAGATGAACCATAGTCGTTCTACGACTGAAGGAGGCCAATGGATCTCTAGATCCAGTATTCTAGTCTAGATTACTGTCTTTTCATTTTCTTTTCAACTAAAGAGACAATAAACCTTTTAGGAAGGAAAAAAAAAGATTATGTCATACATATATTTGTTAAGGAAACGTCCCGGTGGAGAATATGTTAGCAAATATATTTTAGTTTTCAATATATTTCTGTGTCATTGTGTCTATTTGACCTTAAAAAATACAATTTCTCATTAGCCTATTGCAAATTTGGTTACGGGGTGGCCGAGTGGTAAAGCGCTTGCTTTCTGAACAGATGGGTCTTGGGTCGGAATCCAAGAGAAAACTTGATTTCGAGTTTCGGGATTTTTAGAACGCCCCTGAGTTCACCCAGCTCTAATAAGTACCTGACTTATAATATCTGACATAAATTCTACTACATTTATTGTATTTCATCTCAAGTTAAATTTGTCTATATTGTGATTTGTGATTTTGGGCACATCGGCACAATTTAGGCCATGTCGTGCCTGCAAAGAATCTATTCAAGTTTTGTAAGTGAAGATGTTAAGTTGTCTACCAGCAGTTTGGTGCTTCAAGTCAAACACCGTAAACAACATAGGCCTACAAAGACAGCATACAACAGTACCGCTTATCTTATATCATTAACACTGCATATCCACCGACTAATCACTAAACTCTTCTCACCGTCACCATAGAAACACACACAGAGACTATAACATAGAGACAAAGAATAGAGGCTTTCAAACACGCTTCCAGAGACTGAGTATTCATGTGTGACCATTAAGTCAAAGTCAGACATTTACACACCTAAAACCAACCTGGAAATCTCCTCACATCTCAAGCAAGACTAAAACAAGAATCTTCAACTCTAATAACAAGGTGGTCTTACTGTATGGTTCTGAAACATGGAGAACAACTGAAGCAACAGCCACAAAAAAATACAGATCTTCATCAACTGATGTCTGAGAAAAATCTTTAAAATACGCTGGTATCACAAAGTAGAAAACACCAAACTGTGGGAGATGAGTGGACAGAAAAATATGGAGGTGCAAATCTTAGAAAGGAATTGGAGATGGATTGGTCACATCCTTAGAAAAGATACCAAGAACAGAGCTAGACAGGCCTAAGAGTGGAACCCCCAGGGAACAAGACGTAGAGGAAGATCAAAAAGAACATAGTGGGCAGTTTACTAGATAAAGCCGAGGGGACATTAAAAAACTAGGAAGAGACCGTGGAGACTGGGCGTGTTTTTATTGAGGCCCTATGTCCCAGGATGAACTCAAAGGAAAGAGGATGATGATGATGTTATTCAAAGAGGAATTTACATTGTCACAAAAAAACTTGCTTTCTCCTGACTGCAAGCAGTTTGTGTATGGAGCTATTTGAAAACAAATCTTGTTTTTAAAACAAAACACGATAAATTATAACTATTACTTAACACAAACTCATATATATATATATATATATATATATATATATATATAAACAAATAAGTGTTTTGTGTATTGTTACGTGCGCATGTTAGTGTCAATGTGAAATGGTGCGACTGCGTGTTGAAAGGGGAAAAGAACCAAAATGGAGGAATATGAACAAGAAAGTGTTTTCAGTGGTAATAAAGATGAAAGTATTTATAAACTGTGATTTGTCGTTTTCATGTCTAAAGAGTCTCATTAAATATGAAGACGTATCTTACCTTATATTAGAAACCTCGATCAATCAAGTGTGATTAAAGAAAAAAGAATAGAACACTCGAAGTTTGATGACTCGCCAAGAGTCCAATAGAGAGATAACTCGAAGATCCATAAGCTTATATACACTTCTATTAGGATTAATGCGATTTTTGAAATAATAATTCTGACACCATCTGTTAAGTATTGAACTTTCTACTTCAAACTATGAGACGAAAGTTTTAAAAGGTCTGACCGAATCTTTGTGATGTCTCCCCCCTCCCCTCAAAACTTTTTTTTTTTTACCGAGCTTAGATCAAGTCACTCCGTCTGTCTGGATAAAATGTGTACACGCTATGTCTCCCACTTCCAATTCTCGGGTCAAGTTGAATGTATGCATAATGATTTATTGTCAATGACAACACGTGAATCAATCAAATAATAAATCAATTATTCGTAATTAATCAATTTTGTTTTTATATGGAAAATGTAAAATAAAATCGGCGACGGACGTCCCTTGATAATAATCACATTTATATAGAGAATTAGGTCGTTTGTAATTTTTGTGTGTGCTAACAATAAAGTAATAAAGGTACTTGAATAGCTGCTCATGACCAAACGCGTCGTCTTCCATTACGGAGGCTCGAATTCAGGGTCGAGCAATTTTTTTTCACTTGACTTCGTTTAAATTAAAGTGCGGGATTTTTGTCAACATGCAAGATGGAAAACGTGTCAACATCGCAAGACCAGGAGTATAACTTATTTTATTGTGTACTGTTAGCAGTATATCTATGTCAACAATTTCCATCCAAAATAAAGGTCAACCAAAACAAAAAAAAAAACAATAAACATAGACTGACTTGAGAAATTCTTAACTAATTCTTTCAGATCACACGCGTAACGGTAAAGCAAATATGTCCTCACAAAATAGTCCCACATGCTTTTTTTTTACTATTAATAATGAATAGTTGTAAAAATGGTGTATTTTTATAAAAAAAAAATTACTGGCATAGTTGATTTCAAAAACAAAAAAAATTCGCTTTCAGTGAAGAAAAAGTAGCTTTTGCATCAGAACTTTGAAAGTTCTAAAATATCATGATATCGAATTTTCAATAGCTGTTCTAGTTTATGAGATCTGAATGGCACGAACGGACAGACGGTCGGACGGATGGACAGACCACACAAAAAATAATAGCGGCTATTCCCCTTTCAGTGGCCACTAAAAATGTGCTATGGAAAAATAGCGTGCTGTTCTTCTCAGCTGTTGCGCACTGCCATACAGACAGACTGTTCGTCGCCAGGTTGTTGTGTGGCAGTAAGTTCTTTCTGTGGTCCATGACATTGGGACATCATTTAAAGAGGGTATGGTTTCCTAAGTGTGGGCGAAGTAACTACACAAGGGGGGGGGGGTGTTTGTATGTGTGTGTGTGTGTGTGTGTGTGTGTGTGTGTGTGGTTTATTCCGTTTACATGAAACATTAAAATAAAGATGTCTGTCACGTTTAGTTTTACAAAAACCTTGTAACTGTCACTTGAACTTCAAGGTATTTTCTCTGTGAAAACTTCACCATCATTTATCCTTAGGAAATGTATTTAGTTTCCCCCCGCTGTAATTCTACTATTGGGGGGTTAACTTGAACAATCAAAGAAGTTTTAAACTTAAACCAGATCTGTTTACATCTTACATTTTTACATACTTCATCAATATATCGAACGGCATTCCTTTAGTGGTTAAGCCAGTCGACGGTAGCCTTAATCTTATTGTAACATATTGTAGTCTTTTCCCCCCATCTTTTAATTCGGACAATTTAGATTGTAGAATGCTTCTTTGTGTAATACGGTTCTCATGTTATTAAAACCAATTATTTCAAATTATATCTTTTTGTGGGGGCGGAATACTACGATCAATACCATAATGACATAATAATGAAAATTGAACAGAGATTGTTTTATTGAATCACCGAGTCCTAAGCAAAAAAATTCTTTAAGAAGCGAATACTTTTTTATAATTGTTTGATATATTTTTTATTTTTTTTAAATCAATTGCTGTACACCCTAAAATTACGTTAAATTATAAGGCTTTATGAACAGATGAACATTATAGTATGTAATCCATATAGTCTGAATTTGCTTTTTTTTTTTAAGACCCTGTTTTTACAAAGATTCTATCAACTCACTCTGTCTGCCTGTCTGTCCGATTACAGAATCAAGTTGAAAATTTGCAACAAAACATGAACCAATTAAACAAAATTAAACAAATAGTCAATTAATTATTGATAATTAGTTTCTTTTTGTTTAATATGGAATAAGGGAAATACATTTTAAATTATTGATACATATCTCTTTCCCCTAGAGAAGCTTTGTTTTTTTAAAGTATTTAGTATATTTTCATTAATCTTTTTTTTTCAGTTGCTGCTGAACTGTTGTCTCTTTTACAGATCAGGTCATACGATGGAATAGTTGTGTGGCATGTTTCCCGCCCAAAGTTATGTTCTTATATCTTGTAGGAGCTCTAGGCTACGATGTAATAATGCTAATTTCAAAGTAAACGTCTGCAAGTTACAAATCAGGACTTGGTCTCCATACTTCACACGGTGCGCATGTTTGGTTTTGCCATTACCCTTGCTGTTTCCCTGGTAAACAGATCACACTTTCTTGTAACTCATAAACAATCAATATTAATTAATAAGCAAAATTTAAAAAAATTCTTTGAAAAAAAAAATATCCTAAGGGAAGAACTCCGCACTTAAAACTATATATCTCAATAATGTAGAAGCTTTTTCCCTCGTACGATAACATTTATTGACAAATTGTTTAATTGATTCATGTTTTGTTAGGTAGAATAAATAATTGCTGAAAGTTTCCACTTGATTCGAGAATGATTGTGTCAGAAATAACGTGGACAAGCTTTTACCAGAAAGAGTGAGTTGATATAAGCTTTGTGAAACGAAAATCTGAAGATTTTGTTATAAGCATCTAAAGGAACGAAACCCTGAATATTTAGCCAAATTTGTGAATACCGAAGGATTAATTGACCTTGTTGGTATCAAACAAAATAACTAATTACTACTAATTAATTGAATAATTTTTTAAGTTGATTCATGTCTTGTCTATGTCAATGAATAATTGTGAAAAGTTTCCATTCGATTCGAGAATGGGTGTGGGAGAAATAACGTGTACAAACTTTTTATTAGACAAAGTGAGTTGATATAAACTTTGTTAAAGGAACGTCTGAAGTTTTGAGATAAGCAAAGTATTTTTGTTTTATCTTCCTTTTCTACATCTGTGACAGTCACTCTAGCTGTTAGCTAACTAATAACATCTTCCTTCTCTACATCTCTACCCATAGCCCCCTGTGACAGTCACTCTAGCTGTTAGCTAACTAATAACATCTTCCTTCTCTACATCTCTACCCATAGCCTCGTGTGACAGTCACTCTAGCTGTTAGTTAACTAATAACATCTTCCTTCTCTACATCTCTACTCATAGTCTCGTGTGACAGTCACTCTAGCTGTTAGCTAATTAATAATAGTGTTCAAAAGTCGGCCTTATTGTGCCCATATTTTAAAAATCGTTTAATACGCATTAAATTATTAGCTGCTTTGGAAGCTTTTTACATTATTGTCTTACGGGGGGGGGGGGGAGGGGGAAGTCAGCTTCAAGAAATCAGTACTTCAGTACTTCAGGTCTTCAGGTCTTAAGATTTTCCAATAGAAGGGGAATATGTTTGTGCAATTTTTGTTTAAATTTTGTGACCATAACAACAACAAATTTTTTTTCGTATTAAACATTCTCAAATAAATACAATGCCAAAGAGCGATAATTACTTATTCAAATGAATTTAAATTACAGACTTCAAAATTAGTTTTGTTATACACTGTATTAGAACCTTCGGGTGGGGCTTTAGATAATAATAAAGTTTGACAATGCCATAAATTATTTTGACTAACCGACTATTTTATCCTCTTGCGCCACATAATTGTGTTGAAAAACTTGAGACTCCCTGATGGACGAACACAAACAGAACCTCGCCATGCTAAAGGAACAGAGCCACGCAGATTGATAGATACGCTTACCCCTTCCCTCGATGACTCAGTGATGTTCCTTTGTTGAATTCTGCGTCTTGGAAGACCTTTGCAGGAGTCAATGCAACAGACAATACCAAAACTAGAGACGAAGTATTCTTTTGTTAGTTTTATGGATGTATACAAATTAGAAGATTCTTCCCTTCTGACATGATTATATTCCGAAATCTCTAAGAGAGTTACCTATAACTTTTGTTTTCATTTAATCGTTACTGATTCATTTATTAAAACTGTTTCAGTAATTCTGAGTGTAATATTTCATTCATCTGAATGTAATGTTTCATTAATCTAAATGTAATTTTTCATTTATCTGTATGTAATTTTTCATTTATCTGTATGTAATGTTTCATTAATTTTGAATGTAATGTTGGTTTGATATCTAAACTGGACGTTGTCAGTCGTAGACAATAATTTCTATTTTCTACACTTGTATTGAACTTCACTTCCCTAGGCTCTTTTCGTTTGATAGAACAAATAATTAGTCCCACGCCATTTAAAAGAGACTGGTATTAAAGAGGTAAATGTGTTAGACAGGGCATAGAATATGAAGAACAGCAGAAAGCAGAAAACAGGCTCTAGACTGGAAACTACAAGGGAAGAGTAAAGTCCAATGGCGAAGTACTGTTGTGGGCCTATACTCAACTGCGAACCAAAAGGGTTAAACAACGGATTTACTTGCAACATTAGACATTGATAAAACCATTTAAATCACTCGTTAAATTGCATTTCTGTTTTACTTTATTAATTCATATTTTGTCGCATTTCATTGAAATGAATGTAGGCTACTAATGAAGTGAATTGAACTATTACTTGAATAAGTACAGCTGCCTGGTCGAGGCGTTTGTTTTCTGGGCTGTCGTCTCCTGAGAGAAGTATTGGGCATGGATTTAATAATATTTATGTCTGAAGGAACATCCAAAAAAAACAACAACAACAAAGAATTTTGATATTTCGAACAGTGTTTTTTTTATTTATTTATTATTTTGTTAAAAGCAAAGAATAACCTCCCTCGTTAAAATCTTGATTTTGAACTTTTAGTGCATCCCCAAAGTTTCAAGTTTTTTAAGGTTAAGAAAAGTCTTTAGTGTTTCCAGACGTTCATAACTGAAAGAGAAAAGTAAATGAAGTAAATTCAAACTTGTCATTTTAATAGGTAATTAGATATCTAAATACTAGTATAAATAATGTTCATTGTATAATTAGCTTTGAAGATTTCAACATGCTTTTAGATTCACGGCAGATTTATATGGCTCCTTCTGTATTGAAAGAAAATGGATGCTCCCAGATGAGTCACTGGTTTTGGTTGAGTTTCCTCTTCGGGACGCATTAAAGGGATCATGGGTGACCCTCTCTCGAATTGTTGATGTGATCTAAAGGAACGCTTCGCATTACATTTGGCACCAGCTCAGTTGCAGAAGCTGCTGGAGGGAATGTCATAGCTGAGAGTCCCAACACCTAAGGGGCATCACTCCTGAGTATTCCTTGAGGTTATGTCCTAAAGCCTAAGTACCGTAAAGCAGTAGAGGTTTGAAGTCAAAGTACCCCTCTCCTAGATGAATCGCCTTATTAGGCTGACGAGCTACATCTGCCCAAAGCTCTCGGTTTTGTTGTGCCAGGTATCCGCCTACACCCCCTTCACTTGTTAGTAAGAGCAGTTTCGCCACACGAGCAGGCCAGGTGCTGGACTTAGTTCTCAGAGGCTGTCTGAGGCGCATACCATAAGAATAATTTTATAAACAATGGGTGCTTATCCCCATTTACATGCCCCTAGCCATGACAACGGCAGATTTAAAGCCAAAATAACTGCGCTTTAATTTTCGAAAATTGAAAAGTTACGCCTGTATGATTTCTATAAAAAAGTTCTAGATTTATATTTTATTGCCATATTCTTTGCGTATGATTTGACAAAATTCTTTTAAAGTTGCTTGTACGTGTTAACATCATTTTAACTTTATGAAAGAACAAGGTAACAAAAGACAGTTTGTGTGGAAACACAAACTCAAAATCGGCCCTCGAAGTGGTCCACCCAGGCAGGCTTCAATATTTTCAGAAAGAACATCCAAATGAAATTATATCTTAAAGACAAATGAGAGATAAGAATGGAGAAAGAAGGTTAACAGATCTTGTGTAGTGCCCCAACTGTCCCGCAGAATTTGTGTCTTTATGAGACAGACCCTAAACCTCAAGAAAACATAAAGAAACTAATTTTGAGATTTATAACAAATGAGTATTCAAGTCTGACCAGAGTAATATAAAAAGAGTAAATTTCCTCTTTCAGACCTTGTGGTCTATAGGGCAGATGATGTAAAGTTCATCTGTTTTTGTGGCCTACGGTTAACGAGGGTGTCATGTAGCCAGCACAACGACCAACCGCCTTTACTTTTCCCCAACTAATGTCCGGTACCCATTAGAGCTAAGTGGACTCAGAGGCGCCCAAAGATTCCAAAGTTGAAAATCCCAGTCTTCACCAGGATTCGAACCCGGGATCCCCGATTCGGAAGCCAAGCGCTTTACCGCTCAATCCCTAATTCAAATGCTCAAAAAAAAAAAAAAAAAAATTTCTGCAGGATAATAACAGATTTCAGGAAAATAAAGTTTACAAGATTACTATTTGTTTCAAATTAGGTGTAACTTATAATGCATACTAATTAGCTTTTTCTCTGTAAAAAACTGCTTGCATTTTACGAGATCTAAACGGGACGGACGGACAGAGGGACAGTTATTTTGCACAAAACTAATAGCGTCTTTTCCCCTTTCGGGGGCCGCTAAAAATGAATCTCTTTGAAAAATGTAGGCACATCGTAATAATTTTAAAAAAATTATGATTCACACATTCAGAGGCGGTTTCCAACAGGTCCATGTAAAAGAAGTCCTTCCCTTTTGTTGAATATCTAAGGCAGAGGTGGCCTAACTATAGAACATGCGCCAGGGGTCTACGAGGATTTTCAAGGGGTCTACGGAGGTGAAAAAATTAATTGGGGGTCTATGACCTGTAAATTGGGGTTCTACGATAATGGATCTCATTTAAGCCTGTATAAACTTAAATTTCCTTTTTCTACTAACGATTTTTACCTCAGTTATTCCTTTGAATTTTAGCCCTGCTAGTCGAATGATTTTATTTTTACAATTTTAACATCTTATTTTAATTAACTTAATTTTGTCTATATGAAAGTAATCTTGTGCATGACCGAGTCTGAAAAGAATTGTAGAAAGTCCATTGGTTATTAGAAATTTTGCTTCATTTCGTCATTGTAAAACAAGCAAATGCATTTGTGCTTTTTATGCAATAAAGTTTAAAATAATGTCGCTATGAAACCATTAAATCTGGAACATCATTTGAGACAACGCCAACATGATATAATAGATTAAGATTTGAAATGTTTGATAGAGCATCAAAATAGAGAAGAGGTTTGTGAACATTTTACAATACTTTACTTTATCAAACTTAATCAAATTCTAGAAAAAAAAGACTGCCAACCTTTAGAGAGGTTTTGAAACCTGTTTTACGTAATCCTATATCCAGTGCTTTTTTTTTGTAAAAAAGAAAGTAGGTACCGGTACTCAGTAGTTGATTGCCTAACTTTTAACTACTAAAAATTAATAATATACGTTAAAATACGAGAAAATTATTTTAAAAAATTCAAAAAGGTAACGGTATGCCGTTCTGGTGCGTACCGTCACAAAATAAAAAGCCCTGCCTATATCTGATATCATGATAAAAATTCTTCAAAGCAACAATACAGTTCAAAGATGTAATGGTAAGATGAGTTAGAACAGTGGAAAATTAATGGTAAGATGAGTTAGAACAGTGGAAAATTCGTATCTAATTACTTGCAAATGACTTACTTCTAAAAACAAAAAGCTGGACTAGTTAACCTTGCCCGATAATATAGTGTGTTATTACTATTATATTTTTCAAACATTATTAGTCAAACATCATCTAATTGAGAATCTATAACGTTAAACCTAAATTGAAGCTTAATATGGAAATTTTATTATCAAACTTTTCCACCAATAGTTTTTTTTTTATTAGTCCATTCATGTGATTCTCGGTGGAAAATAACTAGAGAATACGGCATCCCAGAAAACTTCGTCCGTATCCTACAACACCTATACAGTCAGTCTAGTTGCTGTATTAAAACAGAAGAAGGAACAACAGAGTTTTTTTTTAGCATTGAGACAGGTGTGAGACAGGGGTGCATCTTATCTCCCTTCCTTTTCCTCCTAGCCATCGACTACATAATGAGGAGAGCAATGAACCAGACTGCCTTTGGTATTCCATGGCGTGAACAAAACCGAATGAAGGACTTGGACTTCGCCGATGATGTTGCACTACTTGGGGCTACAAATAATGTATACAAGAAATGACGGAGAGCCTAGATAGAGAGGGACCCAAAATTGACCTCCGCATAAACTTGGATAAGACTAAAATTTTGCGAGTGGGATATAAGGCAAAGTATGCCCCCTTCAGACTTGGCGAGTCAAAGCTTGAAGAGCTGGACAAGTTCACGTACCTTGGCAGCATCATAACAAATGATGGGGATGCCTACCATGATGTAGCATGCCGAATAGGAAAGGCAGGGAGCATTTTCCAAAGGCTGCAGCCTATTTGGCCAAGCCAAGCCATTGGACTCGAGACAAAAATATACCTTCTCAACACAATCGTCATCCCAACTGCTACATATGCATATGAGACATGGAAGTCATCTGGCAAAATTGCGAAAAGACTAAATGTGGCTCAACAAAAATGGCTGAGACGGATTTTAGGAGTCAGTTACACAGATCAGGCCTCAAACAAGGAAATCTTATGCCGAACTGGGAGTCGAACACTTGGTGAGGTTGTGACTGAGCGTCGCATGAGGTTTGCGGGACATGTTCTACGACAAAATGAACTACGCACACCAAGAGTTGCGATGACATGGAGGCCAATACGAGGAAAGCGCAAACAGGGATGTCCTCGTATAACCTGGCGTCACACCTTCATCAGGTGGGAGGAGACTTTAGACATTGCCAATGTCAGATCTTTATGGAGACACCTTGTCGCCCAATGCTCCGAACGGCGCGGGAGGACCTAAGTCTATAAGTCTAAGTCAATTCATGTAATGCATATTAATTTCTTCTTTTTTTTTTGTTTTGCTTCATTTTAATATGAATAGCATCAATGTATATAGTATATAGATATATGGCTTTGAATCTGCAAGAAAAACACATTTGAAGTTAATGAATTTTCAAAAAAATTCAGGGGTCTACCAAAAACTGGAAAACATGGCAAGGGGTCTACGAGACAAAAAAGTTTGGGGACCACTGGTTTAAACTCAAACCCTTTTGTCTATGCTCATAGATTTTTGAGAGTGCAATTTGCTTTTTTTTTATATTGAAGAGGTTTTTTTTTTAGCTTGAAACCTCGCTGAAGGGGGTTTTAAACTCAAAACACCTTGGCTGCGCAGTGGCAAGTGATGGTTTAGTGTTAAAATCTCACCTATAATAAACAGAATCAAATCAAATAATCAATCACTAAATTCCGATATATTTATAATTTTAAGAAATGGAGGTAATTATTTTGTATATTTTTAGAACACATATGAATATTTAATTTTTTTAAACAAAAGGTTCGCCTTCAGAAAATACAAACTGTTGAGTCTAATTTTCGCAAGATGCAAAATATCAAGAAATCGTTTTTGTTTTTTTTATTGTATTTTCTAGTTTTTGAGATCTGACGGACATAACCTCCACAAAATTGAGGCTTTTTTCTTTATTGGAGCCGCTAAAAAAACGTGTTCCCTAAAGTGTATTTCGTTTTTATTGGTGTATTCTTTCTTCTAGATGAACTACTTTTGTATTTATTCGGCCTATCGATAAGTGGTTTGTCTAGTAGGCCTAATATATTTTTGTATTTTATCTAGTGTCTGTGTAACAATAACAAAAAAGAAATAGTGATAACAATGTCAAATGGAAAATCGCAGATTTATAGTTCATTGTTTTGATTCTAAGGTAACTGTACAAAAAAAAAAAACTATTACCATAACTACTATACCTTATTACTCTGTGCATGTGGGTCCACTTTGGACTGAGAAACTGTCAGACGCAAACCTATTTCGCACTAAAAGCATGGAACATCTTTCAATCTGTGATGAAAGAACATCAAACTATAACATCTACACCTTTATAAACAAGATCTAATACTTAGGTACAGAGATCTAGTTAGCTGGAGATGGAGGCTCATCTATCTATTCCTCCACAAGAAAATTATAACTCAGGGGGACGGACAGAATAATGCCAGAAAACATGCATGGGAAAGATTTAAACCTTCTTCCTGCATTTGTAAATCTGACTTACGTAAGTTGTCGTGTCCTCAATGCTAGGGACTTTTAGGGCTACCTAAAGGCGGTAGGTCGACATGCTGCCCACATAACACCCTGCTCGTTAACCGTTGGCCAAAGAAACATATGATTTTAACATCATGTGCAAGATATATCACAAGTTCTGAATGGAAGTGGAGAACAATGCTTGAAATCGGGAAATCCTTTTTTTGTGTACATCATAAGAGAAAAGGGAAGCTCCGAACTTAATGGCTGAGAAACAAATTGGAGATTAGCAATAAATTATTTTCTGTTCACTATTGGAATGAGCATAATCAACAGGGCTAGGGCTATAATATGATGTACAGTCAAACCTAAGAACTTTTAAATGTAAGCAGTGCCGGCCTTAAATAATTGGAGACCCTAAGAGAAGTGAATTGGGTGGCTCCAAATGAAATAGAAAATAAAAAATAATCATCGAAAAACAAAAACAATAAAATTACGCAATTTATTTAAAAACTAGTGACTCCAGCAATAACATTGGGCACATATCTCGCTATTACTTCTCTCAAAAAAAAATTGAGTCATGTTCGAGGCCCTTACCAATCGGAGGCCCTAGCCGGCTGCCTAATTTGCCTGTACCTAAGACCGGCCCTGATGTAAGATAAAAAGAAATATGTTTACCGTTATACCATTGTCGACTTTAACTGTCAGATCAATCTGCCTTTCGAAAAAGTCCTGGAATAGATCATAAAAGTATAACTAATGACCATCAATAAAAAGATAAAATGTGTTAATTTTTACTGCTGTCCAAACGCAATGCATTTGTTCAATCTTTGTTTACAAATAAAGGAGGTGCGGTGTTTGAGCGGCAAAGCGCTTGCCTTCCGAACCTGGGGTCCCGGGTTCGAATCCTGTGAAGATTGAGATTTTTAATTTCGGGATCTTTGGGCACCTCTGAGTCCACCCAGCTCTGATGGGTACCTGACATTAGTTTGGTAAAAGTAAAGGCGGTTGGTCGTTGTGCTGGCCACATGACACCCTTGTTAACCGAAGGCCACAGAAATAGATGCGCCATAGACAACAAGGTCAGAAAGCGGAACTTTATTTACAAATAAGCGTTTCATTTTTTTTTAAATCGTATATTCATTATTTAATACAAGAAGTTATCAGCTTTATAAAGGGGTCATTGTCTTTAAATACAAAAAAAGCAAATTTTGTTGTCTGTGTTACTTGTTACATTCCATCTTGTATGTTAGACCTTTAAGTCAGTGGCTTGGTGTCACCCGGCGCGTGCCGCATCCCTCGACCTCCCCAAGTGACACCATTGGTTTAAGTTGTAGTCAAGATTTGAAACACCCTTTGATATTCACAACAGTAACTAATTTTATCTTCCACAAAACTATTTTGATTGTGGTCTGCTGACCTCACCTTTGACCTGAAAGCTATGAGGCCAGTGAAAGATCGAGGAGCGTCGTCTCCCTTGGCTGCGTAAAAGTTGTTGATGGTCGCCAACGCAAATTTTACAGCCGGGTGATTTTTGGAAACAGAGGCTGCGGAATTTCTTTGAGCACATGTCGATGCTAGAGTTGCAGCCACCAGAAACAGGATTATCTTCATGGCAACCACCTCAACTGACAACAACCACCTAAACTGACAACAACGAAAAACACAAAAAAAAGGGAAAATGACAATGTGGCTTTTTATAACATTAAATAGAGGGAGGGGGGGGGGGAGAGAATGCGATTATCCTTATTGGCTTGTAAACGAAAATTACGTTAATTAACTAAAACTATGAACGCATATCAAATGATGAGCCTTGGTGCTATAGGTGCTTTTTATGCAATAAGAATGAAAACCGACATTAACTTAATGAACTCATTGCAGCAAGGGAAGACAATCTTATCTTATTTTATATAATACAGACGTTACTTCAAAAAAAGAAGATGATTACGTCCTATACGTCATGCATTCAGTCATGCATATTAACCAATTCGGCCAAGTCACTGGTTTTCCTGGCTAGCTCAGGCAACCCATTCCATGCTCTAATAGCACTAAGGAAGAAGGAGTATTTGTACAAATTTGTCCCAGCAAATGGAACGAGGAATGTGCCTTTATCTTTGTGTCTTTCTGAGTAATGGGATGGGAGAGAAACAAGTTATCTAGAAGAAGCTTGTTTTCATGATTTTGATAAGAGTTATCCACGTTTCAGTTCTGAACACTTTTTGAACATTAAGCAAACTTAGGGTTCTTTGAACACTTAGGTACAACACAATTTTTTTTTCTTTTCTACTTTTAACACTTTTAACAAAAAAAAAAAAGAAGTGGTAGACATAGAAAGTGATGGGAAGACATCATAGAATGGACGGGTCTGCCATTGAAAAGAGATTCTATCCAAGGCAAAAGACTGAGAGGAATGGAGACAGGTGGTCGACAGATCATGTGTGGTGCCCCAAACGGTTCTTCAGATTTAGGGATAGGTGAGCTGAAGGTGACCCTAACATAAGTTTTAATTTTTATTTTTTAAAACTATATTTTTTAAGTCCCGCTCTCAACAATACGCAATACAAAATTTATAAGAATGGAAAGATAGGTGATATGGTTACCTCGATTTTGTTTCATAAGAATTATAAGAATTGAAAGATAGGTGATAAGGTTACCTCGATTTTGTTTCATAAGAATTATAAGAATGGAAAGATAGGTGATAAGGTTACCTCGATTTTGTTTCATAAGAATTATAAGAATGGAAAGATAGGTGATAAGGTTACCTCGATTTTGTTTCATAAGAATTATAAGAATGGAAAGATAGGTGATAAGGTTACCTCGATTTTGTTTCATAAAAATTATAAGAATGGAAAGATAGGTGATAAGGTTACCTCGATTTTGTTTCATAAGAATTATAAGAATGGAAAGATAGGTGATAAGGTTACCTCGATTTTGTTTCATAAGAAGTATAAGAATAGAAAGATAGGTGATAAGGTTACCTCGATTTTGTTTCATAAGAATTATAAGAAATTTAAAAACAAAAATAGTGCATCTGAGACTCCTATATATCAGAGGCCTTAAAATGAATCACTTTTATAATGTCAAATTTTTTTTTTATTGTTTGTTGAGGTTTTGTTTCTAATAGAAATAAAAAAAAAAGCTTACCAACATTCCATTCAAACATAACATAAGAGTTTAAGTCTCCTTGACTTACCGATCAATAAATAATCTTAACAGAATACAAAAAGGACTGCAGCTCTGACCAGATTTCACTCAGTCGACAAGTCCCAAGAGACTGTGGTTTAATACCAATCACTGATTCGACAAGTCCCAAGAGATTGTGGTTTAATACCAATCACTGGATCAATGTCAATGTTGACATTTAGTTTTATCTTCTGCCACCACGTGTAATGTATTGAATTAATCGAACAAAGAGTTAAGTGTATCAAATACCTCGTCTTCTAAGATCTTTTCAATACAGTAGAAGTCATTTAGAGGACGGGAATTAACATCCAATTAGGATTTTTTTTTTCTAGCCCACAAAATTCACCAATGAAGACACATAAGAGCTAATGGTGACCCCCCCCCCCCCCTGAGCAGGCAGCTGGGTTTTGTTGACTTTTTATGGTTTACGTTCACTAGTACACTAACGTCCGGTATGATTTTTAAAAAAGTGAATGATTATTTACAGCTTCTTATTTCACGAGAGCAAACATCAGAGAAAGGATACATTTTTATTTTTTTATTTTATAATCAGCCTTTCTCAGCTTTTTTGTAACTCGAGGAACGCTTTTATTGACTCCTATAGCGACAGACAGCGACAGACGCGTTCGTTCTAATTCTCTTATAGTCATACACATCAAGGGAAGGAGATAAATTAAGTGTCAGAAGCTACGTGAGAAGCAGTGGCGTAGCATATGGATTTGGGTGCGTGGGGGGGGGGGAGGGCTTGGCCTCTCTAGTGGGCCCCTGTATTTTGACATTCTACATCATCACATGAGATATTGGCGTAATATTTAATGTAAAACAAATTTCGAACACTCATTTGGGGGCCCCGGGGGGATTTTCAAACTCTCCCATCCCATCCCCAACCATAGCTACGCCACTGGTGAGAAGCATTGTATAGGTAATAAAGGGATAATAACTACCACAGCCGGCCCTAACAATTGCGGCCCCTATGTGAAACTGTTTGCTAGGGGCCCAATCTGGGTCCGGATAAGCTAAATCTCAAAAATAAGTTTTTGTATTAGAAAATACATTATTCTTTGCAATAAATTTTTATTAAACGAAAGCTGACAATGTCGTGTTTTTTTTTACCGCACGTAGGATTGGCACCCCAAAATGACAATTTTGTCTATTTTTAATAAATTCGGGAGATTTCCAGGACTTTTTAATATATTTTGCAATTACAGGAGATTTC
The DNA here is from genome assembly GCA_036873155.1 of Biomphalaria sudanica. Taxonomy (NCBI): domain Eukaryota; kingdom Metazoa; phylum Mollusca; class Gastropoda; family Planorbidae; genus Biomphalaria; species Biomphalaria sudanica. The sequence continues at coordinate 29,752 of JAZGLO010004649.1, forward strand.
CAGGAGACTTTAAAAAATAAGGAGGCCTCTGTAACCCTGCTATTATTTATAAGTTATACTGGTTTACTTTAATAATTGACACCTAGAATTCGCATGGGGCCTGTGAAAGTGAGGTGCCCACTTCGACGGCATTGTTTGCAGTGGCCTAAGGCCGGCCCTGATAGCCATTACCACTTCCTAAAATGACAACCTTGCAGAATCATCATCTGATCTCGACACTCTTATTTAAATATGTCTGAAATTAAATTGTGTTTCATTACGCTATAGCCTGTATGCACTCTAATTAACACACTAATTGTCTGTTTCATTACGCTATAGCCTGTATGCACTCTAATTAACACACTTATTGTCTGTTTCATTACGCTATAGCCTGTATGCACCCTAATTAACACACTAATTTTCTGTTTCATTACGCTATAGCCTGTATGCACTCTAATTAACACACTAATTGTCTGTTTTATTACGCTATCGGCTGTATGCACTCTAATTAACACACTTATTGTCTGTTTCATTACGCTATAGCCTGTATGCACCCTAATTAACACACTAATTGTCTGTTTCATTACGCTATCGCCTGTATGCACTCTAATTAACAGACTAATTGTCTGTTTCATTACGTTATAGCATGTATGCACTCTAATTAACAGGTTAGCTAGATCTTTGTTTCTGTCAACTTTCTACTTTATATTTATACTCTTTAGTTGTTTTATGTGTTCACATTATGCTGTGTGTGTGTGTGTACACATATAATGTGTATGTCGTCTCCACCTTTAATAATGTGCGTGTGTGTCTACATTATTTATGTGCCACATGGAGGATTACTTAAAACCTTATTTCACAGATTAATCCACGTCTCTATACCAAATTAAAGAGATCTTTTTTCTTATCACACCAGGGGAGATAATTTTTTTATGAAGCAATTGTTTCCTTGATATCAAGCTAAAGACTCTTGAATGATACTTTCCCCATCCGCTGTAGTCTCTACCCTTGCCCTACATGTAATAATCCAGTCTGTCTTGCAACAGCTTGCCGAGACCGTGGGCGGAGCAAAAAGAAATTATAAAATTATTAAATAAAATTATTTTAAGTCTATCAGTAAAGTCTTTTAGCCAGGGTGACTTGAAATTAAACAGACCTCTGTATTTCTGAAGGGGCATCTAAAGCTGTTAAGTACTAACAATTATTGTCAGAGAAAGGGATATGAACTTCCGGTGTGATACCTGCAGTAGTGTTTCAGGCATGGATGAAGAGATTTTGAGACAAATAAAGAAGTAGATAAATGGGCGTCTGCAATGTCTGCGAAGTTAAGGAACGAGCAGAAATCATCGTAAAAAGGAACGAGAGACCATTCTTCTTGTGTCCATAGAACAATTGTCCTTTTTAACAAAGCTTCTATCAACTCTGTCTGTCTGTCTGTCGGGTACACATCTTGTACACTGATTTCTCCTACTTCCTGTTCTTGGATCAAGTTGAGCTTTGCACAATTATTTATTGTTTCTAACTAAGGATGAATCAATAAAAAAAAGTCAACCAATTGCTTAACTAATTAGGGTAACTAATTATTTTAGTTGGATTTTGTTTTAGGGGATTTAAAAATATGCAGTTCTTCCCGTTCTATATTTTTTATTAGGCTTCTTTTCTTAATCAGCTACACTTTATAACTTGCAAGCCACTCTATACTGTGTAGGACATTTTATAATGTATAGGTCACTTTATAATGTATAGCATAGTTTATAATCTGCCACTTTATACCTGTAGTCCGCTTTATAATGTATAAGGTAAGTCGTAGTGTGTAGCCCACTTTGTAATATTTAGACTTCTTTAAAATGTGTTGCATAGTGTTAGCCCACTTTAGAATGTGTAGTTCAGTTTATAATTTTAGTCAGTTTTTATAACGTGAAGTCCGCTTTATAATGAGTAGGCTACTTTGAAACCAGTGAAGCAAGATAGAACCACAGATATGCCTCAACTGTCCTCTACACTACCCTCTCCCCTGTAAAAATTTTTAAAAAATAAAGTACATGAACTTATTTCTGGAAAACAAACAAACAGCTAAGCTACGTATGCATTTATGTTTGTTTATGTGTATGTATGTATCTAAAGTCTATCTCTAACGTCACATGTTTGAGATATAGTGTCTAGATGAGAGGTTCTCAAACTTTGTTTTTGACCCGGGGACCCCTTTATATACCGGTAGTCAAAACGTCCTCACAGACCCCCTGAAGAAGGTATGTTTCATTGTATCTAATGGTCGTCTTTCTACAACCCCATTCGATCGTCTGAACGACGCGCCTAGGTTCCGCGGACCACAGTTCGAGAAACACTGGTGTAGATGCTCAAAGGGCATTATAGTCCGACATTATTTGTATTGACCGGAAATAAATCGTTATAAGGTAAACCATGTCCACGTTGTAAGATCTATTTTGTGTGTATCCATATAATATAGATCTTATCTTATATATTACAGACGTTACTTCAAAAAGAAGATAATTACGTCCTACGCATTTCATGTCTCAATCTAGTCATGCATGTTAATTAATGACTTAAACTTTGCTAAGTCTCTGATTTTCCTGGCTGATTCAGGCAACCCATACCATTCACTAATGGTACTAGGGAAGAAGGAGCACTTATGCGATTTGGAATTAAAATGTACCTGTCTTTATGTGTTTCTGAAAAATTTATTAGGTTTTGTTTTTCTATTTGTAAATTAGGTCTCAGTGTATTATGTATTATTGTTACTTTACTTTTTAGCGGCCCCTGAAAGGGGAAAAGACGCTATTAGTTTTGTGTGGAATGTCTGTCCGTTCGTCCGTCCCGTTTAGATCTCGTAATCTAGAAAAGGTAGGGAAAATCAAACTTCATAATATTTTAGACCATTTAAAGTTCTGATGCAACGGCTACTTTTTTTCTTTTCTGAAAGTGAAAAATCTACTTTTTAAAATCACTTATGCAAGCATTTTTTTTCACAAAAATACTCCACTCACTATTCACTATTAATAGTAAGTAACACGGGAGGCTTTTTAGTAGGAGAGATGAATATTTACCAAATTTGTAACACATTTATGCTAATGGTTTTAGATTTTTAGTCAAAATTTTTTTTTTACATTGGTATTGCTAAGTTAAATAATTTCTGTTATATCAACCACTACATTTACACACGAAAAAAATGTTTACCTTTTTTTTTTTAAAGAGAAATAATCTATTTAGTATGAATTTAAGTTGGACATTATTTAAAACAACAATTAATATGTAGTTTTTAATATTATCGCGTGGACTGCAATACTACATCACAGGAATAGAACACTTAACTAAAGCAAATTTTTTTTACGGAAATTTTTTTTTCTTGAGGAATAAGACAAAACAATTACATCAATTAGCTTTCAATATAAGACACTATTTAGGCCAGGTTCACATCTAACTTCACATTCACTTTCACCTATCCTTTGGTCTGCTGGGGCACCATACAAGATCTATCAACCTTCTTTCTCCATTTTTCTCTGTCATTTGTCTTTGATAGAATTTTATTCTGATGTTCTTTCTGAAAATATTGAAACGTGCCTTTTTACATGCCTGGGTGGACCATTTCGGGGGCCGATTTTTAGTGTTTCCACACAAACTGTCTTTGTAACCTTGTTATTCTTATGAATTGTCACTAAGTTAAGTGATTTTAATAATGGTGTTACTCTAATCAAACTGGAATATTCATCTATATATATAAATTCTCTTCTTCCCTAATCAGGTCAAACAAGAAGTAAAGCAAAGATCACTCTCTTATTACTGCGGATAGTCACCCCACGAAAAAAACAAAAGGTGGGGGGAAGAACACGTTTTCACAGCTCGCTACGGATGGCTGCGCGCTGGACTGTCAAACCCTGCCCGCTCCCATCCCATGCGGTAGGTTTGGACTAGGAAGTAAACTATCGTCAACTCTGAAGGAACATCCGAAACATGTGAAACATTTTACAAACACTAAATAGCAGGGCCGGACTTAAGCCTTGTGGGGCCCCATTCGAAACGGAATTCGCTGGGCCAAGTTTGGGTAGGGAAGCGGACAATAAGTCAAATTTAAGAGTTTGTATTAGAAAATAAATTCGTCTATGCATTTTATTCATTCTTTACTAGGTACAGAATTACTTTACGAGCCTTGCGTGTAGCAAAGTCATACAGTATATCATAATAATTCTGTTTCCCACATAGATCCCGCTCAATAGCAAGAATTACCAAATGTTATATTGTGTCCATGTTATATTGTGTGTCTATGTTATATTGTGTATCTATGTTATATTGTGTCTATGCTATATTGTGTGTTTATCTAATATTGCCTGCCTATCTTATAATGTGTGTCTATGCTATATTGTGTATTTATCTTACATGCCTGCCTATCTTATAATGTTTGTCTATGTTATATTGTGTCCATGTTATATCATGTGTCTGTTATATTGTGTATTTATCTTATATTGCCTGCCTATTGTGTCCAAGTTATATTGTTTGTCTATGTTATATTGTGTCTACGTTATATCTTGTGTCCATTTTATACTGTGTGTCTATTTTAAGTTGTGTGTCCATGTTATATTTAGTGTCTTTGTTATATTGTGTTTCCATATTATACTGCTTGTCTATGTTATATTGAGTTTTTATGTTATATTGTGTGTCTGTAACATTGTGTGATATATAACATTGTGTTTCTAGTCTAGGTTATGTCTATGCTTTATTGTGTATGCCTTTACATTGTGTCTATGTTTTATTACGTTTCTGTGTTATATTGAGCGTCTATGTTATATTTTTTGTCTATATTATATAGTGTGTATTTTCTATATGTTGTCTCTATATTATACTGTTTGTCCACGTTCTATTGTGACTCCTGTTGTTACATTTGCGTGTCCATCGTATATTGTTATATTGTATATTAAATGTGTCCACGTATACTCTGTCTGTTCCTACTCCATATTAGATTATCATGTAACAGGGCATATAAAGTTATCTTTTTTTGTCCTCATGAATTACATTTCTCTACGTGGGGGTGAGGGGGGGGGGTCAGGTAAACTTATGCAACGAAGTCTTGACTTTTACATAGCAAGAGCTGTGCACGTTAATAAGGTCTTGGATCCCTTAAAATTACTTCCAGAAGTTTAATTATTTTAGTGTAACCTGTCTTGAATCAAACAGTGAGTAGAATTAGTATCTGAATTTAAAAAAAAATATTTTTTTCACCTAAATTCGGAAAGACGCTTACAGGGTAATCAGTTTAAATGTAGGTGGGACATAGATAATTAGCTCATAAATATCACTAACTTGAGTATTTTCATTTATTTATTTATCTTATCTTATAAAATACAGACGTTACTTCAAAAAAAGAAGATGATTACGTCCTACGCGTCAAGCATCTAGTCATGCATGTTAATCAATTACTTAAATTCTGCCAAGTGACTGGTTTTCCTGGCTAACTATGCACTATTGGCACTAGGGAAGAAGGAGTATTTGTACACATTTTTCCTAGCATATGGAACGAGGAATCTACCTTTATCTTTGTGTCTTTCTGAATATATTTTGTTTTTGTATTTGAAGATTATGCTTCAGTGTTTTATGTATAATTGCCACATAACTTTTCAGTCTTCTATCCTGAAGACTTTCTAGCTTTAGTGATTTTACTAATGGTGTTACTCTAGTCGAATAAGAATATTCGTATGTTATGAATCTCACTGCTCTATTTTGTGTCTGTTCCAGTTTCTTAATGTTTTCTTGAGTTTCTATTTACTTTAATGCATGTCTTTAAACATATTATTATCGCGATTCCCTTATTAATGACTAATTTTATCCTCTACTCCAATGTTCTAATGCTTATGTTAACAGTTCTGAAGATAGATCAAGGGGATGTAATCCCATAAAAGATCTGCTCAATTTCATCTCCAGGTTTACACCCTTGTCGAATAACTGTACATCTTACAATTTATACATCTGTTTTGTGCCCTATTGATTAGTAGCAAATGTGGCTAGGTATTTTAAAGAAGTTATCACAATAATTACGCTCGATATTGATGAAGTTATAGCTTTTATATAGCGCCACTTTAAATTCCATGGCAAACAAATATTTTACTGAAATTAAAAATGACGTTTACAAGCGATAAAACAAAAGATTCAAAGAAAATACTTTCTTCAAAGATTATATGAACATGCCATGTCATTGGTCATGGAGTCCTTGTAGACGAAATTTAAAAGTAAATCTGGAAAAGAAAATCAGTCTTTTATAATATATATATATCCAAATAATAATTACGTTTATTGCTTTAATATATATTGTTAGGCGTTTTCGCTGTGTGTCCTATGCAGATAAGTCAAACGGAGGTAACACTCAAATAACGAAATCAAATAACACAGGCGAAAGGACAACACTATAAGGTAGTCAACGCTGGTAGAAATTATCAAACAATAAGTTTAATAACAACGAAGAGAACCGTCGTATGTCGTCATGCTAAATCTCTACGTCCATAAAACCTGCCTGTCTATAACGACTTCAAAAGTATAATGTTTACATTTCGCTATTCTTCCTAAAATCCTAGTTTTGCTTTTACTAGTCCCGTCATTGTCTCTAAGTCAAAACTTTCCCTTTCACTTTCTATGAAACAAATAACTAATTCTTAACATTCTTAAACGTGCCATGACAATATATATATATATATATATATATATATATATATATATATATATATATATATATATATATCATTAACTACTACTTATTTACACATACAAATATTAAATTATATTATATCAGGATATGACAAGTCGTTACCTCAATGCAGTTAGGTCCTTCCAATTTTTCGTACTTCTCTTGGTCATTGAGCCATGGGTGTTCCAAAATAGTCGAGGTGCATTCGCGTGACTTAAAAATAAAATCTAAACATTAGCTAGCTCTTCAATATTCAATTCACAACAGTAATGGAGAACGGGAGACAAGAACATAGTTACTTTTTACCCCATTCTATCTTGACCTATTGTTACGTGAATTAGTGTGTTAATAAAGCCCTTTGAGACCTAGAAAACCTTGTGGGAGAAGCTGGTAGTAGTCTACGCCATTGTAGTCAACACTTGACCAGAATTTGCCTTACCACAACAATGTCCGGCCAAGTGTTCTTCGCACTAAGAATGCTCTGAACCCAGCACAATTCTACAACTCTATAGACATGGTTTCCAGAGATGAACAGCGGAGATCGGAGATGTAACAGCTTATTAAAGGTTTTTCCCATATGAACACAGAGCACTCTTAAGTTCTGCCTGGTCGTGTGGTATGTGCTCCGCCATCCCCTGTCGTCATGCAGGAGGTTTGGTCTAAAAAATAATAATCTCCCTTGTTAGGGAGGAACCTCTGACAGGTAATAGTCAATAGAGGCTGCTTAGAACATTTTCAATACTGGAATTTATTTGAAAGTAATTTCTGGCGAATTTAGATTGTTATAAACATCACATTGGAAACCTTTTTTTTTAACAAGAAACTTATTCCTTTTTAAATAATTATAAATCAACAAACCGTGCTTCCGGTTGTAACATTAACAGATATCTCGTATTTCGTTCCTGTTGGTTCATGTGGAGTGTAAAAGACTAAAGTCTGTTGATATGACATTTAACTTTAGTATGACCATTACATTGTTAAATCTATGAAATTTAATATTTAGCTTAATTCAGTTAAGTGTGACTTTCAACTATGGTATGTTAAATATGACACGTTACTTTCTGGCTGCTCCCACCTGGTATATGGATCTCGAATACATCTTCTGTAAAACTTCTGTTATAAGGCAGATTAAGAAGCAAAACTTCTAACGATCAGTATAATGTTGCTTCTGGACATATGGACTGCCGTACTCGGCCTGTGAGTCTGTGACGCTGGATTGGCACGTAGAAACGTCTGCCTAAGAAGAATAACGGCGCCGCAGAGGCTTAGCACGATTGGATTCGAACCCCTTATGTGGTCCTGCGGCTTGCAACACTAAAGTGGGAAAAGGTTCTACACCACTGCTGAAGTAATGCACGACAGATTAAAAGTACAGAAACTTTAAGGTATTTATTTATACATTTTGTATTTTTATTTGAGCTCTTGCATTCACTTTAATCTTCCCTCCTTTCCAAAGGAAGATCCGGAAAAAAAAAAGCGGCGACAAAATAGCGATGACAAAATTGTGCTAATATTTCTTATTTTTTTAAAATTTATTTACAGCAGTTGCTGTAATGCACATTTGCACAATTTAACATGTTAGCTTTAGCATTGTTGGTATGCTTTGTTTACGAAATTCATTCTTTCTTTTACTTTATAGCCAAAGTCTGCTGTTTGTTAGCGCTTTGGCGCTTTGCAAGCATTTGGGGGGGGGGGGGGTACTGTTTTATTGTTCCCCAGTCTCGGGTTAGTTATATGCCTTTTTTACGTGGCTGCGTAGCTTGTTTCGGTGTTGTTCTTTGAAGAGTCTTTTAAAAAGATGAATTCCATTGCGATTAGTCTTTATTGTTTTAGGGAATCAGCTTGTGGTCGGTTCTGAGAGTTTGAGAGATTTGTATCGACCGATGCAGGTCAGGAGTTGGTGCTCATGGTACTTTATGACATGTTATCCAAGGTGCGGGCGGTAAATTATTATTAGCACTATTGTATTATGCCTAGAATTACTTAATGAGTATTGAGTGATTCTCTATACGCCAGATTATTTATTCGTTCTGTAACCTATCTCACATCACTGTAAATTTCAATGATCAATTAAATGTTTGATCAGTTACCATTTATTGTGTAGTGATATGAGTTGATTGATTAAATATTGCGGTTTCGATAAGGCAAGATAAGATCATTTTTATCGGTCCAAAAACTGGGCATTCAGTTGGACTACGATTGACCACCTCTTTGCAAACATTGTTATAAACATGAACAAGAGCTTCTGTAGCTTAAGCAGAAACGTAACTTTGAACAATGTTTCTACAAAAAACAGAAATACCTAACAGGAAAAAAATACTACAAGGTCATATTGTAACGATACTGTCAAAAATAAAACGACATTTCCCAGTTCTACTGTTTGTTTTTTTTGTTTTTTTTTTTGAGCTGCTTTAATTCTATTTGTAATAAAATTGCAGTAATATAGGGGAGGGGTCACGGTGGCTGAGTGGTTAAGGTTCGAATCCCGGTGAGGACTGGGATTTTCAATTTGAATATTTTTAGGGCACCCTTGATTCCACCCAACTCTAATGGGTTCCTGACTTTAGCTGGTGAAAGTAAAGGCGGTTGGTCGTTGTGCTGGCCACATGACACCCTGCTCTTTAACCGTTGGCCATAGAAACAGATGACTTAAGATCCATAGATCACAAGGTCTGAAAGGGAAACGTCACTATTTCTATTGTCACATAAGACACAGAGTCGATCGTATATCTAAGTGGTCGTCAATCATACCACAACAAGGATGTACGCTGAATAGCTTTAGGACTCTCTTGTGACCGAAATGTGTCACCTCTCCTGTAATGCACCTGTCCAGTCAGCTCGCCTTATGGTCAGGGCCCGTCACCTTCCATTAACTTCTGACCTTACTCAAGAGAAAGGCCAGTCATACTAAAGTTCTTTCCCCTTTCCACCATCGATTACATCTTATAGATACTCCTAATTAATCCACATTCGACTACATCTTATCGATACTCCTAATTAATCCAACATTGAACATATTTTATCGATGCCCCTAATTAACCCGTAAATATACTCATAAGTAATTATAACATTATACACAAAAGAGGCAGGAGAGTGTTCGTGTGAAAGTGTGCGTGTGTGTGTGCTCGCGCGTTAATATGTTTTCCCAATGCAACAGCTGTCAATTTTGTTAATCTATATTACTCACGACAATGTTATGTAATCATAAATGAGGAACGCCCAACGTATTGTGGCCCGCAACGTATTGCTGTCCGGCCCGCCGTAACACCGAAACAAACAGCGGTGTTTCGGGGCCTCTCTAGCTCTGCAGTCAGTGTTAAAGATTCACTAGCATAAAAGAATGTGGCCATGACCATAGTTATCAGTCGGTAAAACTTCTCATCTATCGAAGGCACCTTTTGAAGAATGTTACGAAAGTGGCAGCGCCGCGCTGTCTCTCCCTAAGGTCTTCTGGTCACAAGGTTACTACCGGCAGGTAGCGTAGCGGTGTTGGTAATATAATGTAAATATGAGTATGATCTTTGTGTCAAGGACAATACCTTAGTCTTTCCAGATTGTTTTGAGGTTTGCAATTGCCCGAGTACGCTATTCTGCCTCAACGTGGCACTTGGGTGGAAACGACAATTAGAGGAAGTGGTTAGGCTAAATGAATGGCAAAACAAAATCTCCCGTTGGAGTGTCCAAGGGTACGCGAGAGTGGTCTCATTGCACGGAGCGGGGTAGAAAGAGAGCTCTCACGGTCCAGTCGATAATCCATGCGCGTTCCTCAAGGGACCGTTACATTAATGGCGAGTCCTGCACGGCCAAGCTTGGTACAACATGGGAAAATGGCGGAGATTCCAGATATACTCGGCCTTCGGCCATGCTTTCTAGCTCATGCACCCGAAGTGCCAGATATATCGGAAATAGCAATGCCTTACATAGGCATTGACTCGGATCTCTTCCAGACAGAATGGTTGTTCAAACAGGTTTTTTTTTTGTTGTTTCTTTTTCCTGTTCAATCAGGTGATTTTTTTTTCAAACCTAGAGCTCGAAAAGCCTTCGACTCAGCTCTTAGACAGTCAAACGGTTTGCAATTGCTGCTGTAGACTGTGAAATTTCTTCATCTGAGAACATAGCTCCAAAGTATTTAAAACTACTGACACTTGTCAACTTTACACCTCCAAAATCGACGTCCCTTTTAAAGACCCATTGGCTATTGGCGCATAGATAGAACATGGTAGAGTGTGCTACAATGTGCCAAAATGTACTAAATGTGCAAGAATGTGCTAGATTTGCCAGAATGTGCTAGATTGTGCCACAATGTGCTAGAGTGTGTTACAGTGTACTCGAACATGATAAAATGTGCTAGAGTGCGCCACGATGTTCTAGAATGTGCTAGTTTGTCTTGTATTAAATTCTTTAAAGAATGGCATTAGTTTCTCTATTGTGTTTCAAAGTAAATTAAAACATTGGCAGCGGTTATGTTAACACCAATGATGCCATGATTTTAAAATTTTAATCGGCTTCGGTTTGTGTACTAATGACAAAGGTTTAGCTCAATGTCAATATTCGCCAGCTGCCTTTTTGTGCATTTTAAATAACCAATGATAAAAAAAAAAGGGGGAAGCTGTAAGCTATCTTTATATATAGCACACCATCCATGGCCAGAAAAGGAAATATACTGTTTGTCCAAACGCTTTTAGCCTGGTCAGATAGAAATACTAAAGTTGGCATAGTCTGGTCAAGGTCTAATGTACTGTGTAGTCGATGATGACAACTATGCTTCTTTTTTTCCCCCTTGCGCGATACACAATGGGGGGGGGGGGCTATTTGTTGTGTGTTGAGTGATCAGGCAAACAAGAAAATAACACATTGGCATGGTTTTTCAAGCATGTGGATCTACCCTTACACTAGTTACTCAGGTCAAATTGTTCTTAAAACTTCGGCAATTTCTTTTTCTTGTCTTTCAATACTACATCTAAATAGTTCCGCTGCGGTTAATTTCTTCTTTGAGGTTTTAAACTTTACTGTAAAATTTTCCGTTATATAACAAGTCAATAGAATTAAATCCGAATCACAAGAAAGACGACGCCTATTATAAGCTATCCCGACAAGATCAACGTCTGATCTTTCGCCTCAGAACCGGACACGAATAGTAGTTAAAAATTACTAATTTTTGTCGGCCTCCCAAAGGCGAATAGAAGCTATTAGTTTTTGAGGTCTGTCCTTCCGTCCGTCCCGTTTAGATCTCGTAAACTAGAAAAGATATTGAAAATCCGACATCATGATATTTTTAGACTAATCAAAGTTCTGATACAATGAATACTTTTCTTTTCTGAAAGCGAAAAATTCTAAAATCAGCAATGCACTTTTGCAACTATTCAGTATTAATAGTAACAAACGCGGGAGACCATTTAGTAGATGACTAATTACCATATTTTTAAAACATTTATTCAAACGGTCTTAGATTTTTGTCAAAAAATATTTTTTTTCTAAAATGGTATTACAAAGTTAATTAATCTCAGTCTTACAAACTACGTATATTTACAAAAAAAAACACTTTTATTCTAATATGCATAGAAGTGGAATATAATTTAAAACAATTATAAATTAGTAGTGTTCTATAGTATACACGTGAACAGCGTGTACGATAGGAATAGGAGAGACGACAATGCTTAAACAATGTACTCATATACACTACCTATAAAAAAAAAAAAAAAAAAAAAGATATTACAAAATGTTTGAAAATTATTTTATTTTCTCATTTATAAATTTTGTTGTATCCCCTTGGTGTAACCATTGTTGTAACCCTTGTTGTATCCCCTTGGTGTAACCTTTCTTGTGACCCTTGTGCTTAAAGTCTTTAAACCTGAAACAAAAAAAAAAAAATAGTATTAGAGCTATTTCTTTTTTTATTAAATACATTAAGTCAACTCATTCTGTTTAACTGACTTTAACTGTTTAACTGACGTTAACTGTTTAACTGACTTTTATTGATAGTTTGTAGTACATGGTTTCTGACATTCTTTCTGAAAATATTGAAACCTGCCTATTTATCTACCTGAGCGGACCACTTTAGGGGCCGATTTTGAGTTTGTGTGGACACAGAAACTCTTTGTCACCTTTTCCCATCTCCCATTCTCGGGTCAAGTTAAAATTTGCACAATTATTCATTGCGCTTGACAAGATTTGAATCAATCAATAAAATTAAACAATTAGTTAATTAATTGTTCGTGATTAATTATTTTGTTTGATATCGAAATAAGTGGAATAAATGCTACTTAATGAGATGTGGGTGTAAATATGGATTTAATCCCCTTATTAAGTTTTGACACGTTTTTTTTCTTATACTTCCTTCTCTCGGTTCAAGTTGAAATTAATTTTGTTTGATTTAGCAGAAAGGCAGCTAAACCCGATAATTTTCAAATAAAATAGCGGTTTCTCCCCTTTGATAATCTTTTTTTTAAAAAGTACTCTTTTTTTCCTATAGCTTGTTCAACACTCATAAGTAAAAAGCCTTTCTGATTCGTGGGTTGTGTATAGTACATAATTCATTGTTTCAAAAAGCTTTTCAACTAAATGTTAATATAATTCTTATAGAAAATGTTTTACAGCAGTATATCAGAATACTTTGCATAAATGTATAAAGTTGAATACCTGAGTACAGTTTGGTCCTTTAGTTAGTTGGTACCTGTTTGGCTCATCGAGCCACACTCTTACCCATACGACACCAACACATTTATCTCTCTGTTATAGAGTAGAATTGTAAGTTCAGACGATATTAAATGTATATATATCAGTATATATGATGATGATGTTGATGATGATCATGGGCGTAGCCAGGGGGCGGAGGTCGGAATTTAGTGACTGATCTTTTGCTTTAATTTTGCTTATTTTAGGTAAAATTTTAATACTAAACCATAACTTGCCCTAGCACAGCCAAGGGGGTTTTGAGTTTAAAACCTCTACCAAGGGGTTTTGAGTTGCAAACCCCCTACCAAGGGGTTTTGAGTTTGAAAACCCCTACCAGGGGATTTGAGTTTAAAATCCCCTACCAGGGGTTTTGAGTTTGAAACCCCCTACCAGGGGTTTTGAGTTTGAAACCCCCTACCAGGGGTTTTGAGTTTGAAACCCCCTACCAGGGGTTTTGAGTTTGAAACCCCCTACCAGGGGTTTTGAGTTTGAAACCCTGTACCAGGGAGTTTTGAGTTTAAAACCCCTACCAGGAAATCCCCTACCAGGAGGTTTTGAGTTTAAAACCCCCTACCAAGGGGTTTGCATTTAAATCCCCCTCTTCTATAAAACAAACAAAAAAATGCAAACGACAATCCCCAAATTCCAAGTGCACATATAAGGAAGAGTTTGTTATTTTAAACCCCTCTTCAAAATTTACGATAAACGCCTCTTCAATATAAGAAAGCAAATTACACACTCAAAATTGTATGAACGTAGCCAAAGGGGTTTTAGTTTAAACCCCTCTTCAGCTGGGTTTGAAGCTAAAAATACCTCTTCAATATAAAAAATATATAAAATATAAAAGCAAATTACGCACACAAAATGCTATTAGCATATCAAAAGGGGTTTTTAGTTAAAACCCCTCGCCAGCGTGATTTGAAGCTTAAAAATAAATCTTCAAAATTAAAATAAAAAATTCGCAATCAAAATGCTATGAGCGTAGCCAAGCCTATTGGGTGTTTTGAGTTTATATTTCTCTTCAGAGGGGTTTGATCCTAAAAAACCCTTTCAATATAAAAAAAAGCAAATTACACACTCTAATTCTTTGAGCGTAGGCAAGCCAATGGGGGGTTTTGAGTTTCAACCCCTCTCCTCCAGATGTTTTTTTTTTAAAGTTTAAAACCCCTCAAGATAGTTTTGAGTTTAAAATCCCCCTACAGAGCGTTTTAAGGTTGAAAGCCTCTCTCTTCAATGTTATTTCTAAAGCAAACTACAGTCATCAAATTCTATGACCGTAACTAAATGTGGTTTTGAATTAAAAAACAACAACAACTTCAGATATATTTTAGTATAACACCCCCCAACAGATGATTTTGACGATAAAACTTCTCTTTTCGATATAACATCTAAAGCAAAATAGTCACCTAATTCCAAGATCGTAATCAAGAAAAGTTACACATGTCTACCGTGGCTGGGCTCCATTAATAAAGTGCAATGAAATTGAAAAGCACTAAATGTGGCTCTACAAAGATGGCTAAGACGGATTTTAGGAGTCATCTATAGAGATCTGGTCTAAATAAAGGAAATCCTATGCCGAAGTGGAAGTCGACCCCTTAGTATGGTTGTTACAGAGCGTCGCATGAGGTTTGCGGGACATGTTGTCCGACAAAATGAGTTACATATAATAAGAGTTGCGATGACATCCTAGTACAACTTGGCGCCACACTTTTATGGAGGTCCTCAGAGCAGGTGAAAAGAGGCTTCAGACATTGCCATTGACAGATTTTTGAGGAAACAGCTTGCCAGCAAATGCGCCGAACGGCGCGGGAGGGTCTAAGTCAGTAAGAAAAGAACCTTAGGTTTTTGAAATAAAACTTTTTGATAGCAAAATAATGCACTTTAGGTACCTCAGAATATGCATTTAGTTGACTTTCAAAACCGGAAATAGTGCTTGGCGGCGTGCTCCGCCCCGCGCTGAGGGAGCTCTCATCGCTTTTCCAGACCCCTTGCTGGCAAGGGCGAGGAGTATACAATTTTTTTTTTAATTCAAGGAAGAACCTATTCTGGTGCACAATAAACGTTGTCTAAATAATGATGGGTCAGAATGTAATAGAGATTAATCATGTACACACACACATCCATCCATACAAACATATATTTTTTTTTTGGGGGGGGGGGGGAAATCCCCCCTACCCCCCCGAAAAAAAAATCCTGGCTACGCCCATGATGATGATAATATATATATATATACATATATATATATATATATATATATATATATATATATATATATATATATATATATATATATATTAAAATATATATATATATATATATATTAAAATAGTTCTTTTCATTCCTATAGTATTCGCCAATGGGATTCTGCGGTCTATCAAGACCAATCGTAATAGAAGGCCTCAACACTGACCTGCGACGTCGCTACATGTGGGCAGTTTAATCCAATAGCTCGTTGCCACGTCACATGGGTACAAGCTTCAAATGTCTTTCACTTTACAGAATCAAAACCTTCTTAATTAAAATTTAAATACTCTTACTGTAAGAAAAAGTGAATTGTAGATGCCAGAAGAATGAATTATTGAAATTCAGAGTGTTGGAAAACACTTGGCACCGAGGCTACGCCCAGGACCTTTTAGCTCTTAACCAGACATCCAAGCTGACTAATGGAAGCACCCAAGTACAAAGTTAGGTCAAGGGTGGAGCGTGACAAAAAATAAGTTCAATTTATAGACCATATATTTAAATAGCAAACATTTGTCAACAGCATACCCCTAAAACCCACTGTCTTGGCCAGTGTTTCTGAAATACTACCGGTGGCGCCTCCGGCCGAAATGGAAACAAAAATATGCGTTCGCCTCCACCCAGCCCACTATAGCTAGCTGGGGACCAGGAGGAGCGCTATAGGGTCCGGGAAATGTAAGGGGAAAAAAGGAAACGCAGAGATATATAATAAGAAATAATCCTGGTAAAAATAATGCGGTAGCACTGGCCATATTAGGTTCAGGACATTCGAGGTGTCATCGCGCACGTGTCTCGCAAAAGTCGTCATCATAACGATGTTTAACAGTCAGAAGATTCACGTAAGCGACTACGTCTTGAAATGTCTTCACAGAGTTAAGAGTCGATACTATTGCAGGCCAACATTTTCTCACGACATCGGCATACAAAATTACATTGTTAAATGTGCTTACTAGGAGTTAAAATGTCTTTTACTTAAGTAGTTTAAATTATATTCTAATTTTATTTCCTTTACTTGGTTAATACTCAAAAATGATCATTAAAATAATAAAAAATAAAGTAAATATATGTTCTAGATAAATCAATTGACTGGGTTTCCCCCCCCCTTGTCTTGACGTTGGGCCCCTTTGCGAGCATACAGTTTGAGAAACGCTGGTCTTGACCTTAGTATGGAAGTCAATTTGAAGAAGAAGTGAACCAAATTGCATAGTCAATAATCTTGCTGACCAAATGGAAGAACTCTTCAATACGAAAGTTGAGCTGGTTCAGTCATTTTGTAAGGTATGACTTACTGTCAAGAATCATTCTTCAAGGTACAGAATAGTGGTCCAAAAAATAAAATTGGCAGGACAATTTGTAAGAATGACCGGCCTTTCTCTTGATACACTGCTAAGAACAAATGCTGACTGGAAATAGTGGAGAAATTTGGTTACGCGAACTGTTACAGCACCCGCATGTCAAAGGACAAATTATTATAATGATGATAATAATATATTGCATTTCAAAAAATATAAAACGAATTTAAAATAAATCCATAGAAACCATCCCCTAAAAACACTGTATCTCACCTCCAGTCCAGCTTCGAGGTATGCAGTAATGTCGTATTTCACTCCAGCGACCACCTTTGAAATAAAAGGAAAAGAGAAATAACTGTGAATTTATTCTAAAAGAGTATTCGCACATGAAACGCTCCCGGATCTTCATCTTGCTATTGAAACAGTTCAAATAGAAAAAAAGGTGAAGTGGAAGAGGACAAATTCAAATTGTTCTTCTTATGAGACTTGACAAAAAAAAAAGATTGTTATGTTTAACATTTGAATAGTTGTGGAAAGTCATATCCCAACTAACCCATTATGACATGGTCCACTTTCATATGTAGCACTCAGCATATTCAGAATGATATAACTTCAAATTATATGGTGTACATTCAGTGAACCTACATTCAGTGTATGCATAGCCTACTTAAAGCGATATGTTCCACAAAGATCGCATTGTATTCGTGAACATTCCTGAGAATGTTGCTTCATACCTATAGAAACTGTTTCGCTTGAATCTGAAACACAAACTTGTTTCGAAAATTCCATTTGTTATCTAACTTATTATCATTCTAATAATATAATACAAAAGTTACATCATGCGCTAAATGTCCACTGCTATTTGAGTGTTTTGATAAAAACTTAATTTAAAATGGAAATTAGATTTTGAAGAGAACAAACAATTTCCAGTTATATAAATCTAAACATAGTCTTTAAGTAGTTCCCGACTAAAGGCTAGCTTCTATTTTTAAATCGCTTTAAACCTATAAGCATATGATCGTATCTTATCTTATAAAATACAGACGTTACTGCAAAATAAAGATGACTGAGTCCTAAGTCAAGCCAATCATGCATCTTAACCAATGACTTAAATTCTGCAAAGTCATTGGTTTTCCTGGCTGGCTAAGGCAACCCACTGTTTACTGAATTGGGTCGACGACATTGTATACTATGCCACACAGATCTTGTTTCACTGGTCTATGTAGCGCTTGTATATCTATATAAACAAAGTTGTTGGTTTTTACCTGTTGTTTGACCTCAGTTTTGACAAGTGTTCGTTCTGCGTTGTCCCCTTGCTCAGTGTAGGACTGATTGACCTTGGTCATCAGGAAGACCACAACTGGATGATCATTTGCAAGAGTGGCTGGGCTCCAGCCGCCCGGGAGGCCAAATGCCTGACACGTGACATACAGGGTCAAACAAAACACAGACAGTGACCACAAGTTAGGCATTCTAAGACCTGCTGAACGAAGACAAATTAAATGTATATTCCTTGTATCCACTAGTCATTTGATGCTGATTATTAGTTTATCGTTGTCGGTTTTCTTTTCTATCTTCACCCAGGGCTAAGTTTGGTTAAAGTTTAATTTCTTTTTATGCGATTTTTTGTTTCATCTTTTAATTTCGTCCAACTCTCAAACGTTCGTCATAGTCAAATGAAAATTTGGATTAATTTATTTCGAGAATTTGAAGTAATCATAAAATTATTGTTACCATTAAAGTCCAGTGTGCCAGTTATGAGACAAAGGTAAACTACAATTTTTTGTTCTTATTTGTGTCATTAATATCTCTTTTTTCAACTGGCCGCCCCACATGCAAGGGTAAGATAATTTGTCTTTTAATATAAATCTAACCAAAAAAAAATACTTTAAAAAAACCAAAGCTTAAATTAAGCGCACTTGTATTGAATCAGTCATGTCAACAAATTTGTAATAGATCTAGACTAACAAAAAAAAGCATTTGTAAAAATAATTAAAAAAAAGAGAAACGACCTGATTTCGATCTCATGGCTCAAACCTACTCAGGATTCGCAAGCCAATACAGTAACCACTCTGCTAGTGGAGAGCCTATGGACATGGCAGTTTGTAGAGTTATCTATTGTCTCTAGTCTCCTCCTGTTGTTCATGTTGTGTTCACTAAGACTCAGACGACGACCTATAAAGGGGGACTCATTCAGCTTATACCACCAATTCAGTCAATAACAATTCCCTTTCCCTTTATATAGTTACCAAACAAAATAATGTATTACCAATAGTTAATTAGCTAATTCGTACATTTTTTAAATTAATTCTTGTGTTGCCAGGTAAAAGAAATACTGGTGTAAAAATGTCAGCTTGCTCCGAGTTTTGGGAATGGGAGAAAGAACGTGTACAAACATGTACCAAAGTGGATATCAGCTTTATATAAAGGTTTACGTCGTCTATGGGTCTATGGGCATGTAGACAGTTTTTTTAAACACCAAGGACATAGAATTGTATTCGATACAGTCTTTTCATGGCACTGGACAGTTAAGTTTGATTAAACACTTGACGTTACTTCAAAAAAGAAGATGATTACGTCCTACGCGTCATGCATATTAACCAATGACTTAAATTCTGCCAAGTCAATGGTCTTTCTGGCTAGCTCAGACAACCCATTCCATGCTCTAATAGCACTAGGGAAGAAGGAGTATTTGTACAAATTTGTCCTAGCATATGGGACGAGGAATGTGCCTTTATTTTTGTGTCTTTCAGAGTATTTTATTAGATTTTGTATTTGAAGATTATGGTTCAGTGTTTTATGTATAATTGCTACTTTACTTTTGAGTCTTCTGTCCTGAAGGCTTCCTAAATTTAGTGATTTTACTAATGGTGTTACTCTAGTCAAATGTGAATATTCGTTTGTTATGAATCTCACTGCTCTATTTTGTGTTTGTTCCAGTTTCTTAATGTTTTCTTGAGTTCAGGGGTCCCAAACGGTGGATGCATATTCTATTATTGGCCTAACCAAGGTTAAATATCTGTGTCTTGTTTTGTTTTTATTGTTCTATATATTATGCAATCGTCTGCAAATAATTAATCTGACTTTTGTTCCTGAACTAATGCAATTTGATAAATCATTTATGTAAATTAAAAATAGTAGTGGACCCAAGACTGTTCCTTGAGGTACACCTGAGTTTACTGTTATTGGTGTTGATTTAGAGCCATTTATCATTACAGTTTGTTCTCTCCCTATCAGAAAATCTTTAATCCACTGATGCAGTGGACCATTAATGCAGAAATATTTTAATTTCTTAAGCAAACTATGGTGGTGAACTTTGTCAAAAGCCTTGGAAAAATCTAGTAAGATAGCATCTATTTGTTCACTATTATCTAAACCTTTTGAAAAATCATTAATTAGTCCTATTTGTTGTGTTTCACATGATCTATATTTCCTAAAGCCATGTTGGTATGGGGTGAGGACATTATTTTTGTCTAAGTGGTTTATGATGTTGCTACATATTATGTGTTCTAGGATTTTACATGTGATGCAGGTAAGTGATACTGGTCTGTAGTTTCCTGGATCAGATTTTTCTCCTTTTTTAAATTGGGGGGTGACATTAGCTTCTTTCCAGTCCTTTGGTACTCTGCCCTGGTTAAGCGATGCCTGAAAGAGTATTTTGAACACTGGGGCTAGCTCATTGCTTAGTTCTTTGAGTAATCTAGCTGGAATACCATCAGGTCCAGACGCTTTATTTGGTTTGGTGTTGGCTAATAGTTTTTGAATTCCATTTTCTTGTACTACTAAATCTTCTATGTTGTCTACTTGGTTCAAATTAAGAATTATGTCTTTGTCTCCTGGGGCTGAGAATGCTGATGCAAAGTATTTGTTTAGGATGTTTGCTTTAGTTTCATTATCATTATGTATTATGTTATGTTCATCTTTTAATGGCGCTATGCCTGTTGTTTCCATTTTCTTAGACTTAATGTATGACCAAAGGTTATCTTTAGATATTACATTGTTTATGTATTCACTCTGCAGCTGTCTGCTTACTTTTTCTGCCTTTCTGCCTTGGTTTCTTTAAATTTTCTATATAGGTTTTCCTTCTGTTTACAAAGCTTCTTTAGTCTATTATTAAACCAGCATTTATTTATTTTGATTGATGTGTATTTAGTTGGTATATGATTTCCTATAATGCTTTTAAGATGGTTTTTAATGAAATTCCAGAGGTCATCGACTGGTTGGTTAATGTCTTTTTCTAATAAGAATGTTTGTTGAAAGTTTAATGCAGCTTGGTGTAGTTGTGTTAGGTTACATTTATTCCAGAGTAAGATTTTTCTTTTGGGTTTTGCTACTGTTTTTATCTGACTGTGTATTTTTATGATCTCATGGTCTGATAGACCAGGGATAATATCATAATCAACTACTAATCCAGGTCTGTTGGTTAAGAAGAGATCTAATGTGTTGTTTAATCTAGTTGGCTTTTTAATGATTTGATCTAAACTTAGGTTGTGTAAAGTTTTTATGAAAAGCTCATTTATGTCCTTAAGGTTTTGGTGTTTATCTTTGGTTAGTGTTTTCCAATTTATATCAGGTAGGTTGAAATCACCCATAAGCCAAAAAACTGCATTTTTATTTGTCTCTTTAAGTGTAGTAATCTGATACATAGTTCCTGCATGTATTCTAAACTAGAATTTGGTGGTCTGTAAATGCTGCCTATTATTAGGGATGTTGAGGTTGTATTAATTTTACAAAATGTAGATTCTATATTTTTTGAGTTAGGTAAGGTAATTTCTTCTGCTATAAGAGTGTTTTTTATTGCTAAAAGAACTCCTCCATGATTATCAGCCCTATCTTTTCTAAAAATTTCATAATCACTATTGAAAATTTCTGCATTATAAATTTCAGGATGTAGCCAAGTTTCTGTTCCTGCAATTATGCCTGGTTTCTCACATTCTAATAAAATTTCTAAGTCTGCTGTTTTGTTCCTAATGCTTTGAAAATTTATTACTAAGGTTTTAAGGTATTTTGGTATCACTTCTTTAGCAGGTCTGTCTAGTGAGGCTGCTGTATTAATTTTAGTGATTTAGGTTTAACAGGAGTGGATCTGGCTAGTGGTTGGTGAGTTTGTTTTGTGATGGTGTTTAGGATGTTTTATGGGTTAGAAGTGTCCGCATCAAAAGGAATCAAACAGTCCTGATATAAACTGAGGTAACCCACACGGTACACAGTGCCATGATGCATCTTTGTTGCCTAAGGCATAATACACAGGTGTATTCATATGGAGACATGATGCATGGTACCATTCATCACAGGTGTCACATTGAATGGCTTTCTGTTTCATGGTGCATACTTTTTTGCAGATGTTGCATCTATCTTTAGATCTAGGCCCTGGATTTGACTCTACATCTCCTGCTATTAATATTAAAAGTGATAGGTATTTATTTCTACTGTGTCTGATTGAGAACTTCCATTTGTGATGGGTAATCTTCTTTAATGTTGTAGATGTGTATGTTAGGTTATTTTTGAAGTTGCATTGATCTAAAATGTGATGATTGATTATGACTGTTTTTTCCTTTTTAAGTTTAGTGTTGACTGAGGTAGATCAAGTTCTGTGTTCAGCTAGTGTGTATTTAGTAATTATTAGGATAAATAGCCAGAGCAATTTCATGATGACTGTTGTTGATTTTAGTTTTTAAAGGTCTAGTCTAATTCTACTTTAAGGTTAAAAATGCCTAAGATGGCCTAAGTTAAGTCTAAGTCTAAAGTGAAAGCTAATTTACAATGACAATCAAATGGTTTATTCAAAATATAGACCTAGACTAGATCTAATTCTAGATCCAGATCTAATTCTAGATCTAGATCTAATTCCAGATCTAGATCTAATTCTAGATCAATATATTTATGTGTTTAACTAACTATATAGAATATTACTATTAGTTATTATTAGTAGTATTAGTAGATGATTAGTAGATCTAAGGTCTTAATTAAAGTCTAAGTCTAAGACTGACTAGATCTAAAAGCTAAGGATATAATAATAAATATAGAGTCATAGACTAAATCTAAATTTAAATAATATTAGGGTATTTTTCGCCGTATAAGACGCACTTTTTCTTCTCCAAAACTGGGGGGGAAAAGTTGGTGCGTCTTATACGGCAAATACACATTTTACATGCATTAAAACTACCACCAACTTTGTGTGGGCTTACTCGCAGTCCTTTCCTTATGCAGTGTGTGCTGCGGGCTGGATTTGGGGCACGTACTGCGGGCTGTGGTGACTTCTGTGACCCTCCCTGCACGGCCAGGCTGTGTGTGTTCGGGCGTCCCTCTCCCTCCTATAGCGCGCCATGCCCCCTCCCGACAGTCTAACCATGTGCTGCACGGGCATCATGCTGAGCTTACTGCCGGTACACACCGCCCTCCCTACGTCATAATGTGCCGTCTGGGTAGATCACAGACAACGTGTATGGTGTATGTGAGAAAGTGATCAGGCGGACCAACTAGTACAGTATTTGGTTCAGAATCTTTTTTTTCTAGATTTTCCTCCTTTAAAATTGGGTGCGTCTTATATGCCGGAGCGTCTTATACGGCAAAAAATACGGTAAATATAATTATAAGGATTAGTCACAATTAGTGAGACAAAATAGTCCTAAACAAAGAGTTGTTAATTTGAATTAATTAGTGGAAATAATGCTGAATTAAGTAAAATCTATAATTTAAAGATATTAGTTTGTTAGTTGAATAGCTTTTTATGGAATTTTGTTTGTTTTTAGTACGACAAAAACGAAAATTTAACTCATCTATGATAACTGTACAGGGAGCAGCCATCTTGTCAAGAGCGCGTAACTCTAAGTCTTTAAGTCACATACATACACCTTACATTCTACTTTATAGTATAGATAAAGTAATTATGTTCTATTATACAAGCTACTTCTATTTTGAATACACTGTTTGCTTTTGTTTTTAAAAGTGAAAAAATATATATAAGGTATGTAATTAAGTCGAATTTAATTTAAAACATCATTTAATAAGCAGCGTTACACATTTATAGTAAAGCATATTTGCAAATTAATATCTACGATTTAACCAAAGGAAGAATTTCTTTTATCCTAGAAGCCTTTAATGAGAGATTGCCATTTAAAAAACGATCAATTAGATAATCATTAAATAATATCCAATAAGCCAGACTCACATCAAACCATATTTTTTCAATCATCAGTTCAATGAATACATATCAATAATAACAACGTAATAATAATACGCCTTAACCCAAGGGTTCTCAACCTGTGATCGCAACCCATTTGAGGGTTGAATGACCATTTGCGAAGGGTCTCCTAAGACCATCAGAAAATTGATATTTGGGGGGGGGGGAGGAATTTAAAAAAAAAAAATTATGTGTGTGTCTCTAACGTGTTGTTACAAGCCTATTTGTTCTATAGTCGAAATACATTTTGTGTGTGTCTCTAACGTGTTGTTACAAGCCTATTTGTTCTATAGTCGAAATACATTTTGTGTGTGTCTCTAACGTGTTGTTACAAGCCTATTTGTTCTATAGTCGAAATACATTTGTGTGTGTCTCTAACGTGTTGTAACAAGCCTATTTGTTCTATAGTCGAAATACATTTTGTGTGTGTCTCTAACGTGTTGTAACAAGCCTATTTATTCTGTAGTCGAAATACATTTTGTGTGTGTCTCTAATGTGTTGTAACAAGCCTATTTGTTCTATAGTCGAATACATTTTGTGTGTGTCTCTAACGTGTTGTAACAAGCCTATTTATTCTATAGTCGAAATACATTTTGTGTGTGTCTCTAACGTGTTGTAACAAGCCTATTTATTCTATAGTCGAAATACATTTTGTGTGTGTCTCTAACGTGTTGTAACAAGCCTATGTGTTATATAGTCGAATACATTTTGTGTGTGTCTCTAACGTGTTGTAACAAGCCTATTTATTCTATAGTCGAAATACATTTTGTGTGTGTCTCTAACGTGTTGTAACAAGCCTATTTATTCTGTAGTCGAAATACATTTTGTGTGTGTCTCTAACGTGTTGTAACAAGCCTATGTGTTCTATAGTCGAAATACATTTTGTGTGTGTCTCTAGCATGTTGTAACAAGCCTATTTATTCTATAGTCGAAATACATTTGTGTGTGTCTCTAACGTGTTGTAACAAGCCTATGTGTTCTATAGTCGAAATACATTTTGTGTGTGTCTCTAACGTGTTGTAACAAGCCTATTTATTCTATAGTCGAAATACATTTTGTGTGTGTCTCTAACGTGTTGTAACAAGCCTATTTATTCTATAGTCGAAATACATTTTGTGTGTGTCTCTAACGTGTTGTAACAAGCCTATGTGTTCTATAGTCGAAATACATTTTGTGTGTGTCTCTAACATGTTGTAACAAGCCTATTTATTCTATAGTCGAAATACATTTTGTGTGTGTCTCTAACGTGTTGTAACAAGCCTATGTGTTCTATAGTCGAAAAACATTTTGTGTGTGTCTCTAACGTGTTGTAACAAGCCTATTTGTTCTATAGTCGAAATACATTTTGTGTGCGTCTCTAACGTGTTGTAACAAGCCTATTTGTTCTATAGTCGAAATACATTTTGTGTGCGTCTCTAACGTGTTGTAACAAGCCTATTTATTCTATAGTCGAAATACATTTTGTGTGTGTCTCTAACGTGTTGTAACAAGCCTATTTGTTCTATAGTCGAAATACATTTTGTGTGTGTCTCTAACGTGTTGTAACAAGCCTATTTATTCTATAGTCGAAATACATTTTGTGTGTGTCTCTAACGTGTTGTAACAAGCCTATGTGTTCTATAGTCGAAATACATTTGTGTGTGTCTCTAACGTGTTGTAACAAGCCTATTTATTCTATAGTCGAAATACATTTTGTGTGTGTCTCTAACGTGTTGTAACAAGCCTATGTGTTCTATAGTCGAAATACATTTTGTGTGTGTCTCTAACGTGTTGTAACAAGCCTATTTATTCTATAGTCGAAATACATTTTGTGTGTGTCTCTAACGTGTTGTAACAAGCCTATGTGTTCTATAGTCGAAAAACATTTTGTGTGTGTCTCTAACGTGTTGTAAGAAGCCTATTTGTTCTATAGTCGAAATACATTTTGTGTGCGTCTCTAACGTGTTGTAACAAGCCTATTTGTTCTATAGTCGAAATACATTTTGTGTGCGTCTCTAACGTGTTGTAACAAGCCTATTTATTCTATAGTCGAAATACATTTTGTGTGTGTCTCTAACGTGTTGTAACAAGCCTATTTGTTCTATAGTTGAAATACATTTATATTGTAAATATAATAGGTTTTGAAAATTAATCAGATTGTATTATTATTAAACAAATTATGAAACGATCGTCAAGTATCAATCAAATAAAAAGTGGGAATAGCAAAGATCCAAGAACACTGACCTATATAGCCAGGGGATACGAATGACACTTTAAGTGAATGTATCATCATTGAACGTAGATGTGATTTTTATTGGGCGTCGTAACGCCATTGCGGAATAAAACATTTCTATGGAGATGATCTAATTACGTAGTGAAAAAAATTTTTTACAAGCTAAATCCCAGTTACCTAAGTCAATGAACGAAACAGATTTTATGGTTGGGGTTGCCATCTCCTTTAAAATTGTATTGGGGGTCGCGGAGATAAAACGCTTGAGAAGCGCTGCCTTAACCAGTAAGCTTCGGGCAGGACAGGCTCGTTAGTCATTGCTGGCTTTCCGCCTAGGAGAAGTAAAACTTTGAATTCAAACCTCTGAGGAACCTGAGGAAAAATCAGGAGTGCTACACTCTGGCAGAACCTGCTGACCCCAAAATGTATCGTTACTGCCGTTCCCTTAGATACATCAGCTGCTGGGAGAGGGGTGAACTGATATGTGGGCGACATCCTTCCGACCACAGCCAATGCCCAGGCAATCATCTCATTTCCATGAGATGATCCATAGTCAGTTCGCGACAGGAGAAGGCCATAGAATAATAATACGATTAATATACTCAGGTATCTCCCTATTTTGTGCTATCCTGACGTAAGTCGGCCTAACAATATAATAATATCGGCTAAACTTTCGATACGTGAAAATAAGTAAAATAAATTATAGCTTTTATATAGCGCTACTTTCATGCTTATAGCATGCTCAGAGCGCTATGGTCCAATCTCATTTTTGGACCAGTGATTGTTTAGTTTAGTTCATAGTTTCTGATATTCTAGTTGACAATATTGAAAGCTGCCAGCCTGAGTGGACCATTTCAGGGGCCGATTCTGAGTTTGTGTTTCTACACATGCTTTCCTTGTAATCTTGTTATTACATGCTTATGTTTTAATAAACTACCCGAGTTTCAAAGTCATTGGTGGGCGATACCATAGCTTATGGAGCAACCAAGAGCTATGCCGATATATACTTAACATCACCGCAATAGGAAGGACACAAAGTATCACACACAAAACATGTGTGGACCGTATGCCTTGTTCTGGCTTATTTATTAATCTTTCGCTCAATAACTTATTGACCAATCGTCAATAGCAGCTGAAATTTTTCTTATTTTGAACTGGGCAGCTTTCGAATCTATGACTAAGACTGCTTTAATGATCCTTATGGAAATTTGTTGTGATTACAATGACTCTTTACTCATATACAGACAACACAACAGAAACATACACACAAATAGAACATACACAACATAAAGAGTTTATTTAGCGACTACACACAGGCATCTTGGTCATTTCCTGATCGAAGAGTGGCGTTGATAAAGTCTGACCGAGTAAGGTACGAACGAGTTTTTGCACCGCTCTGTTATTGTCTTGATTGACAGAAGTCGCCCACTTCGCGACGACTTGACGTAGCTCTGATGGAGCGGGTGGCTGTTGTCTTCCAAAATTTTTGCAATTTTTCTTAGACATCTGTTCAAAAGTTCCTTTAAATATGGTAATCTTGTGCCCTTTTTATAATGTTTTCTAGGCGGCGCAACAGTTTGAATGAAGCGTTGCCTTGCCAACAAGTTATTCCGTATGTTATCAGACTTAGTCTAGGATCTTCCTATTTATTTCTTAACTTAGAATAACATTTTCGTCAAGCTACTTCTATAAGTAGGCCTCTAAGTGAGGATAGTAGAATAATGTTTCTTGTATTGTGATAAGCGTTATATTCTATTTGTAACTAAGTTACGTCTACAAGTAAACAGAACCAGCAAGATTCTAAAAGCACAGAGCCCGGGCATGCTACCCTGCCTCATAGTGGCGCCCATGCATGCCTCACTGCCTCATAGTGGCACCTGTGTGGAAAGACCGTAGAAGGAAACGATTAAGCCAAAGGGTAGCAAAACAAGACTCCCATGTTTGCGTCCAAGTGGGAACGAGAAGATTATCATGCACTGTGCTTCCACAACCTTGTCACAATCCAGGCGCCGTCCCTCGAGGGGGCTTTACATAAATTGCGTGTCATGTACGGTTAGCCTTGTATAGAAAAGGAAAATGTCGGGGGTCCCGATGTACGCGGCCTCTGGCCGCGAGTCTGACCCACCGTCAGACAGACAGTGTACACTGTTCTCATTCAGGCCGTGAAAGGGAGCCCTTGTTCACTTTCGCTGGCCTAGAGTTCCAAGAGCCGAAGTCTCAACTCTAACTGACAGTTTCAAGAAGATGAAAGTACAGAGAAACCTACTCACCTTTGAGCTGTTTCGCTGAAACCGATTGGCAGAGAATGGACACAAAGTGACGTGTCCCTTAACCAAAACACCTGTTACAGCTAAACAAGCAAGTGTAATGTGCATATGTGTGTGTGTGTGTGTGTGTGTGATGTACACGTGTGTGTGTGTGATGTGCAAGTGTGTGTTGTAGGTTATTTAAACACAACCAAGGTTTAATATTAAGTCGGATTTATGTTTGCCATGATGTGTCAATCTGGATAGATTTAGACACAATAAAAGAAATATGCAAACATTTACAGCTGTAAAGATGAACTATTTAATGTAGAGTAATAATACAATGGTGTATGTTTTCTATAGCTAGCTACCCTTTTTGGTGTTTTTTTTCAGTAAAGAAAACCCCCCAACGCTTTTTAAAGAAATAATTGAGTTGAAATATTATTAATTAAAGTTTCAATTTTTTTAAATTAGGAAAACAAAAAAAAAAAAGAAATTACCCAACGCACAACAGGCAAACAAATACAGTAATAGACCTCTTTCACCAATCATAAATAAGGAACAACTATACCTCCTATAACATTGATAAAACAATGCAAATTACGCATCACATGACAGCCTTTATGGATTGATAATTTGTATAGAAGATATAGTGAACCACGTGGCAATATATTGTTTGTTTAAGATTGGTGAATGAGGTCCATTCAAATTCAAAACTAAAAGATGACTTAAACACTGTACATATTTCGCTTCATAGCTGCACTCCTCTCTGCATGTCTGATACTCAGCAGACGATCAATTGAAAATCCATCTTTGATATGTTTCCATTGTCCTTGACTACCTGCCCAAGATTGTCTTGAGAGCATGTAGGTTTAATGTATGTAGAAAAGGTAGATCTAATGTATGTTGAACATGTAGGCATATTTATGGTGTAATTGAACTTATTTTGTTACTATCCACCATGGATATATATAATAAAGTAGTAGAGAGAGAGACAGAGACAGCAAGAAACAGAGAGAAGGTTAGAAAGAAACAGAGAGAGATAGACAGCGACATCAAGAAACAGTGAGAAGGTTAGAAAGAAACAGAGAGAGAGAGACAGAGACAGCAAGAAACAGTGAGAAGGTTAGAAAGAAACAGAGAGAGAGAGACAGAGACAGCAAGAAACAGTGAGAAGGTTAGAAAGAAACAGAGAGAGAGAGACAGAGACAGCAAGAAACAGTGAGAAGGTTAGAAAGAAACAGAGAGAGAGAAATATTGAGAGAGAGAGAGAAACTCTACAATCATTTTCTTGAAGATCTTGTTCCTTTGATGAATAACAAACAGCACATACCTGGCCAACAACAAACAAACAGCACATACCTGGCAAACAACAAACAAACAAATGAGCAGATAAAATTCTAAATAAAGGAACACGTTTTGCACTAAGAAAAAAATCCACAACGAGCTTAATTGATTTTGATTTTCCCTCAACACATGTTTCCTTATTACCCCTCTCTCTATCTCTCTCTCTTTCTCTCTCTCTCTCTCTCACTCTCCCCCACCTGCTGTTGAGTTGACTCCTCAGTCCTCTTTTGGCCATTTCCATCCAACCCACAAGAAACAAAACATGTTTGATAGGAGAATTGCATAAGCAATACAGCGTAAATAAAAATTTTTAACAAGGATTTCTTGCTTACTTTGTAATAAATACGTGGGCTATCCACTGAGTGCAGAGATTTTGGTCTGTTTAATTTATAGTAGATAAAATGTAAACTTCTATATCGATAAAAATGATAGTGATGACTCAAAAAAGAGGACCAACTTAAAAAAAAAATAAATTAAAAACAGCGTGTTGCCATACAATGGCATCTATAACATAAAATAATCTTTCAGATGTTGAAAAGCTCTTCAAAAAATCACATTTAACTGAAATAAAAACATTTATATAACAGAGAAAAGAAACCGATTTGTCAATCATAAAAAAAAACACAGATCAAAGTTTAAAAAAAAAAAACAATAAAAAAAAAACAAATAACAACTAGAGAAACTCTGCAATAAAAAAAAAACAACAACAAAGAAAGAATACTAAATGATATATTAAAATAAAACATGTGACCCGAATACTTAGCAAACATCTGCACAGTGAATAAACAAACCATATCGACAATAAAATTAATAACACACTGGTCGTATATTAGATCTAAGAAAATTGCTTACACTGTGAATAGCACAATAAATAACGTAAAATACCCAGGGTCAGACTTTAGTTAGTGGGGGCTCATGACCCTCTTCAAGTTTCAGTATAAATACACTTAGACCATGGGTTGGCAACATTTTTGTATCGAGGGCCGCATTGACAAAATTTGGGAAGGGAATGGGGGGCCGCATATTATACATTCTTTTTTTTTCACATTCCTAATTGAGGAATTACAACAAGAGTTATCTATTTCTGAAACTAATTTTACGATTTAAAAAAATATGCTATTGTCTTTTTACATCACAACCTTTAACCCCGAATGTACAGTTATACTTAATGTGAAGTATTTAACTGTTTACACTTGTTCGTGATGTTCCGGAACTGTGGAACTAGTTTACTAGTTGTTATCCTTGTGACTGCTGTCAAATTACATTTGGTCAAAATCAACCTTTAAATACACTTGTTAAGTTTACAAAGAAAAAATGTTTGTTCACAAATGTATGTTTACCCAAATAATGGGAAAGTTTAGCAGCAAAAATTTTTAAAGTATGGAAATAAGGCTTCTGGCACCCATTAGGCTCCAGTGGAAGAACTGACTGGAACTTCTCTTTCAGGTCATAATTTACATGGAGTTATGTTCTTCGGAGCTAAATCAGTATCAGCGCTAAATGCTGAGCTGACGGTATTGAAAACTGGTTCTTGGCGTCTTAAAATTTGCTTTTATGAATTACATAATTAAGGAATCTAAAAGAAGTCTTGTACTTTTCACCATCTAATTAATAATAGATTCACTTTAGCGACAAATCAATAATATGTATTTTTATGCAGCTTTGTGCAAACTTTCCTGTTTAGAGTTTATGGTTGGGATATTCTTTAAAACAACAACAAACAAACTGTTTTCTCAGTCAAAGATCGAGCTTCATCAGCTGTTACACTTGCCATCTTGTTCCAAGCATACCCAACACTCAACACAGTTCTTCATAGCATTGAATAAATACTGCCCTGAAATAGTGTCTTAGACTGAGTGTATTGAAGTAGCTTAATCTTCGTTTACTTGAAATTTTTTATAATGTGACAGTTTCAATAATTTATACAGATAGCCTATTGGAATTATTTTTAATATATCTCCATTTTTATATGTATATACTGTGGGCACACCTTATTTCTTTAGGTGTCGCGGGCCGCATAAAACACTCCGGCGGGCCGCATGTGGCCCGCGGGCCGTAATTTGCCCATCCCTGACTTAGACGATATTGAAAACTCATCTATTTATCTCATAATAATAATCACAGCGCGATTTCGCATACAACTTCAAACTTGGTATATATTTGCTTCAGAACCCCTAAGAATAGTAACTCTATATATCCAAGGGCAATACATCTTTAGATTGTCTTCACTTCTTATTGGAAATTGGTTACTTTTATCCATCACTAGTATCACCCAATCACTCCCAAAACTTTTATCTGTCACTGGTATCACCCAATCACTAAAAAAAAATTAAATCTGTCACTGGTATCACCCAATCACTCCAAAACTTTTATCTGTCACTGGTATTACCCAATCACTCCAAAACTTTTATCTGTCACTGGTATCACCCAATCACTCCAAAACTTTTATCTGTCACTGGTATCACCCAATCACTCCAAAACTTTTATCTGTCACTGGTATTA
Source organism: Biomphalaria sudanica (assembly GCA_036873155.1). Classification (NCBI taxonomy): domain Eukaryota; kingdom Metazoa; phylum Mollusca; class Gastropoda; family Planorbidae; genus Biomphalaria; species Biomphalaria sudanica. The sequence continues at coordinate 62,114 of JAZGLO010004649.1, forward strand.
CCCAATCACTCCAAAACTTTTATCTGTCACTGGTATCACCCAATCACTCCAAAACTTGTAATTGACCCCAACCGAAATTTTTGAAGTTATTAATCGTATTTTATCATTAATGCTATCCATAATCTCCGGTTAATAATAGATCTATAGAGCAATGAAATAAGGTCATCTGTTTCATTAGCCAACGGTTTACTAGCTGGGTGTCATGTGGCCAGCACAACCACCCACTGCCTTTACTTTCCCAAAGTAAAGTCAGGTGCCCGTTAGAGTAGGGTGGACTCAGCGGTGCCCTAGAAATCCCGAAATTCAAAAACTCAATCTTAACCTAGATCCGAACCAGGTTTGGAAGCCAAGCGCTTAACCAATCGGTCTACGCCTCCCTAATCTGAGGTTAATACCCCACAATAAACTTCAAAACAACAGCCCGATTATAAAACTGTCATCAAGAGAACGTTAATAAAAGCTTAACAAGTTGTTCTTAGCGAAACATAAATAGATGCATTAGTCTGCACATCAGTAGTAGAGAATACTCGAGTGGTGTCAAAGATCATCGACAAGGATACATTTAATATTACTGTTCGTTATCTTTGCTTATTAAGAGAGCGTGGTAGTTGAGTTAAGTGCTTGGCCGAGTTCAAATCTCAGTGAAGATTGGTACTGGGTACCGTAATTGGGGAACGTGAACACGTCTGGTCGTTGTGCTGGCCATATGACATTCTCGTTAACCGTGGGCCATGGAAATAGATGACCCTATAAATCGCTGTATTAATAGTTTAGCTTTTGTAGATATAGTCCCAATTAAAAAAAAAATGTTGGGTATTAATTAAGTTTTTTTAAAAACGCCAAGTAAGTACATTTTTATGCCTTGAAACTTTGAATGTCAAAATGTAAATGTCTCCATAGAGCAGGAGTGTCCTATATTAAAAGAGACTCATTTGCCATTTGGTTAAAAATACGGGTATACTACTATATAAATAGATATGATTTCATTAGTCATAGCAACTGTGATATTTAGTTTGCAGAAAAACAAACTTTTTTGAGCTGATCCGGGAAAAAAAATGAACTTAGTGAAAGTTCTTCTTTTAACAATTTCACTAGCCATCGGTGCAGTCAATGACTTTACTAGCCAGTGGAATTCTCATACCTACAGTGAAGACGTCTTCGAGGATTGGTTATCCCAGTCCAGCAGCTCAGTGCACTTAGGAACCAGAGACGTCGAAAACGACTGCTTTTATACCACAGACTGGCCAGACAGACTAAAAGATATTCACTTGTTGCTGAACAATACAGAGTGGTTCGAAAACATTCCCAAAGACAGTTTCAGCAGAATTGACAAGATTAGAACACGAGTTATCCATGTCCTCCAGACTTACAGTACTACGCCAGTTACGGAAAACCTAAAAACCTGAAAACTTTAGAACCGGCTGCCCCTGGAAAAATGTTATAGAGGACTTGGGAGAGATGGTGGTTCCGAGGTACTTCCAGCATACGGAACTTTAATGCAGAGGATATTCCAGCATACGGAACATTGATGCCGAGGATCTTCCAGCATGCGGAACCTTAATGCCGAGGATCTTCCAGCCTCAGCGCAAAGGGACACGGATTCCATAACGTAGGGAGCTTTGGGGATGCATATCTGCATTGACTATTGCTCTGATGGCTTTGCTGTAATGACGGCAAATCACCTTCTCTACACTGCCTCTTTCCGTTGCGGCTTTGCAGGAATATACAAACCGTTCCAAGACGGCCCTGCTGCTTGAGACGTAAAATTCCGCATTGAATCTTTGAAGTGGTCAGGTGAGTTAAGGCTTCGAAGCTGGTCTTGCTAAATAAAGAATCAGAAAAGCATTAATTGTAATTAACTTTCCTTTGGGTAAATTTTATGTCATATCTTTTTAAACATTCTGTGTCTTACTATTATTTTAATCGCGTTGCACGAAAAAAAAAATTTTCCTGATTTTTTTTTTTTACAATTCCCTTATCGCTTCACTTTGAGACCGCATCACAAAGCAAGAGATTAGAGACAGGGTTACTACAGCGATTAGATCCCATGATGGCCTGCTAACTATCGTAAATAAAAATGCAAGCTAAAAAGCTATGGCTGTATTACAAGGTACTTCGGGGCTCGTAAAGACCTTCCTTCAGGGAACAGTACCAGAAAAAAGAAGACAGAGAAAGCAATGGGAGGACAACATAAAAGAATGCACGGGCCTGCCATTCAAAGAGGTTCTAACTAAGGCGAAAGACAGAGAGGAATGGGGAAAGACGGTCGACAAATCTTGCATGGTGCCCTAACGGTCCGACAGACTAAGGCATAGGTGGAGGTGGTGGAGTGATATCGCCTCACAGCAATAGGCAAAGACTTTTGGTAAAGGTGTGACTTTTGCAATCAACTTGTTAATCATTGACCCAGAACATAGGAGCAAAGCCTACATCGTAAAGCTAAATAAATAAACCTAAATTCGTGTATGTTTTCTTGTGAATAATGTTTAAAGTATTTCTCAAATGACCTTTGCTCCATTGTTTAGCTACTCTCTAACCTTGCTTAAGCTACTATTTGAAAATGCACTCACTTAAGAAAACAAATGCAAAATAGAACCGTGAAATGTATGATATTAAACTATCCAAATTAGACTAGACTATGACATTAATAAAATCATGAAACATATAGACATTTCAGGAGAGAAGGCTTCAAAGTAAAATAGCAATAATAGGAATACATAAATTAAAAAACACAAACTAAAATAAAATAGACACACGAGCATATTTCTTATTCCTTAAGATAGGAAAAATTCACAATTTGCCATTAGAATGGGTTATCTGTATTGGCCAGGAAAACCAATCTTAGCAGAGTTTAAGTTTTTAATTAACACGCACGACTAGAGTGAAACGCGTAAGACGTTCTCTTCTGCTAAGAAGAAAATGTGTAATTTCTAAGATAAAAGATCATCATTCAATCACTTCCGTTTGGTCAGAGCCACACTGAATCCTATTGTCATGTCAATTAGTTTATTGAATACTTATGAATATTAGCAAGGTAACAACATCTGTTTCACATCGGTTACACTATCTACCCACTAAAGTCTATTTGGAAAGTTCTGAAGAGAGAGTGACAAGTTGTGTTGAGAGTTTGTATTTGGAAAGGTCTGAAGAGAGAGTGACAAGATTGTTGAGAGTTTGTATTTGGAAAGGTCTGAAGAGAGAGTGACAAGATTGTTGAGAGTTTGTATATGGAAAGGTCTGAAGAGAGAGTGACAAGATTGTTTGAGAGTTTGTATTTGGAAAGGTCTGAAGAGAGAGTGACAAGATTGTTTGAGAGTTTGTATTTGGAAAGGTCTGAAGAGAGAGTGACAAGATTGTGTTGAGAGTTTGTATTTGGAAAGGTCTGAAGAGAGAGAGACAAGATTGTTGAGAGTTTGTATTTGGAAAGGTCTGAAGAGAGAGTGACAAGATTGTGTTGAGAGTTTGTATTTGGAAAGGTCTGAAGAGAGAGTGACAAGATTGTTGAGAGTTTGTATTTGGAAATGTCTGAAGAGAGAGTGACAAGATTGTGTTGAGAGTTTGTATTTGGAAAGGTCTGATGAGAGAGAGACAAGATTGTCTGAGAGTTTGTATTTAGAAAGGTCTGAAGAGAGAGTGACAAGATTGTTTGAGAGTTTGTATTTGGAAAGGTCTGAAGAGAGAGTGACAAGATTGTTTGAGAGTTTGTATTTGGAAAGGTCTGATGAGAGAGAGACAAGATTGTTGAGAGTTTGTATTTGGAAAGGTCTGAAGAGAGAGTGACAAAATTGTTTGAGAGTTTGTATTTGGAAAGGTCTGAAGAGAGAATGACAAGATTGTTTGAGAGTTTGTATTTGAAAAGGTCTGAAGAGAGAGTGACAAGATTGTGTTAAGAGTTTGTATTTGGAAAGGTCTGAAGAGAGAGTGACAAGATTGTTGAGAGTTTGTATTTGTAAAGGTCTGAAGAGAGAGTGACAAGATTGTTTGAGAGTTTGTATTTGGAAAGGTCTGAAGGGAGAGTGACAAGATTGTTTGAGAGTTTGTATTTGGAAAGGTCTGAAGAGAGAGTGACAAGATTGTGTTGAGAGTTTGTATTTGGAAAGGTCTGAAGAGAGTGACAAGATTGTGTTGAGAGTTTGTATTTGGACAGGTCTGAAGAGAGAGTGACAAGATTGTTGAGAGTTTGTATTTGGAAAGGTCTGAAGAGAGAGTGACAAGATTGTTTGAGAGTTTGTATTTGGAAAGGTCTGAAGAGAGAGTGACAAGATTGTGTTGAGAGTTTGTATTTGGAAAGGTCTGAAGAGAGAGTGACAAGATTGTTGAGAGTTTGTATTTGGAAAGGTCTGAAGAGAGTGACAAGATTGTGTTGAGAGTTTGTATTTGGAAAGGTCTGAAGAGAGTGACAAGATTGTGTTGAGAGTTTGTATTTGAAAAGGTCTGAAGAGAGTGACAAGATTGTGTTGAGAGTTTGTATTTGGAAAGGTCTGAAGAGAGAGTGACAAGATTGTTGAGAGTTTGTATTTGGAAAGGTCTGAAGAGAGAGTGACAAGATTGTTTGAGAGTTTGTATTTGGAAAGGTCTGAAGAGAGAGTGACAAGATTGTGTTGAGAGTTTGTATTTGGAAAGGTCTGAAGAGAGAGTGACAAGATTGTTGAGAGTTTGTATTTGGAAAGGTCTGAAGAGAGTGACAAGATTGTGTTGAGAGTTTGTATTTGGAAAGGTCTGAAGAGAGTGACAAGATTGTGTTGAGAGTTTGTATTTGAAAAGGTCTGAAGAGAGAGTGACAAGATTGTTGAGAGTTTGTATTTGGAAAGGTCTGAAGAGAGAGTGAAAAGATTGTTGAGTTTGTATTTGGAAAGGTATAAAGAGAGAGTGACAAGATTGTTGAGAGTTTGTATATGGAAAGGTCTGAAGAGAGAGTAACAAGATTGTTGAGAGTTTGTATTTGGAAAGGTCTGAAGAGAGAGTGACAAGATGGTTGAGAGTTTGTATTTGGAAAGGTCTGAAGAGAGTGACAAGATTGTGTTGAGAGTTTGTATTTGAAAAGGTCTAAAGAGAGAGTGACAAGATTGTTGAGAGTTTGTATTTGGAAAGGTCTGAAGAGAGAGTGACAAGATTGTTTGAGAGTTTGTATTTGGAAAGGTCTGAAGAGAGAGTGACAAGATTGTGTTGAGAGTTTGTATTTGGAAAGGTCTGAAGAGAGAGAGACAAGATTGTTGAGAGTTTGTATTTGGAAATGTCTGAAGAGAGAGTGACAAGATTGTGTTGAGAGTTTGTATTTGGAAAGGTCTAAAGAGAGAGAGAGAGACAAGATTGATTGAGAGTTTGTATTTGCAAAGGTCTGAAGAGAGAGTGACAAGATTGTTGAGAGTTTGTATTTGGAAAGGTCTGAAGAGAGAGTGACAAGATTGTTTGAGAGTTTGTATTTGGAAAGGTCTTAAGAGAGAGAGACAAGATTGTTGAGAGTTTGTATTCGGAAAGGTCTGAAGAGTGAGAGACAAGATTGTTGAGAGTTTGTATTTGGAAATGTCTGAAGAGAGAGTGACAAGATTGTTGAGAGTTTGTATTTGGAAAGGTCTGAAGAGAGAGTGACAAGATTGTTTAGAGTTTGTATTTGGAATGTTCTGAAGAGAGAGTGACAAGATTGTTGAGAGTTTGTATTTGGAAAGGTCTGAAGAGAGAGTGACAAGATTGTTTAGAGTTTGTATTTGGAATGTTCTGAAGAGAGAGAGACAAGATTGTGTTGAGAGTTTGTATTTGGAAAGGTCTGAAGATAGAGTGACAAGATTGTTGAGAGTTTGTATTTGGAAAGGTCTGAAGAGAGAGTGACAAGATTGTGTTGAGAGTTTGTATTTGGAAAGGTCTGAAGGGAGAGAGACAAGATTGTTGAGAGTTTGTATTTGGAAAGGTCTGAAGAGAGAGTGACAAGATTGTGTTGAGAGTTTGTATTTTCAAAGGTCTGAAGAGAGAGTGAAAAGATTGTTGAGAGTTTGTATTTGGAAAGGTCTGAAGAGAGAGTGACAAGATTGTGTTGAGAGTTTGTATTTGGAAAGGTCTAAAGAGAGAGAGAGACAAGATTGTTTGAGAGTTTGTATTTGGAAAGGTCTGAAGAGAGAGTGACAAGATTGTTGAGAGTTTGTATTTGGAAAGGTCTGAAGAGAGAGAGTCACAAGATTGTTTGAGAGTTTGTATTTGGAAAGGTCTGAAGAGAGAGAGACAAGATTGTTGAGAGTTTGTATTCGGAAAGGTCTGAAGAGTGAGAGACAAGATTGTTGAGAGTTTGTATTTGGAAAGGTCTGAAGAGAGAGTGACAAGATTGTTGAGAGTTTGTATTTGGAAAGGTCTGAAGAGAGAGTGACAAGATTCTTGAGAGTTTGTATTTGGAAAGGTCTGAAGAGAGAGTGACAAGATTGTTGAGAGTTTGTATTTGGAAAGGTCTGAAGAGAGAGAGACAAGATTGTGTTGAGAGTTTGTATTTGGAAAGGTCTGAAGAGAGAGTGACAAGATTGTTGAGAGTTTGTATTTGGAAAGGTCTGAAGAGAGAGTGACAAGATTGTTGAGAGTTTGTATTTGGAAAGGTCTGAAGAGAGAGAGTCACAAGATTGTTTGAGAGTTTGTATTTGGAAAGGTCTGAAGAGAGAGAGACAAGATTGTTGAGAGTTTGTATTTGGAAAGGTCTGAAGAGAGAGAGACAAGATTGTGTTGAGAGTTTGTATTTGGAAAGGTCTGAAGAGAGAGTGACAAGATTCTTGAGAGTTTGTATTTGGAAAGGTCTGAAGAGAGAGAGACAAGATTGTTGAGAGTTTGTATTTGGAAAGGTCTGAAGAGAGAGAGACAAGATTGTGTTGAGAGTTTGTATTTGGAAAGGTCTGAAGAGAGAGTGACAAGATTGTTGAGAGTTTGTATTTGGAAAGGTCTGAAGAGAGAGTGACAAGATTGTTGAGAGTTTGTATTTGGAAAGGTCTGAAGAGAGAGTGACAAGATTCTTGAGAGTTTGTATTTGGAAAGGTCTGAAGAGAGAGAGACAAGATTGTTGAGAGTTTGTATTTGGAAAGGTCTGAAGAGAGAGAGACAAGATTGTGTTGAGAGTTTGTATTTGGAAAGGTCTGAAGAGAGAGAGACAAGATTGTTTGAGAGTTTGTATTTGGAAAAGTCTGAAGAGAGAGAGACAAGATTGTTTGAGAATTTGTATTTGGAAAGGTCTGAAGAGAGAGTGACAAGATTGTTTGAGAGTTTGTCTTTGGAAAGGTCTGAAGGGAGAGAGACAAAATTGTTTGAGAATTTCTAGTGCTTGGCTTCTGATTTTCGTGCCGAAACTATTAAAACCTGGGGGGAAGAGGGGGGGGGGTTTACCTGCATTGCATACCTGAGCAGATTACACAGATGACTAATCGGTGGACCTTTAAACGGTGACATCCAAGTTTTATGTCTACCTTGCTTACTTTACTGTAAGGTTAGATTCTACACATTTAAAAAACTTGTTTTTTTTTATATTTCTTTTGACACTTCTATAATTCTTTTTTTTTTTCTGAATGGTAAAAAAAGGACATTTTGTAAACTACATTATCAATATCAATATCTATCAACATAACAGTACGATGCATGACTTGCTAACAGAACAAGGATGGTAACTTTTAGGTTATCCGTACTGTACCCAACAATGCCATGAGACATTGTTTGCAGTTGTCTCCCTTTGTGTCTGTTTGAACATCGCAAACTTGACACACAAACGCCTTGAGACATAGTGCACGAGTCACAGGAAAGTTCGTCTTGAAATACTGTCTAAAAGGTAAGGAAGTCTTTTTCTTTTCTAATCCTACTTTCTCTTGTCTACGTCACAGATGTCATGACATGTGGTGACCACTTTGTCTTGTCTACGTAACAGATGTCATGACATGTGGTGACCACTTTGTCTTGTCTACGTAACAGATGTCATGACATGTGGTGACCACTTTGTCTTGTCTACGTAACAGATGTCATGACATGTGGTGACCACTTTGTCTTGTCTACGTAACAGATGTCATGACATGTGGTGACCACTTTGTCTTGTCTACGTAACAGATGTCATGACATGTGGTGACCACTTTGTCTTGTCTACGTAACAGTTGTCATGACATGTGGTGACCACTTTGTCTTGTCCAAGTAACAGATGTCATGACATGTGGTGACTACTCTGTCTTGTCTACGTAACAGATGTCATGACATTTGGTGTCTACTTTGTCTTGTCTACGTAACAAATGTCATGACATGTTGTCTGGACTAACGTCTAAAATGTCAACCAGCTTTTAATGTTGGACTTTAGGAAAATAAAGGTATCGTTGTGAAAACCACACAACACCCCATCCTTAACTTTTAAAGTAATACAGTTGAAATTGACAACTAACTGTGGTTTGCAATTGTCAAAGTTTTGTCACAGTCGTGGAAAATGTCCCATTTCATCCCATTTCATTATTTGTTTGTGATGACGCAAACATCTCGTAGAGTGAAATAGACACTGCCGCGAAGAGGTTCGATTTTCCTTTTTCAATACACGAGACGTGAGGAGATTTGCACTGTCGGTCAATATTTAGTGAGACTGAAAGTAATATCAAAGTTGGGAGAGAGAGGTAGAGAGAGAGAGAGAGAGAAAGAGAGAGAGAGAGAGAGAGTTGGTGTTGACTGTAACTGCTGTACTTTCAGAGTAAGAGGTTTCTTTTGTTTGGAGCACACCTTTATAAAAGAAAGGGAAATTAGATAGATAGGCATAGATATATATACCATCAGATAGATAGACATTCAGAAGATAGATAGATAGATAGATAGATAGATAGATAGATAGATAGATAGATAGATAGATAAATAGATAGATAGATAGATAGATAGATAGATAGATAGATAGTTAGTTAAATGATATAGCATGTTCGTGTCATTGTATTAGTATGTTTTGTTTTTCTTTGCTATTTAAACAGGTCACACAATGTCAACCCTCTGGTCAGTGTTGGTCGTGTCGCTGGTCCTGTTCGTCTCCTGCGAGGCTCTGGGTCTTGTGGGCGGTTGGTCCAATGCCAGTCTTCCCAATGATGACCCAGCCGTGACTTTGGCATTACAAGCTATCAATCGTAGCAAGGGAGACAATAAAACTAGAACACTTTTACGCACTTCCATTCGTTCACAGGTAATTAAAATAGTAAACTAGTTCATATCATGAGAATCAATGACACATTTTAATGAATACAATATTTAAATTAATCTTATTCTGAGAGAAAGATATTCAGTTTCTATTTTTTTATAAAAAAATAGATAACGGTTTTTCATATGGGGGAGGCATTTCATTTGAAATTATAAAAATTAACTGTCCATGTCAATATTAAGATTTGTATTTTGTTTAAATATTGGTGTGTCTTATCCTTTTCGTACTTCAATAATACCAACGTAATAAAATCTTATACTGCATTGAGATTAACATATATATTTTTTTATAGCAACTCTCTCTCTCTGTCTTTGCCTGTCTGTGTGTCTGTCTTGGTGGAATCTTGTACAAATTATTTCTCCCACTTCCCAGTCTCGGATCCCATTCTTGGAGCCAGTTAAAACTTTGCACAATTATTCATTACCAATAACAGCCCATGAATCAATAAAAACAGTAATAAATTAGTTAATCAATTAGTCATAATTAATTAATTAACTAATTAATTTTAAGAAAAAAAGGAAAAAGGAGAGATAAGCATTGTGTACAAGAATGAAGTCTTTGGCTAAAAATGTTAAACTAACAAATTAGAGAATAAAAACTTTCTATTTGAATAAGTACTTGAATAGCTCAGTGGCGACACGTCGACCCCCCCCCCCCCCAATCATGGAGGCTCTAGCTCGAATTCAGGCTCGCGAAACTTTTTGTTAAAAATAGCTTTGCAAAGGCAGCAGGGAAACCTTGTCCCACATACACACTCCCCCCCCCCCCCATCAACAGGTGCGCAAATGTCATTTGACCCTAACTCTCCTATTCATTTAATTGCAACTATTAAAATGGGCTAGTTTCCTTTTAGAGCATAACGTGTTATATTTCTCAAGCAATGGCCACAAGCTATTCGCATCATCTTTTTTTTGTTTTTATTGTTTTGGAAATAGTTCAAATAAAATCATATGTATCTATAGTAGCCTCGCGATCTTCAACTGTGTATGTATTGGCGTGTTCCACATTTAGCAAGCCATTTGTTTAGTGGTCGTAATACAGATTACAATAAAGATTTCAAGTTGAGATTTGACGCTAGATAAACTTTCTACAGACAAGAGTTCTCGTTTCTCATGTTGAGAGTAAAGTCACGATTACGTGAATACATCGTACAAAGTGCCTAATACTAGTATTGGTTTGAAAGAATCCTTTCGTTCGTGTTGTTTTGTTTTGTTAATTTATAGCTATCTTGTAAGTGTTATTTTGATTCTTTCACAAGATGGCGGCAACAAGGGTCAGGCATAGAACCACTCAGACAACATTTTGTGCACCGCTTGACCGATACGCTACACATTTCCCATACGTATTGAGCTTACGGTTCAGTTCACCTTATTGATTTTTGTAAAATATTTGTATCGTGAACTAAAAGGCTGTAAAGAGTTCCAATGTTGAGCAGAACGAATGTTCATTGCTATTGTTGAGACAAGAATATGCTACTATTTGTAAATTTACATTTGCATAAAAGTTACAAGATAAAAAAAAAAAGATATTTTTGGAGAAACAGATTTATGGTCAAACTAAGTTCTTTTGTATTGGAGATTTTCACGAAAAACTGAATCAATGTCAAGGACTTCACTATTGCCAACTAAATACAAATACTAAATACACAAGAATGGAGCTATGGTTTGAACAATATTTCAGAGGGTAGCAGTTGATTCTAGGCTATGGTTTGAACAATATTTCAGAGGGTAGCAGTTGATTCTAGGCTATGGTTTGAGCAATATTTCAAAGGGTAGCAGTTGATTCTAGGCTATGGTTTGAACAATATTTCAAAGGGTAGCAGTTGATTCTAGGCTATGGTTTGAGCAATATTTCAAAGGGTAGCAGTTGATTCTAGGCTATGGTTTGAACAATATTTCAAAGGGTAGCAGTTGATCTTAGCATACAATCTTCTCAATTACTGCTAGTTGGTTTTGTCTTTGAGTGCAAGTCGAACGATTCCTCAATGTAGACATTATGTTCAGCTAGAAAGGGAAGGTTGTTAAAAAGAAAAGATTCTCCAGTGCTCAAAAGGTGCGCACCGAAATGACCATTTACCTGCTAAAAACATAGTTCATCAACTCCTCCTTTATCTTTGTACACCGGATACGCCAAAAAGTCAAGCTATTGATACAATTAAAAAAACTCTGATTGGCATGGGACTGTCACGGTGACGAGAAACAAATATATTGTATTCATCGCTTTGTTCTTCCGTTGTCTAGTTATAGCTTACAAAGCTTATATTAACTCACTATGTCAGTCTGTGTGTCTGTCTGTCTGTCAGGCCACAAGTTTGTACACGTTCTTTCTCCCACACCCAATCTCGGATCAAGCTGAAATTTTGCACAATTATTTCTTTTACTTGACAACACAAGATTCAATTTAAAAAAATGACCAAATAGTTAGTTAACTATTGGTAATAAATTACTTTTTTTTGGTATCTCAAAAAAGGAAAATAAACAGTACTTGACTGAAGTGGTGTATAAACTGAATTAGTCCCCTTGATAGATTGTCATCTGATGCTCATTACAACTTTGATTACATGACAAATCCAAACTAATTGATACACTTTTTTTTAGAGCAACTAATTTTTTTTCCTTGTATTTTGCTTGTTTTTTTTATTTTCCTAATTCGTTGTATGACTTTTTATGTCATCACTTTAATGCAATTGGAGCAGAACTAGATCTAGGATTAGAAAGTCTCAGCCTATTTACTAATGCATTTTTATATTACTATTCTATTGCACAGGTAGTTGCAGGAGTGAATTACGAGATCACTGCATATGTCACTAATGGAAAAATAGTAAGTTGAATTCTGTCTGTATCACTGGACTGTTTTATTATCTTGTTATAGGAGTTCAGTACAATGATATAACAAAGGCAGGTTTAGGCAGGTATATATAGTAGCATAAACCCTTGTGTTACGGACAAAATTGATAACTACAAGTCTGTGGTGATATAAAGTGGGTCTATCCAATTTAAGCAAATTCCATTCAAACTTAAATGTGGGAAAGCATAAAATATAAGATGAAACTAAGAAGTAATAAGGAAAGCTTTTGATAGGAAGTGCCAGAAATAGAAGGACACCTAGGTCAGGCCAAAAATAAACAATGTATAGCCTTGGAATAACTCCACGGGTTTAGCGGGTTGGTAATGCCTGTTTGTTCTATTTATTGTGTATTTTTAAATCTAGAAGTCAAATAGGTTTATTTAGCACAGAAACGGATGATATGACCTAGAGCAGAGAGGGAGAGAAAGAGAAGGTCAGTAAACAGACCAGACGAGACCTTATCCCTATTCATATAGTGAATAAACATTTGACTGTCGTAGAAGAACGTTTGGCGTATTATGTATCAAGCAGCTGTCTGAGCTACTTATTGATTATTGATTCTATCATAACGATACACGAGTTTCCCAGACACAATGTGGTGTCCTGGATGTGGAAACATCCATGAAAAAAAAAAAGATTAGCCAAAAGAAAAGCAAAAGGGACCGGTGCTTTAAAAAAAAATCTTGGCCCAAATTAAAGAAAATCTTATCTCACTATGTACAACAGAATTTCTATTAAAAAAAATACTTTTCTTTTTATATTAGGCAAACTTTCACCTCCAGAATCTTCTTTAAAAGAAAAAGAAAATGTTTCATTTGATTGAAACTATGTACATAAATAAAAAGGAGCTTTATCATTGGCTTAAAATCTTGATTCTCATGACATTAACAAATCTGTTGTTGTTGTTGTTGTTTGTTTTTTTTTTTTGCTTGTTTGCATTTTCTTGTCATCTTTATTTTGTATAAAGGAACAGGAAGAGTTATCCTTTCCTCATTTGTCTTAAGTCTGGTGTATGGTTTTAGAAGTTCCTTCAGAAAAAAAGATTCCAACCTAGTCATAATCTTCAGCAGGTTAGCGGATTTTGGGTTTGGATTTTGAAATAGTTAGCAATAATTATTTATAGTTTTTGTATAAATATAATTAATGGAATGATATAGCCCAGTTTTAAAAGTCGAAAGTTACTTGGCCTTACCTCTGCGACTTATGGATATCTACAGATTTATAAGTTTCAATCGCCTATTCTAGATGACCTCTTCATTGTACCTTCTTCAATAAACACAAATTGAACTAACAAATATGTTATGACATAACTTGCAGGGTAAACACGTTCTCGAGCCTAATGAAGGTTGAGTTACAATAATTAATAATAACATTTTGTGTTTGCTTGTTGTTATGGGTTTATTTCTCGGAAGTACTTGAACCATAGCTAATTAAAGAAATACAGGATTTCATAGCGTTAAGAACGATAGCATTATACACTAGTTTTATCAAGAGAGAAGGATTAGCTGTGGTTTGTTTTTAGGCTGATAATAAATCGGTTATAGAATTCATGGTCCTCTATTCATAGAAGATTTAGTGGTCGTTTTATTTGTGTGTGCATGCGTGTTTGGGGTGGGGGGAAGGGGTGAGGGTACCGTTGATTCACCCATCTTTTTAACTTTACTTATAGAGATTGTTGTCGGCTTGTTGTTCTGGACACATGATTGTGTAGAGTGTAGACTTTGTTTTTAGTTACTTGCAATGCAACCCAAGGTTTTTATGTTTCCCTATGTTTTGTTGTTGTTGTTTGTTTGTTTGTTTTTTGCTAACTAACGTAGTTACGATTGGTTAACATTAAATCTAAAAAAAAAAAATGGAGAAACAAATAACGTTAACTAGTCGTTCTACTTTATTCATGGACTTGATGATTATGTTAATTGAATGTAGCTCATTGAATCCATGAAGTGTTACTATTTAATGTCTGAAACAGAAAGAGAAATGCACCACCACTATCTGGGTCCGAGTCTGGCTGAAAGAGCCTGACAAATACAAGATTACTAATGACCCGACCTGTGTTAAGGTAGGATATAGTCAAGATCAAATTAAATAGTAAAAATTATGCTCATAGGTTATAAAGATTTTAAACTCTCATGTTTAAATTTATATTATCACGCTATATTGTCAAACTTAGATATTTTTATGCTCAAAGATTATAGGCCTATTAGTATACTTAAATACAGGGTAGGATTATTGGAGGACCTATGTGAAGTGAATTACTTTGTCAGGTTCAGGATTTATTTGTGTTTTTAACTAGAGGTACACCATTACGGTTCCGGGGTTCAACCTGACAAGAACTTCACTCACACACAGTCGTACATAGAGAAACCAACTATGTGAATAACAAAAATAAATTAATTTAATTGTATGAAACTGATATATGTGTATGTACAACGAGGATGATAAATAGACAATATATATATATATATATATATATATATATATATATATATATATATATTTATATATATATATATTAGATATATATATCATATGTATATATAAAGATATTATTCAATAATTAATTAAAGCACTTTGCTACTAACTTGTCACCCTGGTTTCATAGTCCACCAGACTCTGACCGACTGGCGTCACAAAACTGCCAACCTCGGTAATAGTAAAGTTAGACCTCAGATGATCGCCAATTTGACAATGACACTGAAAATTGTAATATATATTTCTGAGACGGCAAGCGACGCCCACACTAGCATAGACTCGAGCCAGTATCTACAACTCTAACACAATACTCTCAACTTTAACACTAAAAATAGAAATAGTGACAACCTCATACAACATACACTAATAGATATCACAAACGAATAACTCACCCTAAACAGGGGTCCCAAAAATCCTACTGAATAATAAGTCAGAGAAACTGGTACAGACAACGAACGTTTTAAGGGCCAACACAACGTCCGTTTCAACCAAATTCAGTGGGTGAACTGCCTCATGACAAAGAATGACCAATAGATGTCACCGGACTTTGTGACCTAGCAAAAACAATTCAAAACAAAAATACAAGACACTCTCGCCCCGTACAAGTACTACGAGTAGAGGAAATACAAAAACAGAGTTAGGAGAAAGAAAAAGACACTTGTCTATACTACGTGACAGGTAGCCCCAAATGAAACAAAAAAATAAAAATAAATAAACAGCAAAAAAAATTAATAAAATTAAGCAATTTATTTAAAACTTAAAGTACTCCAAAATTGGGCACACGTTTCGCTATATATTCTTTAAAAATTGTTTAGAGTCTTGTGAGAAGCTCTCACCGATCGGAGGACATAGTTTGCGTATTACTAAGACCGGCCCTGTTTAAGATATGATAATTGTCATGCAAACCTTTAATATATATTATAAACGGATCAATGGCTTAGTATAATCTTGTTATACGATTATATTTCTTATCGTAATTTATTGTCACTATCTAAATTTGTTCTAAGCTTAAAAATAAAATGTATGCGATAGAAAATTCATATTATCAATTCACTAATTAACTACTTAGTAATCTTAGGTGTAAATAGCTTCAAAGATAAGCACTTCATTGCCAACACAAAACTCTCTTTGTAATCTTGCTAAGTTTTAAAGTCTGTTTCTGTAGAAAAAGTCCACCTTGTTTTTATAATAATATTGTTTGTTGTTTGTCACTATGCAGGTCTGATCTGTGTATGCCTAGTCATCTGATACACTTCACTCATCCTTAATCGAAGACATCGCCATTATTATTATTATTATTATTATTATTATTATTGTCACTGAAAAGTAAAGTTAAACAGTAAGTTACGTGGTTATAAAAGGAAAAAAATAGAACTTGTGGGGAAATATAAAATCATTTTCTTAGTGAAACTTGAGTTCTTTGTTATTTCTAGCACATAGGAAATTCTACTGTAAGAGAGATTGCAATTATTATAATGATACTTTTAACAAACAAAACTTTGAAGATAAATAAACATAACATAACTTCATAGACCTGCGTTAATTAGACATAAAATAAAACCTATAGAGAGTAATAATAGAACCAGAGGAAGATAAATTTAAAGACATTCTTCTTCTTTCTAATCATCATAAAAGTTGAGTCTATGAGGCTTGGAGCTCTAGACCTATGGAAGATTGTCATAAGAGTTGAGTCTATGAATCTTGGAATCTAGACCTACGGAAGCTTGTCATAAGAGTTGAGTCTATAAGGCTTGTAACTCTAGACATATGGAAGATCGTCTCCATCTTCTGTCTGAACAAACTTTTGTCTGGGAAAGATCCAAGAAAAGGCATTTTATTACATCCCTATAGCCAATGGCTCATATCACAAGAAGCTCGGATTAGAAGCGAGGCCAATGGTCGAGCACATCAGGGAAACTCCCCCATATGCCTTCCTGTTCCGTGCAAGTGTTCGCCATAGAAACGGTCCTTTGAGGAACGGTGTGGATAGTGGCATGTTTGTTGGGGCTTTCTTCCATCCCCGCCAGTGCAAAGGATTCGATCCTTAGGCATTCCAACGGGGGTTCCTTTTTTATTCTCAATTGGCCTAATCGTCTCCTGTTAACGACCGTTTCCACCCGAGCGCCACGGTGAGGCGGAGAAGTCTTGCACGGAAAGTTTTAGACATAAGCCATTAAAAGATGTTATTAAAGTCATAATAAAGAGTTATAAAGATATCAATTAATATTATAGAAAAATACTTTATACGTATCTTTCAATGTCATAGAGCCTATATGTTAGACCTCATATGGATGTGCTCTACATTCATTTAGTCAATTAGAGAATTAATTTGGCAACATTTACATTGACATAATTGACTTAATATTTCTATGAAATATTTTGGGTGCAAGGGATGTTTTGTCCGGGTGGCGCCTCTCGAGGTCGGACAGTCATATTCTTTACCCTGTCACCTTTCTGCACACATTGTCCAGTAGTTGTAACATGCGGAGCGGCCACACACTTGAAACGTCTTTAACTGCCCGTCTATGATATTGAGTAGGCATTGACGCATGTCCGGTGCGTAACGTCTTTCTATCTAAAGAGGACAGGTATATAAGTACAAACAGTAGTGCGTAATTCTACTGTACAACTACATAGATAACTGCGACAAGATGTTCGCCATAGTTCGCGTATCATATCGCTTGAGAGCAGAACGAGACATGTAGTAGGTCAGTGGTCATCCACTGTAAACAAACAAGCTCATCTTCAGACGTCTTGACTCAATCTTGACAACGAAATGAATGGGCCTTTGGGTGCAACACACCTGTGGATATTGTTGCCTCTCAAAATGACATTGCACTTACAGATCAAATTCGAACACATTCGATTGACCGTTTAGTAGATGTTTAAAAGTCGCCGTATTTTTGTAGAAGAGAAATCATTTGTGAAAATGGTGATTAAGACACGGTTAATTAAGAATCCTTTACACTGTTTTCTTATTACATGATTAACTGCCAAGGAGGTTATATTTAGATGGAGATGGCGTGACGTCACTAGGTTGAAGCCAAATCGCAGCCATCTTGGTCTACTCAAATTAAAACGTGTAGTCTGTTGTTTTTTTTTGAGAAATTTGTTCGACAATATTTCACGACATTATTTAAATATCTGTACATTGTACAATATCTTATAAAACGTTAAAAACACAGTGTATAGAATAAAATAAACATTACAAATGCCTTCTTGTTCGACATACGGTTGTACGCAACGACGACCAGAAAACGGGATATCGCTTCATCGGTTAGTTTGGTTTTTAGTCACTAAAGACTAAACTTGAGTGAGTTAGAGTTTAGTTAATGTTGTTAGTGCCATTTAATTATTTATATAAATTTTGGTAAAGGTGCATTTTAGCGGCGTCTATTATTTTTGTAATGTATTTATGTAAGTAAGGTTAGGGTAAGGATTAGTTAGTATTACTGTAACATTATTATTAGTAGTAGGTAGTAGTACTTTTTTCACTTTAATTTTATCAATTTTGTGGTGATTTCAGTGCGGTAAAAAATTTAACAAACCTCTTGCAAATCATTTTTATTTTTTTCAGCCCACAATAGTGCTTAATTTCGATGTAATCATTATATTTCGGTTTTGTATAAATCACTTTACATGCTCTACAGCGTTTTGTAATTGATCCATTGGAATATCTAGACCACCAGATATGAACTTGGGCCTTAGAGAAGTTTAGAAAAAAACATGATGACAAAATACGAGGCTAATTTGAGTCGTTACGAGAATTAGAAAACTGGTATCGCAATGAAAACGGATGGAATGTTTTGAGTAAACCAATATGGCGAATAGGCTCCGCCCACTGGCTTCAACCGATAATGAACATTTGATAGCAACCGCCATCTCCATCTAAATATAACCTCCTTGTTAACTGCATACCAGCCATCAAAGGAAGCGACATGTTTGACGTGTAGAAACAATTAGACTTACATCCCCTTACAACAGCAGGATTTTAGTGTAACGATCAAACGCTTTGAATTAAATTATTTCGTTCAATTTTTTCGTTCTAAGATACAAGTATTAATGACATTCATATCTCTGGCAGTGTCCAACACAAAAAGAACAAGATAAGACAATTGCTACCAAGGAACTTTGACTTGGCCTGGAGATATATAAATAAAACTGAAACCAATGAGACACCATTAAACAGTGCTTTGTATCTAGATCTGAGACGTAAGTGAACATAGACAATAGTGACCTCGAGCTGTTGTGAAGTAAATCGTTGCCTGTAGCTAAGTATAGTGTGGTGATGATTTACATTAACGTATTAACATGAACCAATATGCTTATATTTCTTCATGTCTTTAGTCTGTTTGGTAGTTTATCTTTGAATAATATTAATAAATAAAGGAACAGATAAACAAAACATAAAGATTGGGTTGCTGCAGAAATGTTTTTAAAAAAAACAACTGTTTTGCGAGTATGTTTTGTTCACGTTGTAGATTGAAGCTAAAAATAGATATCAACATTTTATTTTTAACTCATTTCAGCACATCAGCGGTACAATAGTTACCGCTGACACACGACTCGTTGTTTTCTGCTTTATAGTCATAGTTTTAACAGATTTTGGTAGACCTATTAATCTTGTTGTTTTCTGCTCTCGTGGAAACTGAGATCAGAATCATATAGAAGAATTTGATTCTACGAGCATTAGAAGTGTTTCTACTTCCATGACTACATTCAAATGCCACGTCACATGTTTCCTTGACGGCAATGAATGTCCTAGCACAATGATGCCTAAAATACGGCCCGCGGGCCAGATCTGGCCAGATCCAGCCCGCGGCGTGGTTCCATCCGGCCCGCCGAAACGTAGGCACGAAGAGTAGTAAATCCCCCCACTCACACACGCCTTTTCCAAAACGAAAATGTTGAGAAATGTCTTAGCTGCGTTAGGGTCCTCTGATGGACTGGCACAATGACCTTGGCTTGAGCCGCGACTAAAAAGATTTTTTAAACTACGCCTAGAAATTGGAGGATCGATGGGAATGTTTACCAAAAAGAGACAAGAAAATTAATCGTTGGCTAGCTAGCTATAATTTTGCTCACATTTTAAGTAGAGAAATGAAGCCGTTTCCGACACAAAAAAAAAAGATATCTTTCAGATAATTAATGTAAGTACAGTAAGTAGTAACTACTAGATCAACAGGTTTCTATTAAAAATCTTTCAGATCAGTTTTTTTCCGTTGTTGTACCTTTTCGGTCATGTGGCCCGCGACACGAGTGTCGGAAATTAATTTGGCCCGCTGGTTGAATTAGGTTGGGCATCACTGTGCTAGCATTTAAAGTCCATAAGAAGAGGTCAAATTTAAAGGGAGATAATTGACAGAGGGAAACAAAATATGGACTAAATACATAAGTTCTCTTTCTTTACTAAATTAATACAAGGCAAATTTGTAATGACTACTGCCAGTAACGACACTTTATATGATGTATATACTTATATATATATCTGTACAAAATGACATTGGCTTGATACCCAAACATGTATAAGTACAAGTTGGATATATATCTATCCATATAGTTCTCAATGTATCTGTCCATCTATCCAACTCAAGACATTATTTTTTGTTTTCCGTTTCAGTAGTTAAAGCAAATGTCTATTCCATTCTGCCAATATTTGGCATTCAGGTTATTAAACTATTAACAATTCCCTCGTTTAACTGTAGATGTCTGTTTGCTCCAGATTAACTCTTTAGCTGCTACAATCAATGAATAATGGATGCATGTTAAACATTACAAGGCGGCGAATAGAAGACCATAGTGGGGATTGTTTCATCACTTAGCTTCATATTTACATTTATAGTTACAACTTGACTGTTGATAACTCGTTGTTGCTTCTGAATGCAGTGTATTTTTTTATGCTTTCCTATTGTTCGTTGAGATATATACACAGTGGCGTAGCTAGGGTGGAGGGGAGGAGGGGGAATTTGAAAATTTCCCCTGGCCCCCACTTGAAGGGGGCCCCAAATGAGTGTTTTTTACATTTAATATTAATTACTACCCAAAATGCAGGGGACCCCAAAGAGATTAAGCGCCCCGGACCCCAAAGGATAAAAAATTCCTAGCCACGCCCCTGGATATACAATTAAAATAGAGCCAGTGACTAACGACAATTAGTGTTGAATCTGTTCAAGTTGTTGGTGAAGCAGGGTATTGCAAGGTGAAGGGGAGGGGACTGGGTAAGCTATGTAACCATTGACCTCTGTATGGCAAGGTGAAGGGGAGGGGACTGGATAAGCTATGTAACCATTGACCTCTGTATGGCAAGGTGAAGGGGAGGGGACTGGGTAAGCTATGTAACCATTGACCTCTGTATGGCAAGGTGAAGGGGAGGGGACTGGATAAGCTATGTAACCATTGACCTCTGTATAGCAAGGTGAAGGGGAGGGGACTGGATAAGCTATGTAACCATTGACCTCTGTATTGCAAGGTGAAGGGGAGGGGACTGGGTAAGCTATGTAACCATTGACCTCTGTATGGCAAGGTCAAGGGGAGGGGACTGGATAAGCTATGTAACCATTGACCTCTGTATAGCAAGGTGAAGGGGAGGGGACTGGATAAGCTATGTAACCATTGACCTCTGTATGGCAAGGTGGGGGGGGACTGGGTAAGCTATGTAACCATTGACCTCTGTATGACAAGGTGAAGGGGAGGGGACTGGGTTAGCTATGTAACCATTGACCTCTGTATGGCAAGGTGAAGGGGAGGGGACTGGGTAAGCTATGTAACCATTGACCTCTGTATGACAAGGGGAGGGGGAGGGGACTGGGTAAGCTATGTAACCATTGACCTCTGTATGGCAAGGTGAAGGGGAGGGGACTGGGTAAGCTATGTAACCATTGACCTCTGTATGGCACGATAAAGGGGAGGGGACTGGGTAAGCTATGTAACCATTGACCTCTGTATAGCAAGGTGAAGGGGAGGGGACTGGATAAGCTATGTAACCATTGACCTCTGTATGGCAAGGTGGGGGGGAGGGGACTGGGTAAGCTATGTAACCATTGACCTCTGTATGGCAAGGTGAAGGGGGGGGACTGGGTAAGCTATGTAACCATTGACCTCTGTATGGCAAGGTGAAGGGGAGGGGACTGGATAAGCTATGTAACCATTGACCTCTGTATGGCAAGGTGAAGGGGAGGGGACTGGATAAGCTATGTAACCATTGACCTCTGTATAGCAAGGTGAAGGGGAGGGGACTGGATAAGCTATGTAACCATTGACCTCTGTATTGCAAGGTGAAGGGGAGGGGACTGGGTAAGCTATGTAACCATTGACCTCTGTATGGCAAGGTCAAATGGAGGGGACTGGATAAGCTATGTAACCATTGACCTCTGTATAGCAAGGTGAAGGGGAGGGGACTGGATAAGCTATGTAACCATTGACCTCTGTATGGCAAGGTGGGGGGGGGACTGGGTAAGCTATGTAACCATTGACCTCTGTATTGCAAGGTGAAGGGGAGGGGACTGGGTTAGCTATGTAACCATTGACCTCTGTATGGCAAGGTGAAGGGGAGGGGACTGGGTAAGCTATGTAACCATTGACCTCTGTATGACAAGGTGAGGGGGAGGGGACTGGGTAAGCTATGTAACCATTGACCTCTGTATGGCAAGGTGAAGGGGAGGGGACTGGGTAAGCTATGTAACCATTGACCTCTGTATGGCACGATGAAGGGGAGGGGACTGGGTAAGCTATGTAACCATTGACCTCTGTATAGCAAGGTGAAGGGGAGGGGACTGGATAAGCTATGTAACCATTGACCTCTGTATGGCAAGGTGGGGGGGAGGGGACTGGGTAAGCTATGTAACCATTGACCTCTGTATGGCAAGGTGAAGGGGGGGACTGGGTAAGCTATGTAACCATTGACCTCTGTATGGCAAGGTGAAGGGGAGGGGACTGGGTAAGCTATGTAACCATTGACCTCTGTATGGCAAGATGAAGGGGGGGACTGGGTAAGCTATGTAACCATTGACCTCTGTATGGCAAGGTGAAGGGGAGGGGACTGGGTTAGCTATGTAACCATTGACCTCTGTATTGCAAGGTGAAGTGGAGGGGACTGGGTAAGCTATGTAACTATTGACCTCTGTATGGCAAGATGAAGGGGAGGGGACTGGGTTAGCTATGTAACCATTGACCTCTGTATGGCAAGTTGAAGGGGAGGGGACTGGGTTAGCTATGTAACCATTGACCTCTGTATGGCAAGGTGAAGGGGAGGGGACTGGGTAAGCTATGTAACCATTGACCTCTGTATGGCAAGGTGAAGGGGAGGGGACTGGGTTAGCTATGTAACCATTGACCTCTGTATGGCAAGATGAAGGGGAGGGGACTGGGTTAGCTATGTAACCATTGACCTCTGTATGGCAAGATGAAGGGGAGGGGACTGGGTTAGCTATGTAACCATTGATCTCTGTATGGCAAGGTGAAGGGGAGGGGACTGGGTAAGCTATGTAACCATTGACCTCTGCATAGCAAGGTGAAGGGGAGGGGACTGGATAAGCTATGTAACCATTGACCTCTGTATGGCAAGGTGAAGGGGAGGGGACTGGGTAAGCTATGTAACCATTGACCTCTGTATGGCAAATTGAGGGACAGAAGAAGCATTACCGATTTTGGGCATCTAAATGGTTCAGTCAAGTCCAGTGGTTTGTTCACCTGGTCCTGTATTGCCACCATGTGAAGCTGTCAACTCGAAGTGTGTATGTCTCGTGTTCAACTCAGAATTGCCCACTATTTCATTATATTCTATCCACCATTTTCTCTCCTAAAAAAAATTGATATCTAGGAAATGTAACCTGCATGCGTCATTCATTGTTTCAGCTTTACCTTCATGTTTGTGGCCAATCCAATTATATATATATATATATATAAATATGTTATCATTAAGCTACCGGCTAAGTGCAAAATCCAGGCATATTATACGATTCTATATTCGCATCTTGCGGTAACAATTTTAATTAAAATACTTCAATAAAATTAAACAATGATGTGTACAGTTTGTATTCAGTACAAAGATTAATATGTTCCTTTTCTGACGATGGAAAAAAAGCTTCCATACCTTGGCTGATCAATGTTAACACAGATGGCTGGCCTCTCAGATATTTTTAGCACTAGCTGACTCTGACAATCTTATCGGGTCAATCCTTAATGAACTGGTTCAGGACACTACAAGATTTGTACATAATGTGATGGTCATGCATTAACATTTAAGAATGCACTTATATGTTTGGAGTTATCTTCAAAGATAAAGCTCATAAAAAATAAATTTAAAGCTTATTAATGATACCACTATAAATGTTTTTGTCATCTTTAACCACATTTGTAATTTATGTAATCAGTAAAATCTGTATGTCAAGTATTATAAACGAACGTTTTACTTTTAGACCTAGAGTTTCTAACAGTCAACAAAGTTTGTTTGGTTTGTGTGCTGAAGTGAATATTGTGTGGTCAGTAACTTTAACAAACTTTGGCAACCAATGGGTGGTATTAAAAGAATTGAGACTTAAACCCTTCGGTATAAACAAGGCATTTTCAGTTATGCCAGCACGTGCCATGGGGATTAAATTATTCCTGAGCTAATTACATGTCATCTTATTATCTTGCAAACCCTTCATGAGAACTGGGTTGAAACTAAGACACTCCGAGGATATTTTGAAAACAGTTTTAACAATCTTTGACAGTCCGGGAAAAAAATACGAGCTAACAGGCCATACAGGGAAAACACTGGTTTGATCACTATTATTCTTTTCAAATATAATCATCTTACTTTTAAATTTGGTTTTTTTTTTTTTGGGGGGGGGGGAACTCTTGCATCTGGAATTACTTCACGCGCCTCAAATGTTTCTTTGTATTTTTGTAAAGAGTTGAATTAATAATTAGACTATCGTTAACTTTATAATCAGCTGAATGGTAATAGAAGGAACTTAATGAACTTATTAGAGGCAATGGAAGAAATGCTTTAAATAGAGTTCTTTTTCATAATTTAATTGAGTTATAAAATTTAAGGTGGTACAGTGGTCGAGTGGTAAAGTGCTTAGCTTCAGGACTGAGGGGGTCCCAGGTTCGAATTCTGATGTAGACTGGAATTGTCAAATTTAGGATCTTTAAGGTCGCTCCCGGAATCCACCCAGCTTTAACTTTACACAAATAATGTCAGGTACCTATTAAAGTTGGGTGGACTCAGAGGCACCCTAAAGATCCCTAAATTAAAATTCCTAGTCTTCACCAGGATTCGAACTCGGCACTTTACCACTCAGCCTCCGAGGCTCCAAAGTCAGAGTGAACGAAGACAAAATTATTCCTTTACTCATATCCTTGGGACAATTTTAAAAATTGGGGAGTTTCATTTATGGCTGATTACAATAAACCACTACATTTTTGGGAGTATCCGGTGTACAGTAAATATGAAGTAGTATTTTTTTAAAGTATAAGATGATTCTTTTGGGGCACTCCTTTGCGCTGTAAATTCAACTCTAACCCACTTTCTCATATAGCACAACATCAATTTATACAATATATAGTTACCAACAACGTTGATTCAGTAAGTGTCCTTGACATTGTTTCGTTTATTTTAAAAAATCTCTCCCAATATTTTAATTGTTACGTTTCTCTTCAGGTTCCTTTGTGCATCACTCCCTATACCGCTTTCTCTTCTTTGTCTCAATTACTTTTTTTTATCACGTAAGTTTTGGGCTTTAAAAATTTAAAAGCAGGTAAACAGGAGATCACTCCGTTTAAGATGTATCACGAACCCCCCCCCCACCCCCAGCTCCCTTACAGTAAAACTAAGACCATTACGACGATACCATGCATCACATTGTGGCGTAACAAATTCATTATAACTAGATTTTGTGTCGCGACATATTTTGTTTTCCCTAAAAATGCCAAAACAACTGTTCTCATACTTTAATGTCCCATTGGCTCCCCAGAATCAACCATGTTCTTTGCGTTGTTTCTTGTTATGCCCGTGGCTCTGATCCATGGATTTAACTTTATTCCATTCGCCACCTTTGCGCCTTGGATTGACGGCACTAATGTGAATGTTCAGTTCGCGGTGAAGGCCATCAACGAGTTCTACGCCAAGCAAGGTGACAACACACAGAGAACACTGGTAGCAGTGCTTCAGTCACAGTCTCAGGTATAGGCTTGGGGTTTTTCTAATCAATCAATATTAAAGTTGTTTTTTTTTCCTTTTCAAATGTATCTCTAGAAAACATTATTAAAGGTTTTCAAAATTTCCAAATGCTTCGGTTTTCTAGTTAGATCTTGGTCTTGGTGACATTCTTGTATGCTTGCAAATTTAGGACTATCGTAGCCATAGAATCGAGATGCCTTAGAAGGATTTTAGGTATCAGCTAGGTATCACCACCAAAGACCGATCACAAATGAAAAAAATACAAAACCGGATCACTAAACAGAAAAAGGCACCACGAGAACCTTCTGACCATTGTCAAATAAGATAAGATAGGATACTTTTTATTGGTCCAAACAAATAGAAATTCAGTTTGACTACAATTGACCATCTCAGCTTAACTACTGTACAATAACAATATAGGTGAAATTACGAACAACATTCACACATGAGACACATGCATACATAACAAATAACGTAAGCGAAGACTGAACGGCTATAGAATGAGATTATCGGGACTTACAAAAAAAATTCTACAGGGAACAGTACCAGAGAAAAGAAAGATAGGCAGAGAAAAGAAGCGATGGGAGGACAACATTAAAGGAAAATACAGGCCTGTCGACGAAAGACACTAATGTTATCAAAAGGCGGAGAGAAATAGATAAAGACGGTCGATATGTTGGGCCCCAACAGACTAAGGGATAGGTGAACCTGATGAAGTGAAGTTAGATTTTTTACCGAGTTCCAGGTGCAGAAATACATGAATGTGTACTTTCATTAGAATTAGTTTTAACGGAGATTTGAGAAGAGATCTTTAGTCGAGTAGGGTAAGAATACATAATTATTCTTTCATTTTAATGACTAGTTAACTTGTCTCTTTTTGCTATTTTAAACAATTACAAGTTTTCGCGACAATAAAGTCTCAAATAATTCTTCTGAATTTAATGGTTTATACATTGTTTAAGGTGTTTAGCAAAAAAAAAAAAAAAAAAAAAAACGTGCTATATCCTACTGAGTTAAAACGGTCCTTGTCAAGTAACTTAAACTGTGGCCCGATCTAACATTGTAAACTATTTTTTTTTTTAAGGATTGATAGAGAATAGGGAACATTTCTTATTCCCCGTTCATCAACGCTAATGCTCATGTGCTGAATATTTTCATTTTAACTTTCTTCTTCATTTCTGGTAGGGTTCAATTGAAGTGAACTACCAGTTCACACTTAGAGTATCAACAGGAGACCAAGTAAGTATTTATAATGAACACATTTAGCTCTAGTTAGACATCTAAAGGGGAACTGAAGGACTCCCATCCTAATGGTGTAAATAGAGAACTAAATCAAATTAATTGTTAATAATACATATACTTTTTGATTGGTTACTTGAAGAGTTTTTCTTGACCAGAGCGAGATCTGCTTTGTTGATGTCTTGTCTAGATCTGGAACACCCATTGAAGTCACAAAGGATCCCGTCTGTAACTCTGAAACGCTAGGTGAGCTTAGTGTGATATGTTGACGCATTTAGGGGCTGGCAAGTGGGTCAACCTTTTTTTTTAAAATCTAAGTGCAGCTTTCATTTAAAGTTATTAAAGGGGCATTATTTTATCCAAAAATAGGGAAACGCGTGGGTGGAGAGACACCTATTGACATAAATGACCCAGACGTCAAGAAAGCTTTAGACTTTGCTGTGGCCAGAATGAACGCCATGGAAAATTATATGTATTTGAGAACCGCTACCAAGGTAGCAAAAGTGACATCCCAGGTACGTTAACTCTTACATGTTATATGTCCAGAGAGTCATCTACTTACGCGTTACTCTTACATGTTATATGTCCAGAGAGTCACCTACTTACGTTTTACTCTTACATGTTATGTCCAGAGAGTCACCTACTTACGTGTTACTCTTACATGTTATATGTCCAGAGAGTCACCTTCTTAGGCGTTACTCTTACATGTTATATGTCCAGAGAGTCACCTACTTACGCGTTACTCTTACATGTTATATGTCCAGAGAGTCACCTACTTACGTGTTACTTTTACATGTTATATGTCCAGAGAGTCACCTTCTTAGGCGTTACTCTTACATGTTATATGTCCAGAGAGTCACCTACTTACGCGTTACTCTTACATGTTATATGTCCAGAGAGTCACCTACTTACGCGTTACTCTTACATGTTATATGTCCTGTGAGTCACCTACTTACGCGTTACTCTTACATGTTATATGTCCAGAGAGTCACCTACTTACGCGTTACTCTTACATGTTATATGTCCAGAGAGTCATCTACTTACGTGTTACTCTTACATGTTATATGTCCAGAGAGTCATCTACTTACGTGTTACTCTTACATGTTATATGTCCAGAGAGTCATCTACTTACGCGTTACTCTTACATGTTATATGTCCAGAGAGTCATCTACTTACGTGTTACTCTTACATGTTATATGTCCAGAGAGTCATCTACTTACGTGTTACTCTTACATGTTATATGTCCAGAGAGTCACCTACTTACGCCTTACTCTTACATGTTATATGTCCAGAGAGTCACCTACTTACGTGTTACTCTTACATGTTATATGTCCAGAGAGTCATCTACTTACGCGTTACTCTTACATGTTATATGTCCAGAGAGTCATCTACTTACGTGTTACTCTTACATGTTATATGTCCAGAGAGTCACCTTCTTACGTGTTACTCTGTCCATTAACAATGAACTATTGTATTGGTAGATCGTTGCAGGCATATCCTACCACTTCTCTGGTGTAGAGATGTCCACCACTAACTGTGACAAGATGTCCACTCACCAACTGTCCAGCTGTGCAGTAGCCGATGGAGCAAGTGTAAGTTTTAAAGAAACAAAATAATAAGAGTCATGGGTGGGGGTATCACTGCTGACTTCCATCATTGTGGTGTTTCTAGGGACAATTAACCCTCTTCCCGTTGTCTTTAACTCTCTGTTATAAAGAATTTGTGTGTGTGTTTCTATGGTGACGGTGGGAATATGAAAGCGATTGGTTGTGAATGATGCAAGAAAAGCGGCATTATCGTCAGCGGTCTTAACTATGGGAGACGACTCTAGATTGCCAGAAAGAGAAGGCCTGTTTTCTTGTGAGTTAGATTTAGTTCCAAATACCATTTCGTATAATTACTAAACTCTACTACATTGATTTCATTTGATCTCAAGTTGATTTTGGTCTATGTTGTAGTAAACTTTATAGAAATAATAATGTTCACAACAGAATATATTCAAGTTATTTCAAGTTTTAAAAGTTAAGATTTAATACACCTACACCGGTTGTCTGTCACATCATTATTCAGTAGCCATCGTGTCATGTGTATTAGTTGGGAGGTACGGAGCACACGGTATATTCATGCTCATGATGTTTCACGTGGGAAACAAGCGTCCACAGTTGAATTGTGGGCAAGAAATCTCGTTTTGGGGTGTTAATCACATGGTCAGAATTAAGTTGACGCCATGAGTATTGAAGAAGACAGACGTTTTATGTCTGTAGAATAGAAAGCTTTACTAATGGAACCTTATTCACCTAAAGTTCGACACAAAATTTATATATCACAAAAAGAAGACTTAAACAAAACTTGTGACTGTTTAAAAAAAAAGTTGTAACTTTGTTGTCTTTCTTTCTGAGCAAGTAGGGGATTCTTACCACATTCTGTGGCGAGTTTATTGGATTGCAATGCGATCACTACAACTGGTCACTACCACTGGACCCAATGACCACCTGCCCCAGTGTTTAGTCTCCAGATGAGTTCTCCCATTATCGAAACTCCTCTGAGCCCTGTGGTTAAAGAAATGTCAAGAAAACAAAATGACACTTTTCGCTTTATTGTGACTCTCAATACTGTAGTGTTTGTGAAAAAAGGTAAACAAAACCATGACACACTATGCACATGTTTGAGATTGTTTCTAATTCCATCTACATGTGTTGTATGTTTTAGAAAGTAACTTGTGAATTCAAAGTATGGTGGCAGTCATGGGCAACACCCGAGTACCAACTTAACGATCTTCATTGTAGTGTAAGTACCTGATAGCATTGATTCATTTCTATCTCTCTAACCTGTAGTTGATAAAACAACCTAAAACCACTTTGACTCTATCATCACCAATCTGTTATAAGTCAACATTAACATTAGATTTAGCATCATGCTCAGAATGTTACTTTCAGAGCTAAAGATTGTTGCTGAAAACATACAAAGTTATAATCAGATTTTTGCTTATCACCCGTTTGTTGCAAGTCATTTCGAACATTGTTGTAATGTAGTTGAATGCAAACTACGATGTCCAAGTGTTCCAAGTATTGCGCAGCCAGTACAATGCACGAGTTGGGAGAACTAACAAAGTAGATACGCGTGGATGGTTTAAATACAGTTTTTGTAGAGAAAGACACTAGATACTATTTAGTAAATGGTATTCAAAGAGTATCGTTCACACAGCAGTTCTTATTATAAAATAGCAAGGGCTACAAACGGAAGTAGGGGAAAGGGGGGTAAATCGTACCACTATTTAATTCGTACCTCCGAAGATTTTCATATTTAGAAATGGTCCAGAAGAATTGAAGAAATTAATAGTAAATAAAATAAATGAGAAATGGACGAGCTCTCATCCAAATCACAAGAAAGATGACGCTTACTATAAGCTATCCTGACAAGACCAACGTCTAATCTTATGACTCAGGACCGGACACCACAGAATGCGACAACACATGTACCGGAAGCTCAAAATTTGGATCCAGTGAAATCTGCCCATGTGGAGAATCACCAGAGAATACAGACCACGTCCTCCAAAACTGCTCTCTATACCAAGAGGCCCGTATAAGACATTGGCCCCAAATCACCCCACTAGAAAGGAAACTATATGGAGAGCTCCCTGATCTGGAAACCACTGCGCATTTCATCTCATGTATTGGTCTACTCATCTGAACACTCCAACATAACAATGAGAACGAAGAAGAAGAAGAAGAAAGTATAGTCAGAATGAGAGTGAGAAAGGTCAAAATTGGTATTGTTTCATATACGAAGAAAATCTGAAAGAAGATATGATACAATGTTTAATGTGCTTCTTGGGTGCATATTGCATGTGCGGGTTGTGAAAATGCTAATACCTATACTTGTGAGTTATGTTTGTGAATCTTTCTGCATTGTTATGTGTATTGTGATGTGCTTGTTCAGACTGCCTTGAGGTCAACTAACGATGACTGTTGAATTTCAACCAATTACTCTGCAAGCGTTTGAGTTTTATTGTTCGGGTGTATTCCGTGTAGTTGATCACTTGACAAACTAAACAAAGACATCGATTTAACTAGTGAAGAGATGTGGTCAACACTGATGAACAAAGTAACAGATGTTTATTTCAAGAAAAGGCCGCAGTAAAAGTCTCTGTCAAAATAAATACGTCTTTACCCTAGAGAATTCTATCGCTAACTGATTTTCCGGTCTCTAACCCAACATATCCCAAACGTCACTAGTCCCGTTCAATATACGTCTTCTATGGTGCGTCGCTAAATAACTAATACTCTAAATAAGGTGTCTAACAGTATATATATATAGTTGGTACGTATTACCCTCCATGCTGGTTCTATTTAGATTATTGGAAGGCTAAATAGTACTCTTTCTTTTTTTTTTTATCCTTCTATTTTAATATAAATAACTCAGTCTTTAAACCTTGTTCATTTGTAGTATGTATTGTTGTAAAGCTATGGCATAAAAAATAAACATTGTGTACTATATACCCCCCTTTCCCCTACAAGAAAAACGTCATATATGTCATCTATGTATACACGTTTGTAGGTGGGTAGAGAGGTGGGAACATCTATGGAGATGTACATACACATGAAAAAAGATTATGTAGCAATACAAAAAATTATTTTGGAGGTGACGCCATATGAGTATATAGATCAGGACCTGCGCCATAATTTGCGTACGTATAGATCTAACAATATCCGTCTCTTGCTTAAATCTTTTTCTTCCAAATTTTTCATTAACAAAATTTATTTATTTTTTATTTCAGTAATTCAACTACCAAGCAGTGACAAAAAAAGATCGTAGTTCAATGTTTATGTATTTATGAAACTTTGAAATGAGTGTGAATTAAGACAATGAAACCTAAAATCTTGTTGTGTTTCATTAATTCATGTAGAGAGCACGAGGAAGAAGCATGAAAGAATCATATTTTTACAATTATTTTTTTACCAACTCACTCTATCTGTCTGTCTGTATGTCTGTCTGACATGTGCGCCCGCAGGATCTTTTGCAGAGGGGTGCATGCTGCCGCCCATGGCTCAAACTCGTAACCTCAACTTTTTGTTATAATGTTAAAGAAAACAACTGCCCTCTATTCGGGCTCTCATACCTAATCGATATTAAATGTACAGTAAATACTTCTATTTCATGAAATAAAAAAATAAGAAACTAAACACGTGAGCAGAGTACTCAGAACACATTTTACCTTTATCCGTGAGGCCCATGCTTCCCTAGGTTCGATCAAACAAAAACTGCAAACGCTGACTGTGGCTGCCGAAACTGTCAATAACTTTACTGGTGCATTTCGTCGCATTGCAGCTTTCAGGGTGAAGACAAAACAAGTTGAACTGACCATTATTATTGTTCGAAAAGCGAGACGTAATGAAGAAACTTAAGAATCAAGATATATAATGTAAAGCTGTGTTCTGTAATAACTCCCAAAATCCAAATATGTGTTGTTTTTTTTCTCAGTGTGTCTGTCGACTGCAAATTCTCGGCAGCAGCAACTCAATATACGGTATCAGTTTTTTTTTCTGCCAGCAGTCTCTCCTTCCTCAAGAAGACATCTCTGGCATGTTCCTCAGGATGCTCAAGTTTGTTTTTTATTATGTCATTAAGGATGTGCTGTTGAGAGACTGCAACACCGTGGAAATTGGTTTAAGAACAGATGACTAATTAACGACAATGAACAGACAAATCAGAAACAAGAGGAGAAGAAATTTATTTCACACGTGCAGTTTGTTTAGTTTCACTTGCAGTCGTTATTTTAAGATCCGCCAAACAGTCAAAGATTTCAAAGTTAAGACTTAAATCTCGAATGGATTCGTATTCACACAAAAGAGTTAAATTTGCTAGGGACAGTTACGGAAAAAAATGCTAGCCATCATGGGGCAGCCTTGGCCGAGTAGTTTGTCTATGTCTAGACTGTACAATGACGTCCAACACATGCAGTGCGTCTCTCTGAACCACAGGAACTAAACCAACGAAGCTTGTCTGTTATAATTTATGTTAAGTAGTCACGTGGTAAGATTTTAACGGAGACGACTCAGAGATATAAAAAAAGGTAAGGACGTAGTTCTGTAGGGAGCTACATTTTGTTTACATTTCATTGTATTATTGCTACATTTATATCTCATAGCAACTTGACTTTCTCTATAGTGAGCTACATTTTGTTTACATTTCATTGTATTATTGCTACATTTATATCTCATAGCAACTTGACTTTCTCTATAGTGAGCTACATTTTGTTTACATTTCATTGTATTATTGCTACATTTATATCTCATAGCAACTTGACTTTCTCTATAGTGAGCTACATTTTGTTTACATTTCATTGTATTATTGCTACATTTATATCTCATAGCAACTTGACTTTCTCTATAGTGAGCTACATTTTGTTTACATTTCATTGTATTATTGCTACATTTATATCTCATAGCAACTTGACTTTCTCTATAGTGAGCTACATTTTGTTTACATTTCATTGTATTATTGCTACATTTATATCTCATAGCAACTTGACTTTCTCTATAGTGAGCTACATTTTGTTTACATTTCATTGTATTATTGCTACATTTATATCTCATAGCAACTTGACTTTCTCTATAGTGAGCTACATTTTGTTTACATTTCATTGTATTATTGCTACATTTATATCTCATAGCAACTTGACTTTCTCTATAGTGAGCTACATTTTGTTTACATTTCATTGTATTATTGCTACATTTATATCTCATAGCAACTTGACTTTCTCTATAGTGAGCTACATTTTGTTTACATTTCATTGTATTATTGCTACATTTATATCTCATAGCAACTTGACTTTCTCTATAGTGAGCTACATTTTGTTTACATTTCATTGTATTATTGCTACATTTATATCTCATAGCAACTTGACTTTCTCTATAGTGAGCTACATTTTGTTTACATTTCATTGTATTATTGCTACATTTATATCTCATAGCAACTTGACTTTCTCTATAGTGAGCTACATTTTGTTTACATTTCATTGTATTATTGCTACATTTATATCTCATAGCAACTTGACTTTCTCTATAGTGAGCTACATTTTGTTTACATTTCATTGTATTATTGCTACATTTATATCTCATAGCAACTTGACTTTCTCTATAGTGAGCTACATTTTGTTTACATTTCATTGTATTATTGCTACATTTATATCTCATAGCAACTTGACTTTCTCTATAGTGAGCTACATTTTGTTTACATTTCATTGTATTATTGCTACATTTATATCTCATAGCAACTTGACTTTCTCTATAGTGAGCTACATTTTGTTTACATTTCATTGTATTATTGCTACATTTATATCTCATAGCAACTTGACTTTCTCTATAGTGAGCTACATTTTGTTTACATTTCATTGTATTATTGCTACATTTATATCTCATAGCAACTTGACTTTCTCTATAGTGAGCTACATTTTGTTTACATTTCTTTGTATTATTGCTACATTTATATCTCATAGCAACTTGACTTTCTCTATAGTGAGCTACATTTTGTTTACATTTCATTGTATTATTGCTACATTTATATCTCATAGCAACTTGACTTTCTCTATAGTGAGCTACATTTTGTTTACATTTCATTGTATTATTGCTACATTTATATCTCATAGCAACTTGACTTTCTCTATAGTGAGCTACATTTTGTTTACATTTCATTGTATTATTGCTACATTTATATCTCATAGCAACTTGACTTTCTCTATAGGGAGCTACATTTTGTTTACATTTCATTGTATTATTGCTACATTTATATCTCATAGCAACTTGACTTTCTCTGTAGTGAGCTACATTTTGTTTACATTTCATTGTATTATTTCTACATTTATATCTCATAGCAACTTGACTTTCTCTATAGTGAGCTACATTTTGTTTACATTTCATTGTATTATTTCTACATTTATATCTCATAGCAACTTGACTTTCTCTATAGTGAGCTACATTTTGTTTACATTTCATTGTATTATTTCTACATTTATATCTCATAGCAACTTGACTTTCTCTATAGTGCTACCAAATGGTATATACATTTTTGTTTTAAAAAGAAGTTGGTTCAAGTCATTTAAAGTTGTACAATTTAGAACTTAATACGCCTACATGGATTGAGTTGTACTAGCAGTGTAGTTCTACAATCCAACGACACTTAGGCCTATTCAGGTTACTTCCGTAAGCTTTCATTTCTTTTTTACTCGGCGAGTAAATGATCAAAAATAAAGGCCTTTCGACACAGTTAAACAAGTCCGCCACACTCCGTTCCACAAAGATCCTTCATCAGTGACTCGTCCAGGGTTCCAGGAACGGAGGCGCGCGCTACTTGTTAGGCATGACATGGTGACCTGATCCTGGTAATGGTTACTGCAACTGGATAATGAAAACGCATAGACGATCCGATTCCCTAAAGAACTTTTTTTTTAAGCTACGGGTACCAATGTCAATTCTGTTGTATATTTATATTTTTTCTTACTATGATGCAAACTGTAAGGTAGTTCCCATGTGCAGATCTTTATTTCAGCTGTTAAATTAACCCTTTAATTTTAGCGGTGCCTAAAGAGTCTCATAAGTTAAGACTGAAATATTAGAATTTCGAAGATTTCTCTGAGTGACACTTCCAGACTCAAAATTTGCTGGGAGACAATGTCACATCATTATTTAGTAGCTATTGTGACATATATTAGTTGGTTTCACGTGAGAAACAAGCGTCCACAGTTGAATTGTGGGCTAGAAATATTGTTTTGGGGTGTTAATCACATGGTCAGAATTAAGTTGACGCCATGAGTATTGAAGAAGACAGACGTGTTATGTCTGTAGAATAGAAAGCCTTATTAATGGACCTCATTCATCAATTGTAAACAAACAACAGTTAGCCACGTGACAATATTGATAGAACAATGAAAAAAAACGTATCACGTGACAGCTTTTATGGATTGCGTAAATTGTATAGAAGAGAGAGAACCACGTGGCTAAATGTTGTTTTGTTTACGATTGGTGAATGAGGTCTATTGTGTATTTGATATTTTCTTTGGATTATGATTTTGATTTCTGTGAACTTGATCCCATGTGATTTATTTAATTTATTTATTGATGAATGAAGCTGCGAACCGTTTATTTATCATAATTAAAATATTGTCTGCTACCTAGTGTGTAGTTTATTTGAGTTTATATTTTGTGGTGATATTACTCAGTAACTCCAGTAGACATACGCAACAACAAATTAGGCGAGAATAAAGATATTTAATTAATACACAAAGAACATTCTCATACAAGATGAGGTATCAACTTTATGCAAAGAACCATTCATTCAAATAATACCCTTACATAATGGTAATAGATGTGAAGTCTAAATTGGTCAATGACAGTTATATCTAGATCTAAGCTTTTCTTTATTGTAACACACTGTTGTTGTAGAAATGCTTCATTTATTAAAGAAGTATTATTGTTATCAATCTCAAGGTGTGGATGTCTACGTTGACATTAGCAGACGTACGTAGTTATACTGAGATATTTTCTTGAGTTGATGGGAAGATAACTCTCGTGTGTATGTGTTAATTATGTCAAGTTCAAGGTAATTTTGAATGATGTATTTATAGATTTAGTAAAACATTTGCGGTCTCTAGCATGCAGTTTGCATGTCTTTGTATTTTTTTTTGGCTTGTTATCCCTTTCTATGTTGTGTACGTTTAGAGCATGTTAGATATAGATAGGTCTGTGTGTATTATAGAAAAAGTTATGTTATATACCAGTAGTTGAAACCTATTTTAATTTCCTTTTTTTTTTCTGCTTTTGTTGAAAGATTACATGGTAAGAAAATAAGGCTTAATGGCTACAACTTTTTTTTTAGGCATTTGACCATACTATACAACATGTATGTGTATGTAAAGTTTAATTATGCAGAAGATTGACATACAACTCAAGTGGTAACAGTTTTATGGTTGTAACTTGAAGACCAAGGTCTATCCTACATTTATTTCTTCTTAATGACAGTTTTTTGCTGGAGATATTATTTTTTTTTGTCCACAATTTCGTTATTATGGCTCATCTATCATATAACAGTATAGCTTAATTGACAAAAAGGGAAAGATAAAAGATATCTTTAAAAGAAAAAATTGGCAAGCACTGCTTTATAAAAACATTTTTTGTATACTATTATATTGTTTAAAAATAATTATTGAATTGGTGTCCAAATTTAAAAACGATTCTTATTAACTCTGTTTCAGGTAGAGGAGTCAGTTACACAGGAAGATGAGATCA
This sequence comes from Biomphalaria sudanica, assembly GCA_036873155.1. Classification (NCBI taxonomy): domain Eukaryota; kingdom Metazoa; phylum Mollusca; class Gastropoda; family Planorbidae; genus Biomphalaria; species Biomphalaria sudanica. The sequence continues at coordinate 99,288 of JAZGLO010004649.1, forward strand.
ACTCAACAAGACAAGGACATTTCAAAATCTCAGTCTTTAAATTATTTATTAAATTTGTAGATATATTCCATTGGATCAAAGAGAAAGCTTAAGAATTCCTTTAGTACCTGTTTACCAATCATGTAGAAAGTCTTCCTTTTTATGTAAAAGTCTAAACTAATTGTTTTAGTTTTTTGTTAGGAATTTTAAACCAGCTAAGTACTTTTACTCTTGATTGCTGTACTATATATATGTTCTCATCTCATTGTTTAACCATTACAAACAAATGTTGTGTGTGTGTGTAATTGTTTGTGGCATTCATTTTGGAAATCTATTTTGTTATACTTTAGTGTCAATCATTTGTTCATCAATCATTCTGAGTTTTTAGTCATTAAATGATCACTTTTTTTAAATACAAGGCTTAGTTTGGTTTTGTTTGTCATTAAGTCAAAACTAAGTGGCCATATTGTAATCAAATATCATAACTGCACACCTTTTCCTTAAAGCTGGACTACATTATGCAGAAACTGATTTCAATAAAACAAAAAAAGAGTGCTGAACACTGGTATACTTTTGATATAAGTTTCTTACAATTTAGACAAAACATCTTTGGCCTAAGCTTTTTCAAAAAAGAAACATTAAATCTTTGGTACACAATCTAGTACTGTCGTTTTTGTGGCTTCTTGCTTGGGTAGCCAAGGTCTACTCCATACTTTAACTGTACATTCGTCAATCTGTTGACAGTTACATTCAATTAAATTGATATGCATTGGCAAACCTTTCTTAAACCCTATAAGTACAAGATGCTATCACAGTTGACAATATTTTATGGTCAGTACTAACAGTATTAAATATTACAATCCGCATGCATAGAATATCTGCTTTACCGTCTCCTTATTACAGAGGCCAACAAATTTACACCTGTACCTTTTTTACAGGTACTGTAGTCCAAGTTATTGGTCAGTAGTCGCCACCTTCGAGACGAACTACGATGGAGTGGGGGGATGTTGTCTTCCAAGATTTTTGCGATTTTTCTAAGACATACCGGTATCTGTTCAAAGTGTTCCTTTAAATGTGGTAATGTTGTAAGTGTAATTTTTGATGCCCTTTTTATGATGTTTTCTAGGCGTCGCAAGAGTTTAGATGAAGCGTTGCCTTGCTAACAAGTTTTTCCGTATGTTAGCAGATTTTGTATAGTCGAGCGTAAAAATTATCTAGGATCTTCTTGTTTAGTTTAAAGCTATTGAGTTTAGGAAAAATAGTCGCTGGGCTGTTTTCTTTGTCAAAGATCCAAGGTGGTGTAATGACACAAGATGCGTAGAAGTTGAGGTTAATCGGGTTTTTCCATAGTGACGTGACGAGTCATTCAAAAGTAGGAGAACGGAACAAGAAGAGTGACGGACAAGACGCCAGAGAGGACGACGCTAGGCTAGCGACGACAGAGGACTGTGCCCTTTTTATTGTTCATTAAATAGTTGAAGTTATCAGCCTGCGTTATCAAGTATATTCTTGATTCATTCTGTTGTTGTGTCTTCTATGAGCTCGCGTGCACCATTAACATATAGAATCATCAACAAAATAGACCATCAACAGTGGTCTTCCCATGAGAGCTTGTTATTAATGATGACGCCTAGATATTTATATGATTTTACTTTTTCTTTCAATGTAGTCTTTATCTGAAGTTCGTGTAACATCTGTTTTTTTCTTTCTGAAATCTATTATAAGTTCTTTAGTTTTTGTGATATTCAGTTGTCAGTGTACAGTTTGTAAACTCAATTATCGTGCTTCGGTACTGAGTTTCGTCTCCTGAAATAAGACCGACTGTGGCAGTATCATCATTGAATTTAATCAGTTTAACTGAGTCATAGATGCTTCTTATGTCATTACTGTAAAGAGTATACAGTACAGGAGAAAGTAGTCAACCTTGTGGACACCCGTACATAGTACTCGAGTTGACGATTTGATGTTATTGACTTTAACATACTGGGGACGTTGGGTTAAAAAGTTTAGAACCCATGCTTGTACGTAAGGGGTTACATTTAAGTTACTCAGTTTGTATATCATTAGATGTGACTGTATGGTATTGAAAGCAGAGGAGAAATCTAGGAAGAGGACTCGTGCATATGTTTTGGTTGTGTCGAGACGCTTGTAAAGCTGGTCTAAAAGCAATAGATTTGCATCCTTAACTCCCCTGCTTTATATGCAAATTGGTGGGGGTCTAGGTTATTATTGAATTTTGCTACAAGTTGTTTAAGCATATATTCTTCAAAACATATGAAATGCACGGTTTCGGAATACTTATACTTTTTAAGAATACCGTACACAAAATTTAAAATAAATTTATATAGATCTGTATCAATGTAGTTTTAGAACAAGACCTCTATTTAACCGAGACCAGTCGTCATAGAAGGCCTTAACACTGACCTGCAACGTCGCGACCTGTGATCATTGGAGACCCATAGCTCGTTGCAACGTTCAGGCCGGTGTTGAGGCCTATGATTGAAATATTAGGTCGAGTAGATTTACCCATTCACTATATATATATATATATATATATATATAGATAGATACATAGATACATAGATATAGATAGATATAGATAGATATAGATAGATATAGATAGATAGATATTAATATAGATAGATATACCTCAAGTCCTTTTCATCACACTAATGAAGTTATGACAACACTCACTGCAGAGCCATTGAAACTTTCAAGTAGAGCATTACTTACCGTTTGCCCACCGCTCACCTCAATAGTGAATCGATACAAATTTCCGGCCACAAGCTGGGGAGAAAAAAACAACAACATACAAGCCTGTGGTTTAATGCAGCCTCAAGTTTCTGTCTGTAACATGTATTAATGATACATCTTAAAACAGTATCCCTGTAGCAGGTATTAGGCCTATTTTTCGAGTGTTAGGATGGCTGCCTGGTCGTGCGGTATTCGGGCCGGACTGTCGTTCGGTCGTCTCGATGGTCCACGGGTCATGCCTTGCCCGCTGCCAGCACCCGCATTCTTGCGGTTTTGGACGGGAAAGTTATCTTCAATCCTAAAGGAACATCCGAAACATGTAAAACATTTTACAAAACATGTTTACAAAAATAGATTTATTATTGGAGCGTTCCATAGTTAGAGAAAAGTCTACAAACATGTTGCTTTTTGTGGCATTCGGTGTGCAAAATACACAAGTATTGACACATGAAGCTTAAACAGTTTGCCTCAGTTCATTTTTTGCTCAATTTTCAACTCTTTATAATTCACTTTCTTAGCTTGTCATTAACAAGCACTAATTGACTTTTATTTTTTAGTTGGCAATATTGAACTTTCAAGATGGCGTCCTTGGCATTATTTTTTTTTTTTGGTCAAGATATCCCTCAATCTTCCACTTGTTCAGTTCCTTGCGTTATTCATAATTTATATCCACCAGATTTGTTTTGTTCACATTACTTTTGCGCCAACCAGTCTTAGTGCTTCCCTGGGACTGTCGTCTCCCTTCTCACAGAAGTAGTCATTGATTGCAGGTCATAGTAAAAACTACGTCCGGGTCAAGCAGCGTGGTTCATAATGACGCTCGCTGCCGGCACTGCTCGTCTAATGAGCGACAGTCAACATCAATAGCAAAACACTCTTTAAAAAAAAGAACACAATTATGAATATCAGAAGATATAAACCATCAACAAACACAATCTACCTCCCTAATACGCCAACGTAATCTTTGGACGATTTGTAGGCAGAGAGATGAGAAATTCGTGACAGCATCAGACTCCTTAGGAATGTTTACTACTTTAAAATAACACAAACCATTGCCAATTAAATTAATCCAATCAAATTAATGGCAACAACGGATGTAGGCCTTTGTAATATTCTCGTGGCAATGTCTATATTTTTTTTTAATTAAAAACGCCCTTTAAAAAAAAGCCTTATCTAAGTGAAAGAAGTACGTGCAATCATATCTCTCAATAATGTAGAAGTTACTTCCTTTAATCGATACCAAACAAAAAAGAATAATTACCAGTACCGGTAGTTCATTGACTAATTAATTAATTTTAAAAAATGATACATGTTTTGTTACGTACAATGAATGCTTGTTTAAATTTTCAACTTGATTCGAGAATGGGTGTTGGGACGAATCCTAACATATTTAGCAGTATCTGTGAATACTGAAGAATGAATTACCCTTGTTACTATTGAATCAAATAATTAATTACCAGTAATTAATTGTCTGATTGGTTACTCTTTTTTTTTATTGATTGATGAATGAGTAATTGAGTGAAGTCTCAACTTGATCCAAGAATGGGTGTGGGAGAAATAACGTGTACACATTCTTTAACAGACAGACAGAATGAGTTGATATAAGCTTTAAAAAATTATTTAACATGAAGCTTAAAACTTATTAAATAAGGGACCCTTATATAAGCTTGCATCCCTTTTTTTGTCGGTTATCGAATATTACAAAAAAAACTAAAATAATTAAAATAAACATAAATTAAAAAAAAAAACTGTTCACTGTCATAAAACAAAGAGTAGCCGTTACACTTAAACTAAGCAAGACAAATAAAGTATTTTAAATAGTTTTTCTTTTTTTTTTTAAACTTAACGAGACAGTCGGACAGACAGACGCCAGAAATTATGTGAGTGAATTTAGACAATATTATTGACTGCAAAGACTGCCAAATGGACAATGAACCCAACAGACTCCGATGACGAAGCACTGTTGCTGTGGCAATTGTGTACTTCAATAAAAAAAAGAATAAATCAAAGCAAATCAACTCAATAATTGATTTAAAACAAGTCACATCCTATTTCCTTTTATAAAATATGGTAACTAAACGTGAAAGTCGGACAGACAGACGTCAGAAAATATGTGAGTGAACTTAGACAATGACGAAACACTTGTTACCGTAGGTAGGTCTGATATACTGGCGTCTTAGAAGAAAAAAAAAAGAATGAATCAAAGTATATCAAGACAATAATTGATTTAATTGATAATTGATAAATCCTATTTTGATTTAATAAAAACAGTAATTTTTTTTTTTCGTTTGCCGTTTAATATCTATTGTAATTATTTTGTATTTTGAAAGATTGATTTTATGTAACTTGGGAAACTATCAAATCCTTTACTCTGTCTATCCACTATTATAGTCCATGTTCTAATGGAATTATTCATTTTACTCATTTGTATTTTACTATCCTACTAAACGTCAATAGTTTTTGTTTGTTTGTTAGCAGAAACTGTTCTATTTGATATAGAATTATAGAGTAATGCATGCTCTTATCGCACAATTAAAGTTTGTAAACCAATAGTTAATTTACTTTAATCAGGCCAAATTAATGTTGATATCGTCAATTAGGGGAGAAAGAGTTAAGCAAAGCCACTTTATGGATAACTGATTAGAATATAAAACATCTTTCAACACGTGAACTTACATTATCAGTCACATGACCTTTAGTTTACCATATATAGAGATATAAAGCTTTTTAAAGAAGTAGAAGTCCTAATGTTTTCTTGAGCTGAGGGGTACCAAACGGAGGATGCATATTCTATTATTGGCCTACATTACAATAACTTTACCTTCATCTTGTGCTGCTCGTATGGTCTTTAACAGTGTACCGAACTAAATGTATCTCTCGGTATAGCCATAAAGTGTGTGTGTGTGTGTGTGTGGTTGTACGTGAAAGGTGAAAAGCCACAGCCTATTAAGCATGAATTATACCTCGCTAAGTTTTTAAGATTTTCACTAGTGATATCTCACAAAAACATAGACCAGTAACGGTATTATTTTTTAGAATTTAAATACAGTGGTGGTTAGTTACAGTGGCGTAGCTAGGGTTGGGGATAGGGGTTCAAATTTGAAAGTTCCACAGGGCCCCACCTTGAGAGCCCTCCCCCCCCCTTGAATTTCCTTTTTTTTTTTTTACATTAGGCCTAACTAAAGTTCATTACATTTAAGTTTCAGTTTTTTGACATTTCTGTTAATCTATTTTCCATCTCGTGTCGTGATGTCGAATGTCAAAATGCAGGGGCCCCTAAAAAGTTCAAGCCCCCCTGGCTTCCAAATCCCTAGCTACGCCACTGGTTAGTTAAAAGACATTGTGTATAAATAGGAGTTGTATATATATATATTTATCAGTGGCGGACTGGCTATATGAATATTTTGGCAAATGCCTGTAAGGCCAGTACCGGTATTCATTGGGCTGGTTGGGGGGGGGGGGGCTCACAAGAGGGCCGATTATAATGACACAAGATTAAGAGAAATTCCAGACTGTCCAAAATACCATTTATTCTTTCCCCCAAATGTTCATTTTCTTCCCCCATGTCTCTTTGCTTTTTCTGCCTTTATTTTTACACCCTCGTGCCTCTTTCTTTTTTCTCCTCTTTGAGATTTTTATCTCCCCTTATTTACTGCTTGTTATTGTGTGTATGTGTGTGTTTCTGTGGTGGGAAGAGGTTAGCGATTGATTGTGAATGATGCAAGGTAAGCGGCATTGTCGTCAGCAGCCTTAGGTACGAGAAGCGACTCCAGATTGATAGAGTGAACAGACGGTTTTTTTTTGTATTGATTTATATTTTGTTCACTATACCATTTTATATTATTACTCAAGACTACTATTTCAAGTTAGCTTTGTTTATATTCTTATAAAAGTTATGTATAAAATTTTTCACTAAGAAGTTATACAAGTTATTTCCAAGTTTACAAGTTTAAAAGTAATACGCCTACAGCGGTTTAGTTGTCTACCAGCGGTTTTATGCTACAAGCCAACGACCGTCCACAACACCGCTCTATTTTCCCCGCCTTCTCTTTTCAAATCATCTCTTTCCTCCTATGTATCTATTTCTTTCCTTCTCTTCTTCTTTTCTTTCTTTCTTTCTTTCTAGATTTCTTTTTAACACATTGGCGTAAAACGTAATTTTCTCTTTTGATGGAACGTTTAATTTATAAGATAAGATATACGATTCCTTTTCTCTCTCTCCCTCTCTCCATCTCTCTCTCTCTCTCTGTTGCATAAATTATTACATTTAGTCAAAACTTAAGTCTTATCGGTTGTTTCTATTAATATGTTTTTTTACATAACTCACTGGATCGTATCTTCTAATGTTTATCTGACTGGATCTATCAAGCGGCGTAGCTAGGAATTTTCCATTGTTTGGGGGACCCGGGGGCTTGCCTTCTTTGGGGGACCCTGCATTTGGCGTACTATTTAATTTTTTAATGTAAATACAATACTTATCTTATCTTATATAATACAGACGTTACTTCAAAAAAGAAGATGATTACGTCCTACGCGTCATGCATTTAGTCATGCATATTAACCAATGACTTAAATTCTGCCAAGTCACTGGTTTTTCTGGCTAGCTCAGGCAACCCATTCCATGCTCTAATAGCACTAGGGAAGAAGGAGTATTTGTACAAATTTGTCCTAGCATATGGGACGAGGAATGTGCCTTTATTTTTGTGTCTTTCAGAGTATTTTATTAGATTTTGTGTTTGTATTTGAAGATTATGGTTCAGTGTTTTATGTATAATTGCTACTTTACTTTTGAGTCTTCTGTCCTGAAGGCTCACTAAATTTAGTGATTTTACTAATGGTGTTACTCTAGTCAAATGTGAATATTCGTTTGTTATGAATCTCACTGCTCTATTTTGTGTTTGTTCCAGTTTCTTAATGTTTTCTTGAGTTGAGGGGTCCCAAACGGTGGATGCATATTCTATTATTGGCCTAACCAAGGTTAAATAACATTTTAGTTTTATGTTCTTATTTGATTTATAGAAATTTCTTTTAATAAACCCTAATGCTTTGTTGGATTTTTAAATAGTTTTATCAATATGTGGATTCCATGACAGTTTTTCATTATTATAACACCTAGGTATTTAGCGTTTTTAGTCTGTGTTACTGGTTTGCCATGAATAAGATAAGTGGAATTAATTTGTTTTAGTTTTTTTGTTACTCTTAACAACTGACATTTTTCTGGGTGGAAAGACATGCTCCAATTTGATTCCCATTTCTGTAATTCATCTAATTCTCTTTGTAAAATATCTGTGTCTTGTGTTGTTTTTATTGTTCTATATATTATGCAATCGTCTGCAAATAATCTGACTTTTGTTCCTGAAGTAATGCATTTATGTAAATTAAAAATAGTAGTGGACCCAAGACTGTTCCTTGAGGTACACCTGAGTTTACTGTTATCGGTGTTGATTTAGAGCCATTTATTATTACAGTTTGTTCTCTCCCTATCAGAAAATCTTTAATCCACTGATGCAGTGGACCATTAATGCCAAAATATTTTAATTTTTTAAGCAAACTATGGTGGTGAACTTTGTCAAAAGCCTTAGAAAAATCTAGTAAGATAGCATCTTCAATTCATCAATTAGTCCTATTAGTTGTGTTTCACATGATCTATATTTCCTAAATCCATGTATGTATGGTGTGAGGACATTTTGTTTGTCTAAGTGGTTTATGATGCTGCTACATATTATGTGTTCTAGGATTTTACATGTGATGCTGGTAAGTGATACTGGTCTGTAGTTTCCTGTGTCAGATTTGTCTCCTTTTATAAATAGGGGGTGACATTAGCTTCTTTTCAGTCCTTTGGTACTCTGCCCTGGTTAAGTGAAGCCTGAAAGAGTATTTTGAACACTGGGGCTAGCTCATTGCTTAGTTTTTTTATTAATCTAGCTAGAATACCATCAGGTCCACACGCTTTATTTGGTTTGGTGTTGGCTAATAGTTTTTGAATTCCATTTTCTTGTACTACTATATCTTCTATGTTGTCTACTTGGTTCAAATTCAGTAATAGTTCTATGTCTCATGCGGCTGAGAATGCTGATGCAAAGTATTTGTTTAGGATGTTTGCTTTAGTTTCATTATCATTATGTATTATGTTATGTTCATCTTTTAATGTCGCTATGCCTGTTGTTTTCATTTTCTTAGACTTAATGTATGACCATAGGTCTGTAAATATGTAAGAAAAATCATTTTCTTGAAAAGAAAACAACAGATTCAACGCATTAAAAAATCTATGATTTTGAAAAGAAGCCTAAGCAATCCTTGATATTATTATATTATCGGCAGTGTCTCGTTTTTAAAGGATCCACAAATAGTTCATTGGACACACACAAAATAGTATTTGTATCAATTAATACAGGCTATTTCAAAATTTCAGTAAAATAGACAATTACATCCTTTAAATTGTATTAGCACACAAATAGGCCTACTTTTTAAAAAATTAGATTCTACACCAGATAGTCTCACACCGAACTGATCACTATTATTATTGCTTCTGATTCTCATACATCTCATGTAGAAATACATGAACATTTTCTTGGGTTTCGCCCAATTACTGATACAACTGGAGAAGACCTTATTAACGTCGCGATAGAAAAAAAAAAACAAAATTGGAACTAAAACTTGAGGAATACGACAACGGTGTGAATATGAAAGGAGAAACCAGACATAATTGCAGGAACAGAAACTTGGCTACATCCTGAAATTTATAATGCAGAAATTTTCAATAGTAATTATGAAATTTTTAGAAAAGATAGGGCTGATAATCATGGAGGAGTTCTTTTAGCAATAAAAAACACTCTTATAGCTGAAGAAATTACCTTACCTAACTCAAAAAACATAGAATCTACATTTTGTAAAATTAATACCACCTCAACATCCCTTATAATAGGCAGCATTTACAGACCACCAAATTCTAGTTTAGAATACATGCAGGAACTATGTAATCAGATTACTACACTTAAAGAGACAAATAAAAATGCAGTTTTTTGGATTATGGGTGACTTCAACCTACCTGATATAAATTGGAAAACACTAACCATAGATAAACACCAAAACCTTAAGGACATAAATGAGCTTTTCATAGAAACTTTACACAACCTAAGTTTAGATCAAATCATTAAAAAGCCAACTAGATTAAACAACACATTAGATCTCTTCTTAACCAACAGACCTGGATTAGTAGTTGATTATGATATTATCCCTGGTCTATCAGACCATGAGATCATAAAAATACACAGTCAGATAAAAGCAGTAGCCAATACAAAAACCAAAAGAAAAATCTTACTCTGGAATAAATGTAACCTAACACAACTACACCAAGCTGCATTTAACTTTCAACAAACATTCTTATTAGAAAAAGACATTAACCAACCAGTCGATGACCTCTGGAATTTCATTAAAAACCATCTTAAAAGCATTATAGAAAATCATATACCAACTAAATACACATCAAACAAAATAAATAAATGCTGGTTTAATAATAGACTAAAGAAGCTTTGTAAACAGAAGGAAAACCTATATAGAAAATTTAAAGAAACCAAGGCAGAAAGAGTTTACAAAAAGTATATAAAAATTAAACACCTAACCCAAAAAGTAAGCAGACAGCTGCAGAGTGAATACATAAACAATGTAATATCTAAAGATAACAACAAAAACCTATGGTCATACATTAAGTCTAAGAAAATGGAAACAACAGGCATAGCGCCATTAAAAGATGAACATAACATAATACATAATGATAATGAAACTAAAGCAAACATCCTAAACAAATACTTTGCATCAGCATTCTCAGCCCCAGGAGACAAAGACATATTTCTTAATTTGAACCAAGTAGACAACATAGAAGATTTAGTAGTACAAGAAAATGGAATTAAAAAACTATTAGCCAACACCAAACCAAATAAAGCGTCTGGACCTGATGGTATTCCAGCTAGATTACTCAAAGAACTAAGCAATGAGCTAGCCCCAGTGTTCAAAATACTCTTTCAGGCATCGCTTAACCAGGGCAGAGTACCAAAGGACTGGAAAGAAGCTAATGTCACCCCCCTATTTAAAAAAGGAGAAAAATCTGATCCAGGAAACTACAGACCAGTATCACTTACCAGCATCACATGTAAAATACTAGAACACATAATATGTAGCAACATCATAAACCACTTAGACAAACATAATGTCCTCACCCCATACCAACATGGCTTTAGGAAATATAGATCATGTGAAACACAACTAATAGGACTAATTGATGATTTTTCAAAAGGTTTAGATAATAGTGAACAAATAGATGCTATCTTACTAGATTTTTCCAAGGCTTTTGACAAAGTTCACCACCATAGTTTGCTTAAAAAATTAAAATATTTCGGCATTAACGGTCTACTGTATCAGTGGATTAAAGATTTTCTGATAGGGAGAGAACAAACTGTAATAATAAATGGCTCTAAATCAACACCAATAACAGTAAACTCAGGTGTACCTCAAGGAACAGTCTTGGGTCCACTACTATTTTTAATTTACATAAATGATTTACCAAATTGCATTAGTTCAGGAACAAAAGTCAGATTATTTGCAGACGATTGCATAATATATAGAACAATAAAAACAAAACAAGACACAGATATTTTACAAAGAGAATTAGATGAATTACAGAAATGGGAATCAAATTGGAGCATGTCTTTCCACCCAGAAAAATGTCAGTTGTTAAGAGTAACAAAAAAAATTAAACAAATTAATTCCACTTATCTTATTCATGGCAAACCAGTAACACAGACTAAAAACTCAAAATACCTAGGTGTTATAATAAATGAAAAACTGTCATGGAATCCACATATTGATGAAACTATAAAAAAATCCAACAAAGCATTAGGGTTTATTAAAAGAAATTTCTATAAATCAAATAAGAACATAAAACTAAAATGTTATTTAACCTTGGTTAGGTCAATAATAGAATATGCATCCACCGTTTGGGACCCCTCAACTCAAGAAAACATTAAGAAACTGGAACAAACACAAAATAGAGCAGTGAGATTCATAACAAACGAATATTCACATTTGACTAGGGTAACACCATTAGTAAAATCACTAAATTTAGAAAGCCTTCAGGACAGAAGACTCAAAATTAAAGTAGCAATTATACATAAAACACTGAACCATAATCTTCAAATACAAAAACAAAATTTAATAAAATACTCTGAAAGACACAAAAATAAAGGCACATTCCTCGTCCCATATGCTAGGACAAATTTGTACAAATACTCCTTCTTCCCTAGTGCTATTAGAGCATGGAATGGGTTGCCTGAGCTAGCCAGAAAAACCAGTGACTTGGCAGAATTTAAGTCATTGGTTAATATGCATGACTAAATGCATGACGCGTAGGACGTAATCATCTTCTTTTTTGAAGTAACGTCTGTATTATATAAGATAATAAGATAAAAATATGGAAAGCTCTATTAAAAATGGATTTAAATCAACGGGTGCTCTTGGTCCAGCTTAATTGCAATACATTTCTTTGGCTAGAAAAAAAGGGGGGCGGCATTTTAAAATTTAGCTTGCAGGCGGCCACAACCCTCGCGACGGCCCTGGATAGATAAATAGATAGATAGATAGATAGATAGATAGATAGACAGACAGACTGATAGATAGATAGATAGATAGATAGATAGATAGATAGATAGATAGATAGATAGATAGATAGACAGACAAACAGATAGACAGACAGACTGACAGACAAATAGACAGACAGACAGACAGACTGATAGATAGATAGATAGATAGATAGATAGATAGATAGATAGATAGATAGATAGATAGATAGATAGACAGACAGACTGATAGATAGACAGACAGACTGACAGACAAATAGACAGACAGACAGACAGACTGATAGATAGATAGATAGATAGATAGATAGATAGATAGATAGATAGATAGATAGATAGATAGATAGACAGACAAACAGATAGACAGACAGACTGACAGACAAATAGACAGACAGACAGACTGATAGATAGATAGATAGATAGATAGATAGATAGATAGATAGATAGATAGATAGATAGATAGATAGATAGATAGATAGATAGATAGATGGACAAACAGACTGATAGATAGATAGATAGATAGATAGATAGATAGATAGATAGATAGATAGATAGATAGATAGATAGATAGATAGATAGATAGATAGATAGATAGATGGACAAACAGACTGATAGATAGATAGATAGAGTAAAAGAAGATAGTGAATTCAATGGATTTTCTGTAATCAAATCAACCAGAAAGAAGAAAAAACTTGATATGGAGTTAAGTTCTGATGTAGTAATGTCAATAGAAGTGCAATTCAAACGACAGAAGTGCTGGACAGACTTCTTATGGAGATGAAGGACAAATTCCAAAGGCTGGAAAACCATGGAGACGCTTTTGGGTTTCTTCTTGAACCAAGACACCTCTTGGAGTCTATGGAGGATGACACGCTGATGAAAAACTGTGTTACTTTTTCCTGTTTGATGAAATACGGTCAAATCGTTTGTTCAATGATGTCATTGATACACAAGCACTTTTCATCAACAAACCAGTTCCACAATCACCAACTGACATATTGAGGAAGCTGGCTTCATATGGTAATGATGTGTGCTCACACCTTGTAATACTGCTAACTCAGGCCACTTTCATTGTGTCATGTGAGAGATCATTCTTAAAGCTCAAGTTCATCAAAAACTATCTCAGGAGCACAATGACGCAAGAAAAGCTTAGCATGGCTTTAATGTCAGTGGAGTCACAAAACTAGACACTATCGATGTAGATGATGTTATTGATACCTTTGCTGTACAGAAAGCACGACGTGAAGAGATATGAATTGAGATTTGTCACGCGTGACACCAATAAACAACGGTATTATTCATTAAAAGATTCTTAATGATTATTTCTTGTTAATTTACTGATATACTGTAGCAATTTGAATATAGAATTATATTTAATTAAGTACATTATCTCATGTCATGATGTCGAATGTCAAAATGCATCGGAGCCTCCTAAGAGGTCAATTCCCCCGGGCCCTCAAATCCCAAGCTACGCCCCTGTATCCACCACAGAGGGTAGCATAATTGGCTCTTGGTCACTCGCCATCCAACACTTTCTTATGGATCCATGTAGCTGTATATGTGAAGCAGACACAACAGGAAACGGCCTAACTGACCAGGTTGGGGGGTATCTAACATCTCTTCGACTCTCTATAAGCTTTAAAGGTCCAAAACTTGGACGTAAAACCTGAAATAGATAGATAGATAGATTGGGCTACCCTTAGCTACTGTTACTTTTGTTCGTCAATAATCTGTCAGTCACAAGCAACCCTCAGCTACGTGGCACGTGAAAATCAAGTGCAACAACCTCTTTCATTTTTTAGTTGTTTCAAATCTATTCACAGCCAATCAGTTTATTTAGGTCTAGAGATAAGTTCTGTCACCACCACAGATCCATATTAAAGAATTATTTTTTTTTGGCTGAAAATAAAAACAAAGCCAATATGGTTTTCCCACACTGTAGATGTAGATCTAGAGCTAGATGAAATGCTGAGTTGTGTAGCTTATAGACAAAAGGATTGTTACAGAAAACGGGACACGAGATCAAACCTAGTAATCAAGTATTATTACAAGAGGTTATACCTAGATAAAGGTCAGACAGGTGGACCTGTTCGCATGCAAAAGTTAAGGTCAATCTCAACTCTTTCTACGGGGCTCTGGGAGATGAATGTGTGCCACATAGACAAGAAATCAAAATAAAATGTGAAATCATTTGACCGATTTCGTTGCATTGTTAAATCTTTAATATGTTTGTGTCTTATTTCTTTTTTTATACTGTTATACTTTTAATTTTATTATAATTTTGGGCTATTTAAATAATAATGTCAAAATTTATAATTAAAGAGCAATGATGTCTTTTTGATCAAAATTAATAATAATAATATAATCTCTGAACCTGTACCACTAAGACTGATATTAATTTCTCTCTCTCTCTCTCTCTCTATCTCTGTCTCTCTCTTTCTCTCTATTGACAACTAGCGATGGTCACATACAAATGGTCGTTCCTCACACATCTGATATGTGGATCTAATTTTAAAATAACCTCAAAGAGTTGGACATTGATTTTGACTACTGGAAAGACACAGTTGCTCTATGTGGAGAAAGATAGTGAACACAGAAAGCTGTGAACAGTGAACAAGCAATTTTCTCAGCTCTGAGAGAAAAGTGAGCCAGACGAAACAAAACGACTGCTTCCTCTACCACGAAATCAAATCTACCTGCGTTATATGTGGTCAGTAATGTCTCTCCAAGATGAGGGCTCTACAGTCACATGAAAAAGTTCACTTCGAGATAAACCCACACGCGGGTCTTTCTGTGAAATAAGGAGAACAAAACGGTGAACATTAAAACTGACTGAAATGATGACAGTTACAGTCTATGGACAACTATATTCAGCCAGATACATTCTCACGACGAGTTACAAGCTCATGTGGGCAGAAATATAAACGGAAAGAGAACGGAAATGGATAAGATCGCATTCGCCTGTACCCAGGGCCGGCCCTAATAATTGCGAGGCCCTATCTAGGTAGGCATAAGCATAATATCAAAATTTATATTTTTTATTAGAAAAAACATTTGTCTTTGCAACAAATTTGTATTGAAGAAAGCTGAATATGCGTTTTTCTTTTAATCGCGCATAGGATTGACACCTCATTTGAAAAGTTTGTCTTTTTTTCAGGAGATGTTTATGATTTTTCAGGAGATTTTAATAATCTCAAGAGATTTCCAGGACTTTTTCGCATATTTTGCAATTTCAGGAATTTCCAGGAGGCCCTAGACCCGGTTATTATATTTAAGTTAAAATGGTTTAATTTAATAATTTACACTTAGAATTAGCGCGGGACCTATGAAAGTGCGGGGCCCACTGCATCCGCATAGGTTGCAGTGGTCTAAGGCCGGCCCTGCCTGTACCTATCCCTTAGTCTGTTGAACCGTTGGAGTATCACAAGTAATCTGTCGACCGTCTCAATCCATTCCGGTATTTTGCTTTAAGTAGCATCTCTTCCAGTGACAGGCCTGCCCGCTATTTTATGTTATCTTCCCATTGCTTTCTTTGTATGTATCTTCTTTTTTCCTGGTAATGTTCCATGAAGGAGAGTCTTTGCTAGCCCTGAGGACCTTGTGATATGGCCAAAATGTTTAAGTTTGCGTTTTATGACATCGATCGGCATAACATCGTGTGATCCAATTGCCATTAAGATTTCTGTTCCAAATCAAATTTATGATGCACTCTACTGATACAATAAATCGTATCAATCATAATATTTGAATTGAAGCCCTTCATATTTATATAAATGTTTGTATTCGATCTATTATGGAAACAAGAATAACATATATGATTTCTTTATACTATACGCCAGAGAGGCCTTTAAGAAACAAAAGTAAAACTGCGCATAATGTCATTAACTTGTACATTTAATATATAATGAAAAGCTGAGGAGGGTATGACATTAGTATGTGGAAGAGTAAAAGTATGCACCTGGTAACACCAACCCTAGCCACTTCTCTGGTGCTTATGTGAACAATAGAACAATGTGAAAACCTGGTATCGCCAAAGCCAGGTCTGTTGTTTTGAATATGTCAGTGTTATCTTATCTTCTGCATACATGTCCACATACGACGTCATTCGAGATAAGTGCAAGCGCTTCTCCTTCTGATTTCACTTGCCTATATATGATACACGAAACACACACTCCCAGATAGAGGCTGACACAGATTGTATTCTTTCTCTACTGCAAGGAACACGACATAAATAGACAACCATGTTGAAGGTAAACATCGCTTTAGTAATTAATACGAAAGTCTAATTTTATATTTAGACTATAAGCTAGACTTTAAAAAGCGTGAGCAGGACCGATTTAGGCTTGATAAGACCCTAAACTATTTAAGATATTGAGCCCTTTGTTATCAACATAAGGCAATTTGTCTTTTCTCTTTCTTCAAAATGGCTGAAAATATCAATTTTGAGGTGCCCCTAAACAACTGGGGGGGGGGGGGCCTAAAGACATATATTGTGTTGCCTATATGTAAATCCAGAACTAATCGTATGACATTTAAAAAAAACAACAACTCTGTTTTGTCATTGGAAATTCTGACAGCCTATCTATGATATTAAATTTATCTTTTCTTTCTGGCCTCTAGATGACAATGAATTTATGTCTTTTTCGGTCTACCAGCCTAATAATAGAATAAATGATAACAAATATAGTCCGATTTAAACCTCGTACCTCGCGACACAATAACAAACTTGAAGTTCATCTCAAGCGAACGACGCAGAAATTAGACTGTTAAAAAAAATACGTCTTCCCTACCTATGCTTTAAATACAATAACTTTATGGATATTTGTGGACTTTAAAGAAAAGTAAATTATGAAAAGCTTTACTCCTTAGATGAACAGTACAAAATATACAAATAGATAGCCAATGTTTCGCTTTAAAAATGTTATATTATCCTGGCTTGGATTTTGTGTGTTGTCTGTTTGATACGAGTTCGCTTAGCAGTCTATTCACTATCCATCTTTCTACAAGCCCTAGACATAGTCTTCTCCCGTTCTTGTACCCTAATTCTACGTCACTACCCTTACCGTCGCTAAAAACAATGCACACTATATTTATTTACAACACTAACGTACTCTCTAAACTAAGCTAGGTCACTACAAAATGAATTCCAAGGTAAAAGTTCAAAGAAGATCTTCGTTATGTGCTGCCAGTTTTGGAGGTCAAGTTTCACGTTTAAATTCATCCATGTATCCTGGCACAAGTTTATTTGGCTAATAATGACCCTTGATTAAAGTGCAAGAGCTACATAATACCCCTTGACTTGAGTTACTTAGGTTTAGCATTACCATTGTGTATACTGTTGACGGAAATAGACTATCAAAAGATGGCAAATATTTTTACGGAGTAAAAGAGGTTTTACTTATTTCTTTATAGGCAAAAATACATTATCGAGTTTGTGCGAGATTATACTTATGTGTTTGTAGGTACTTAAAGCTTTGAGCATCCATATTAAACAATTTCATTTACCTTTAGTATCTTTCGTTACAATATAAACTGGGAGAAAAAAAAAATAGCATGTGTTCGCTAAACGTATGGTCTCCTTGAGCTGCTAAGCAACCATGGGTCATTTCATGGAGACGAAAGCCTGGTCATTAGCTATGGTTGGAACGATGTCCCCCACACAGCAGTTCCTCCCTTTTCAAGCAACTGGCGTGTCAAAAGAAATAACAATGCCGATACATTTTGGAATCAGCCTCGTCACACGTTCTGAATCTAGCGCTCTGGGCTGCAAGTCCTTTAAGAGTCACTGACTCCTAAATTTTTCTCAGAAGAGATTATTTGAGACGCATGTCTTTAAAATATTTTATACGTACTGGAGTACGTATATCCATTACTACTTCCGGCAGTAACAACCTTACGGATTCGTTTGCAAAATAAGACCTCACTAACTTAGTTAAACATCAAATCTAAATTTAACAAAGCGTAGAGACTATGTTCAGACATATTTATATCTATGCCCAAAAGCTGAAGAGGCACTAGTTTCTATTAATTTCTCAATACATCAAACCATTCACGAACAAGAAAAATGACGATTAAAAACTATGACAGTATTTTCGCTAACTGACATATACTTACTTGAAAAATTCATTTTTTTGTTCATGTTTCTGATACACTTCCTACAGATTGTCCTAGTTGTGTTGCTGGCTGTTGTCCCTTTCATTTCCAGTCAGCTCGTTGGAGGTCAGGTGCCCTACACTACCACTTTAAATGACCCCAATGTTTTGTTTGCCGTCAAAGCAATCAACAGCTTCTATCAGCAACAAGGGGACAACAACCTGAGAACAGGAGTCAAAGTTGTCCACGCCACATCTCAGGTAAAGATCTTGTGGTCAACTTCAGACATTTTAGCATAGTACTCTCCCTGGTCCTCTTCGGTGTTTTCTTGTTCACTTCCGTTAGTTATCTTACGTCTTTTCTATTTTGCACTTACACTGGTCATCTTTTGGTCTCGGGCATTTTGCTCTCTTTTTTTTTTCACTCTTCTCTTTCTTTTTTCTATTCAGTACTTTTTCTGCACTTAGAAACAGTCGCGTCGCTATAGAGGTGCTGGTCACAGCAAGTGACACACATCATTGCGTGACACACATCAGTGGACTACACACATCAGTGGAAGACACTTTTCAGTGAAAGACACACATCAGTGTACGACACACATCAGTGAGTGACACACATCAGTGGGTGACACACATCAGTAGACGACACTCTTCAGTGGGTGACACACATCAGTGGACGACACTCTTCAGTGGGTGACACACATCAGTAGACGACACTCTTCAGTGTGCGACACACATCAGTGGACGACACACATCAGTGGGTGACACATCAGAGGGTGACACACATCAATGGATGACACATATCAGTAGACGACACTCATCAGTGGGCGACACAAATCAGTGGACGACACACATCAGTGGGTGACACATCAGAGGGTGACACACATCAGTGGATGACACATATCAGTAGACGACACACATACGTTGAGGACACACATCAGTGGACGACACACATCAGTGGGTGACACATCAGAGGGTGACACACATCAGTGGATGACACATATCAGTGGACGACACACATACGTTAAGGACACACATCAGAGGGTGACACACATCAGTGGGTGACACACATCAGTAGACGACACTCTTCAGTGGACGACACACATCAGTGGGTGACACATCAGAAGGTGACACACATCAGTGGATGACACATATTTGGACGACACACATCAGTTGAGGACACACATCAGTGGGTGACACACATCAGTGGACGACACACATCAGTTGAGAACACATATCAGTGAACTACACACATTAGTTGACTACACACATCAGTGGGTGACACACATCAGTGGGTGACACACATCAGTGGGTGAAACTCTTCAGTGGGTGACACACATCAGTGAACGACACACATCAGTGAAAGACACACATCAGTGAAAGACACACATCAGTGGACGACACATTAGTAAACGACACATATCACTGGACAACACACATCAGTGGATGACACACATCAGTGTGTGAGATACATCAGTGGACGACACATATCAGTTGAGGATACACCTCGGAGGACAACACTCTTCAGTGGACGACACACATCAGTGGATGACACACATCAGTGGATGACACACATCAGTGGATGACACACATCAATGGGTGACACACATCAATGGGTGACACACATCAGTGGGTGACACACATCAGTGGACAACACACATACGTTGAGGACACACATCGGTGGACGACACACGTCAGTTGAGGACACACATCAGTGGACGACACACATCAGTTGAGGATACACATCAGTGGACGACACCAAAGTGGAAAAAAAAGTATTTTGCTCAAACCGACGTTACATTTTGTTTTTTCTTTTTCAGTTTTTTAAGAATTGATAATGGCTAAAGTCTCAGACTGATTCTGCACATTAAAAGATAACTTTTATTCGAATGAGTGATTATGAAGGGGTTCATTCGTTTACCGCCCTAGGTGACAGCAAACCTAGCGTCGCCTCTGCACTGAACATCGACAGCTCATGTTTATATTAACTCACGTGAAATTTAAAGAAAAGTTGTATTTTCTAGTGTGTGTGTGTGTGTGTGTGCGTGTGTGTGTGCATTTTAAAACAAATACAGGGCAAGGGACTAAATGTTTTAAAGTTAAAAGCTAAGAAACTATTTCATTAACTAGTACAGACATTCTCAACCTGGTGGAACCTTGGGGGTACCACGTGACAAAAGTACGAACACTTTGAGAATGGCTGATCTGGTATAGTTTTATTTTATTTTATTTTATTCTTTGCCCACTATTTGAACCTTGCTTTCTTCAAAATGACTAATTTTTTTAAAATTATTCGTTGACGTGTGTAATGATTCGTATTTGATTCTTTAGGTGGTTGCTGGTGCCTTGTATAGATTCACCATTCAAGTCAGCGGCGGAAGCACGGTAAGGCACAACACACACACCCAGAGAGTACCTAAAATCCATTAGCCTGTTGATGTTACTTTAAGACACAAAGACTTCAACATACCTAACTATATCTAAACGATCGCAAACATTCAAAATGAGTTTAGGCCAATTCTTTTTTTGCTTCACCACTTTTGTGTAAAGCTGAAAAATACTGCCAAAAAAAAAAAAGACTTAGTAAGGTGTGCTCATCTATCTTCTTGATTTATGAACACCAAGAAAGGAATGTGTTACATGTCGTAATCAATAGCTAAGATTTATCGGTAATTCTATATACGGGCTTTCGTCCGAAGACCCGGGAGAAGTGCAGTTATTTATAGGGCTACATAGACCTAGCTGTGAATTACATATTGTGTTAGAATTTACGCAGACAAAACCGTTGCCTGCTTGCGACCATTTTAATCTCTTTTCACGCCTTTGACTTACCTTGGCATAAGCATTCGTTTAGGTCTCCAATGTATAACCCGCGGCCTATAAAAAAGAGATTCCAATTGTCTCTTTTGGAATTTATTAGCTGTCGTCTGTTCTCTTCTTTTCCACTATATCTACTAAATATATACATCTTGTCCAGACCTCAATGTATTTTGGGTTAGTTCTTTAAAGAAATACGCTATATTAAATTAAAATATATGTTCATCCTTCAACTTCGCCTGTGCCTTTGTCTGTTAAATTAAAATATATGTTCATCTTTCAGCTTCGCCTTTTCTTTTGTCTGCGGGACGCTTAGGGCACCAGCATAAATCGGACGACCTTCACTAACCGTCCAACAGCTGGTTTCTCTCCAGTATTAGGCGCTCTTCCATAGACGACCCGTCCATTCCTTAATGTTGTCATCATTCAATGTATTATCATCCAAATGGTTCGGCACCAAGGTATTTTCAAGCCTGCATTATGGAGAGAAATAGCGAACATGCTTTAAAAAAACAAACACATTATAATATTCTATTCAAAAGTATCTAGATCTTATACGATCATTTTATTGGTCCAAAACATTGGTAATTCAGTTTAACTACAGTTATATTATAAAAATGAAAAAGCTTATAATAGTTATTTTGTATTATATATATCTTTTTACAAAAATGTACTTAAACCCAACTTCCATACATCTTACTATTAAGTCATTACAGCAGCACATGTGATCTGCCAACCAGCAAGACCAATTGTTATAGAAAGCCTGAACACTGACTTGCGACGTCGCAACCTGTGGGCACACTATCAACAGCTGTGTCGGTGATTCTTATCAAAACCAGACATTTTTGTTCTATTCCAAGCCCAGGCACTTGACAGCCAATCTTTTAGTTTTTCTGGTCTATATTGTCGCCAAACCTTCTTACGTAACCAAATGCTATAAGCTGTTTTTAAAACTTTGACAATACTATACATTCTTATAAATGCACATTCCTCATTCCACATGCTAGGACAAATTTGTACAAATGCTCCTTCTTCCCTAGTGCTTTTAAAGCATGGAATGGGTTGCCTGAGCCAGCCAGGAAATCCAATGACGTGGCAGAATTTAAGTCATTGGTTAATATGCATGACTAAATGTAGGAGGTAATCATCTTCTTTGTATAAGACAAGATCATGGAGCATTTGTTTTTCCAAACACTTTTATGTTTTGTGTATCTAAACTTTTTAGCAGCGAGCTCCCGACTTATACCTCAACTAAGATTTATCTTATAAATTACAGACGTTGCTTCTAAAGAATTTAAGACTTAAAACTCTATTGGTAATAATAAATTATATAAATAATGAGATAATATATTATTTTGCATCTTATGCGATTTTGTTTCATGATGTAGCTCCTGATTCCCATTAAAATAAATATTTTGTTCTTTTATTTCATAGAACGAAGATTGTACTGTAGCCGTCTGGAGCCGCCCATGGCTATCTGGTGATGAAGCCACCCAACTACAGGGAACACCATCCTGTGTAGCATCGGCATAAATAACTGTCAACTTATTTATTGATTTTTTTATTATAAGATGGGCTTAAAGCTATTTCAAAATAAACATTTAATACCTTAAATGTTGTATACAGTCTATATTGTCACATGCTGTCGGACATAGTCTATTATCATTTTAACTTAGCATAATTATAATGCATAACTTCAATGGTATATATAGTTATATATGTGTGATAATTTTAAACTAGGGATAAATCCAGTGGCGTAGCTAGGGTGGTGGAGGAGGGGGGAGAATTTGAAAATTCTCCCGGGCCCCCATTTGAGGGGAGCTCCTAAATTATTGTTTATTACGTAAAAATAAAATAAATATTACGCGAAATGCAGTGTCCCCCAAAGAGGGCAAGCCCCCCGGGCCCTCAAACGATGGAAAATTCCTAGCTACGCCGCTGGATAGATCCAGTCAGATAAACATTAGAAGATACGATCCAGTGAGTTATGTAAACAAACATATTAATAGAAACAACTGATAAGACTTAAGTTTTGACTAAATGTAATAATTTATGCAACAGAGAGAGAGAGAGAGAGAGAGATGGAGAGAGGGAGAGAGAGAAAAGGAATCGTATATCTTATCTTATAAATTAAACGTTCCATCAAAAGAGAAAATTACGTTTTACGCCAATGTGTTAAAAAGAAATCTAGAAAGAAAGAAAGAAAAAAAAAGATAGAAAGATAGAAAGAAATAGTTTCATAGGAGGAAAGAGATGATTTGAAAAGATAATGCAGTGTTGTGGACGGTCGTTGACTTGTAGCATAGTGCCGCCGGTAGACAACTAAACCTCTGTAGGCGTATTAGATTTAAACGTGTAAAACTTAAAATAACTTGTATAACTTCTTTGTGAAAAAATTGTATGCATAACTTTTATAACAATATAAACAAAGCTAACTTGAAATAGTAGACTTGAGTTATTATATAAAATGGTTTAGTGAACAAAATATAAATCACTGCAAAAAAAAAACAATCTGGCAATCTGGAGTCGCTTCTCGTACCTAAGGCTGCTGACGACAATGCCACTTACCTTGCACCATTCACAACCAATCGCTAACCTCTTCCCACCACAGAAACACACACAAGCACACTGTAACAAGCAGTACCGAGATATAGGAAATCAGGGGAGATAAAAATCCCAAACAACATTAAATAAAAAAAGAAAGAGGCACGAGGAAATGGAAACAGACATGAAAGAAGAAAAATGAACATTTGGGGGAAAGAATGAATGGGATTTTGGACAGTCTAGAATTTCTCTTAATCTTGTGTCATTATAATCGGCCCATTTGTGAGCCCCCCACCAACCCAATGAGTACCGGTACTGGCCTTACGGGCATTTGCCATAATGTTCATATAGCCAGTCCGCCACGGATAAAAAAATATAAATATATAACTCCTATTTATATACTATATGTCTACTAACCTATTTATATACTATATGTCTACTAACCTATTTATATACTATATGTCTACTAACCTATTTATATACTATATGTCTACTAACCTATTTATATACTATATGTCTACTAACCTATTTATATACTATATGTCTACTAACCTATTTATATACTATATGTCTACTAACCTATTTATATACTATATGTCTACTAACCTATTTATATACTATATGTCTACTAACCTATTTATATACTATATGTCTACTAACCTATTTATATACTATATGTCTACTAACCTATTTATATACTATATGTCTACTAACCTATTTATATACTATATGTCTACTAACCTATTTATATACTATATGTCTACTAACCTATTTATATACTATATGTCTACTAACCTATTTATATACTATATGTCTACTAACCTATTTATATACTATATGTCTACTAACCTATTTATATACTATATGTCTACTAACCTATTTATATACTATATGTCTACTAACCTATTTATATACTATATGTCTACTAACCTATTTATATACTATATGTCTACTAACCTATTTATATACTATATGTCTACTAACCTATTTATATACTATATGTCTACTAACCTATTTATATACTATATGTCTACTAACCTATTTATATACTATATGTCTACTAACCTATTTATATACTATATGTCTACTAACCTATTTATATACTATATGTCTACTAACCTATTTATATACTATATGTCTACTAACCTATTTATATACTATATGTCTACTAACCTATTTATATACTATATGTCTACTAACCTATTTATATACTATATGTCTACTAACCTATTTATATACTATATGTCTACTAACCTATTTATATACTATATGTCTACTAACCTATTTATATACTATATGTCTACTAACCTATTTATATACTATATGTCTACTAACCTATTTATATACTATATGTCTACTAACCTATTTATATACTATATGTCTACTAACCTATTTATATACTATATGTCTACTAACCTATTTATATACTATATGTCTACTAACCTATTTATATACTATATGTCTACTAACCTATTTATATACTATATGTCTACTAACCTATTTATATACTATATGTCTACTAACCTATTTATATACTATATGTCTACTAACCTATTTATATACTATATGTCTACTAACCTATTTATATACTATATGTCTACTAACCTATTTATATACTATATGTCTACTAACCTATTTATATACTATATGTCTACTAACCTATTTATATACTATATGTCTACTAACCTATTTATATACTATATGTCTACTAACCTATTTATATACTATATGTCTACTAACCTATTTATATACTATATGTCTACTAACCTATTTATATACTATATGTCTACTAACCTATTTATATACTATATGTCTACTAACCTATTTATATACTATATGTCTACTAACCTATTTATATACTATATGTCTACTAACCTATTTATATACTATATGTCTACTAACGTATTTATATACTATATGTCTACTAACCTATTTATATACTATATGTCTACTAACCTATTTATATACTATATGTCTACTAACCTATTTATATACTATATGTCTACTAACCTATTTATATACTATATGTCTACTAACCTATTTATATACTATATGTCTACTAACCTATTTATATACTATATGTCTACTAACCTATTTATATACTATATGTCTACTAACCTATTTATATACTATATGTCTACTAACCTATTTATATACTATATGTCTACTAACTAACCAGTAGCGTTCCTAGGGATTTGAAAGCCCGGGGGGTTTGACCTTTTTAGGGGCCCCTGCATTTTGACATTCGACATCACGACACGAGATGGAAAGTAGATTTAACAGAAATGTCAAAGACCTGAAACTTTAATGTAATGAACTTTAGTTAGGCCTAATGTAAAAAAAAAAAAAGGAAATTCAATTTGGGGGAGGGCTCTCAATGTGGGTCCCTGTGGGACTTTCAAATTTGAACCACCTACCTCCCAACCCTAGCTACGCCACTGTAACTAACCACCACTGTATTTAAATTCTAAAAAATAATACCGTTACTGGTCTATGTTTTTGTGAAATATCAATAGTGAAAATATTAAAAACTTTGCGAGGTATAATTCATGCTTAATAGGCTGTGGCTTTTCACCTTTCACGTACAACCACACACACACACACACACACTTTATGGCTCTACCGAGAGATACATTTAGTTCGGTACACTGTTAAAGACCATACGAGCAGCACAAGATGAAGGTAAAGTTATTGTAATAATATCTACTTCTTTAAAAAGCTCTATATCTCTATATATGGTAAACTAAAGGTCATGTGACTGATAATGTAAGTTCACATGTTGAAAGATGTTTTATATTCTAATCAGTTATCCATAAAGTGGCTTTGCTTAACTCTTTCTCTCCTAATTGACGATATCAACATTGATTTGGCCTGATTAAAGTAAATTAACTATTGGTTTACAAACTTTAATTGTGCAATAAGAGCATGCATTACTCTATAATTCTATACCAAATAGAACATTTTCTGCTAACAAACAAACAAAAACTATTGACGTTTAGTGGGATAGTAAAATACAAATGAGTAAAATGAATAATTCCATTAGAACATGGACTATAATAGTGGATAGACAGAGTAAAGGATTTGATAGTTTCCCAAGTTACATAAAATCTATCTTACTAAGTACACAAATAATTACAAAAGACATTAAACGGCAAACGAAAAAAAAAATATTACCGTTTTTATTCAATCGAAATAGGATTTATCAATTATAAATTATCAATTAAATCAATTATTGTCTTGATATACTTTGATTCATTCTTTTTTTTTTCTAGTATATCAGACCTACCTACGGTTACCTACGGTAACAGTGTTTCGTCATTGTCTAAGTTCACTCACATAATTTCTGACGTCTGTCTGTCCGACTTTCACGTTTAGTTTGAGAAAAAAAAAAGAAAAACTATTTAAAATACTTTATTTGTCTTACTCAGTTTTAGTGTAACGGCTACTCTTTGTTTAATATGACAGTGAACGGTTGTTTTTTTTATTTTAGTTTTTTGTAAAATTCAATAACTGACAAAAAGGGGGATACAAACTTATATAAGGGTCCCTTATTTAATAAGTTTTAAGCTTTATGTTCAATGATTTTTACAAAGCTTATATCAACTCACTCTGTCTGTCTATAAAGAATGTGCACACGTTATTTCTCCACATCCATTCTCGGATAAAGTTGAGACTTCGCACAATTATTGATTGACATAGACGAGACATCAATAAATTTAAAAAATGACTAAACAATCAGACAATTAATTAATGGTAATTAATTATTATGTTTAATAGCAACAAGGGAAATTCATTCTTCAGTATTCACAGATACGGCTTAATATGTTGGGATTCGTCCCGACAACCATTCTCGAATCAAGTTGAAAATTAAAACAAGCATTTTTTTTTTTTAAATTAATCAATTAGTCAATGAACTACCGTACTGGTAATTATTATTTTTTGTTTGATATCGATTACGGGAAGTAACTTCTACATTATTGAGAGATATGATTGCACGTACTTAGTTCTTTCACTTAGATAAACCTTTTTTTTTAAAGTTTTTTAATAGACATTGCTACGAGAGGACTACAAAGGCCTACATCCGTTGTTGCCATTAATTTGATTGGATTAATTTAATTGGCAATGGTTTGTGTTATTTTAAAGTAGTAAACATTCCTAAGGAGTCTGATGCTGTCACGAATTTCTCATCTCTCTGCCTACAAATCGTCCAATGATTACGTTGGCGTATTAGGGAGGTAGATTGTGTTTGTTGATGGTTTATATCTTCTGATATTCATAATTGTGTTCTTTTTTTTAAAGAGTGTTTTGCTATTGATGTTGACTGTCGCTCATTAGACGAGCAGTGCCGGCAGCGAGCGTCATTATGAACCACGCTGCTTGACCCGGACGTAGTTTTTACTATAACCTGCAATCAATGACTACTTCTGTGAGAAGGGAGACCACAGTCCCAGGGCAGCACTAAGACTGGTCAAGGCTACCTGTCAGGTAACACTCATCTTGACATATACTTGATTATCTTGACTACTTCATATGATGTTTCAACCCTTAGAATTTGTATGTATCTATTTTATTATACACTTGTAAACACAAGCCTATGAACAAAGATATTTAATGATAACTTTTCTGTAATTGTTTTCTTTTGTCTCTACAATTCTATTCCTCTATCTTTGAGTCTTTATGACTTTTGGAATGGATGTCATTGGCATGGTACCCCCACCTTCTTTCAGTTTTCGTTTTCCAAGTCTGGACTTAAAAGCTTTAGTATTTCAAGTCTCCACCTCGTACTGTAATTTGGACATTCTTATTAGAAAAAGACATTAACCAACCAGTCGATGACCTCTGGAATTTCATTAAAAACCATCTTAAAAGCATTATAGAAAATCATATACCAACTAAAAACACATCAAACAAAATAAATAAATGCTGGTTTAATAATAGACTAAAGAAGCTTTGTAAACAGAAGGAAAACCTATATAGAAAATTTAAAGAAACCAAGGCAGAAAGAGTTTACAAAAAGTATATAAAAATTAAACACCTAACCCAAAAAGTAAGCAGACAGCTGCAGAGTGAATACATAAACAATGTAATATCTAAAGATAACAATTAAAACCTATGGTCATACATGAGGTCTAAGAAAATGGAAACAACAGGCATAGCGCCATTAAAAGATGAACATAACATAATACATAAAGATAATGAAACTAAAGCAAACATCCTAAACAAATACTTTGCATCAGCATTCTCAGCCCCAGGAGACAAAGACATAATTCTTAATTTAAACCAAGTAGACAACATAGAAGATTTAGTAGTACAAGAAAATGGAATTCAAAAACTATTAGCCAACACCAAACAAAATAAAGCGTCTGGACCTGATGGTATTCCAGCTAGATTACTCAAAGAACTAAGCAATGAGCTAGCCCCAGTGTTCAAAATACTCTTTCAGGCATCGCTTAACCAGGGCAGAGTACCAAAGGACTGGAAAGAAGCTAATGTCACCCCCCTATTTAAAAAAGGAGAAAAATCTGATCCAGGAAACTACAGACCAGTATCACTTACCAGCATCACATGTAAAATCCTAGAACACATAATATGTAGCAACATCATAAACCACTTAGACAAACATAATGTCCTCACCCCATATTAACATGGCTTTAGGAAATATAGATCATGTGAAACACAACTAATAGGACTAATTGATGATTTTTCAAAAGGTTTAGATAATAGTGAACAAATAGATGCTATCTTACTAGATTTTTCCAAGGCTTTTGACAAAGTTCACCACCATAGTTTGCTTAAAAAATTAAAATATTTCGGCATTAATGGTCCACTGCATCAGTGGATTAAAGATTTTCTGATAGGGAGAGTACAAACTGTAATAATAAATGGCTCTAAATCAACACCAATAACAGTAAACTCAGGTGTACCTCAAGGAACAGTCTTGGGTCCACTACTATTTTTAATTTACATAAATGATTTACCAAATTGCATTAGTTCAGGAACAAAAGTCAGATTATTTGCAGACGATTGTAAAATATATAGAACAATAAAAAACAGTACAAGACACAAATATTTTACAAAGAGAATTAGATGAATTACAGAAATGGGAATCAAATTGGAGCATGTCTTTCCACCCAGAAAAATGTCAGTTGTTAAGAGTAACAAAAAAACTAAAACAAATTAATTCCACTTATCTTATTCATGGCAAACCAGTAGCACAGACTAAAAACGCAAAATACCTAGGTGTTATAATAAATGAAAAACTGTCATGGAATCCACATATTGATAACTATAAAAAAATCAAACAAAGCATTAGGGTTTATTAAAAGAAATTTCTATAAATTAAATAAGAACATAAAACTAAAATGTTATTTAACCTTGGTTAGGCCAATAATAGAATATGCATCCACCGTTTGGGACCCCTCAACTCAAGAAAACATTAAGAAACTGGAACAAACACAAAATAGAGCAGTGAGATTCATAACAAACGAATATTCACATTTGACTAGAGTAACACCATTAGTAAAATCACTAAATTTAGTGAGCCTTCAGGACAGAAGACTCAAAACTAAAGTAGCAATTATACATAAAACACTGAACCATAATCTTCAAATACAAAAACAAAATGTAATAAAATACTCTGAAAGACACAAAAATAAAGGAACATTCCTCGTCCCATATACTAGGACAAATTTGTACAAATACTCCTTCTTCCCTAGTGCTATTAGAGCATGGAATGGGTTGCCTGAGCTAGCCAGAAAAACCAGTGACTTGGCAGAATTTAAGTCATTGGTTAATATGCATGACTAAATGCATGACGCGTTGGACGTAATCATCATCTTTTTTGAAGTAACGTCTGTATTATGTAAGATAAGATAAGAAGGTCTAGCCTTCGACATAAAAATCAGACTGCCGTGCTCTTGGGCTACATTCCGGTACACGTGCGAATCTTGGACTGTGCGGCATCAGAGAGGAAGATCCTAGCCATGAACTCGAGACGTTACAGGAGGATTCTAGGTATGGTACCGTGCCGCTATCACATGTAAAGAACGCATGAATCGGAAACAGAATCACTTTGGCGATTGGGCACCACGATGACACACTGACAACTTATATTTAAAAAGCTGATTGTACGGTCTTGTAATAAAATCATCGACTTGCAAAGACTTTTCTGTAGAGAACATAACCAGGGAAAAGAAGAGGCGGCAGACAGGGGACATCAAGGAATGGACGATCTTGTTTATATGTATGACCATAGGTTTTTGTTGTTATCTTTAGATATTACATTGTTTATGTATTCACTCTGCAGCTGTCTGCTTACTTTTTGGGTTAGGTGTTTAATTTTTATATACTTTTTGTAAACTCTTTCTGCCTTGGTTTCTTTAAATTTTCTATATAGGTTATTATTGTCTTTAACTTAGTATGTGCTATGGTAATTCTGGTCAGGTTCCTACATCTGAGATGATAGCTCACAGATATATCCCGGCACGGTATTTGAAGTTTTGAATACAGTACCATCTATTCGCCTCGACTTCAGGACAGGTGTAAATGAGTTAGCCTCTGTAATAAGGAGACGGAAGAGATATTCTATGCACGCAGATTGTAATTTTTAATACTGTTAGTACCGGTCAAAAAATGTACTGTCAACTGCGGTAACATCTTGTACAATTGGGGTTAAGAAAGGTTTGCCAATGCATATCAATTTAATTGAATGTACAGTTAAAGCATGGAGTAGACCTTGGCTAACGCCACAAAAAACTAGATTGTGTACCTAAATTTAATGTTTCTTTTTTGAAAAAGCTTAGGCCAAAAATGTTTTATCTAAATTGTAAGAAACTTACATCAAAACTATACCAGTGTTCAGCACTCATTTTTTGTTTCATTGAAATCAGTTTCTGCATAATGTAGTCCAGCTTTAAGGAAAGGTGTGCAGTTATGATATTTGATTATAATATGGCCACTTAGTTGTGACTTAATGACAAACAAAACCAAACTAAGCCTTGTATTTAAAAAAAGTGATCATTTAATGACTAAAAACTCAGAATGATTGATGAACAAATGATTGACACTAAAGTATAACAAAATAGATTTCCAAAATGAATGCCACAAACAATTACACACACACACAACATTTGTTTGTAATGGTTAAACAATGAGATGAGAACATATTTATAGTACAGCAATCAAGAGTAAAAGTACTTAGCTGGTTTAAAATTCCTAACAAAAATCTAAAACAATTAGTTTGGACTTTTACATAAATAGGAAGACTTTCTACATGATTGGTAAACAGGTACTAAAGGAATTCTTAAGCTTTCTCTTTGATCCAATGGAATATATCTACAAATTTAATAAGTAATTTAAAGACCGAGTTATTGAAATGTCCTTGTCTTGTTGAGTTGATCTCATCTTCCTGTGTAACTGACTCCTCTACCTGAAACAGAGTTAATAAGAATCGTTTTTAAATTTGGACACCAATTCAATAATTATTTTTAAACAATATAATAGTATACAAAAAATGTTTTTATAAAGCAGTGCTTGCCAATTTTTTCTTTTAAAGATATCTTTTATCTTTCCCTTTTTGTCAATTAAGCTATACTGTTATATGATAGATGAGCCATAATAACGAAATTGTGGACAAAAAAAAATAATATCTCCAGCAAAAAACTATAATATAGTCAAAAAAATTCTATCCATTAAGCTTTATTTTCATACCATGTAATCTTTCAACTGAAGCAGGAAAAAAAAAAAGAAATTAAAATAGGTTTCAACTACCGGTATATAACAACTTTTTCTATAATACACACAGACCTATCTATATCTAACATACTCTAAAAGTACACAACATAGAAAGGGATAAAATAACATTATCCAGTACTGTGGATTTGTAGCATGGGTTTCAATAATAGGGAGTTACACATGTCAACTTAGATTGACAAGCACTGCTTAGATGGGTGCTACTAGACAACACAGAGCAATGCAAAATGGGATCATTCTATATATATATATAACTCTTCCATTTACATACGGTACACAAATGTTGTCAATAAATGTAAGATAATAACTTTAAGGAAATCCATTTTTTTAAATATTAAAGCTCTACCATGAAACAAGATTTTCTGTTTTAGTATGGTAGCACCCAATGTAAATATCTTGACAGAGTTAGAGTAATTTTTTACAAATCTAATGACATTTTCTAAACAAAAAATTTGTAAATGAAGATATACCAATAAAGTCTTGAACATAATTTAAGCATTTCATTTGATGCAAAAGCCAAAAAAACAAAAATACAAAAAACATGCCAACTGCTACCAAAAGCTTCATTTATTTTAAATAAAAAAAAAAAAATAAAAAAAAAGGTAAACTTAATTGTTGAAGATAATTTTGTTTAAAAAATCTGAAATGCTTTTGATAGAATCAGTCAGGTGTTGAATAATGAAAATGACTTAGTAATAACATGGTTACATTGGGAAATGGCACAAGGAAGAAAACAACATCTATCTCTGTTAGGAATTAGTCTGAAACACATACATGCAGCTTGATACTTAGGTTTAGTATTACAACAGTGCTACTTAATGAGACCAAGAGTCATGGCTCAAGACAGTACTTTTATCCTTCTCTTCCCATTCAGTGCTACTTAGTGATTACAGTTTCTCCCATACCATTAAATATCCTTTTAGTTTTTTTTTTTTTAAATTCTTTAGGATCGCAGTGACTCCCAACAAAAAAGCCAAGACACAAAAAAAGTGGGAAATCACCTCCCTTTAGCACTGATGTGAAAAACACTTGCCTAAAAAAAGATAGGATCTTGAGCAAAAGCTGACTGACTGTCTCCAGGTTTCCCACCTGTTCCACCCATTCCCGGTCGTCCATAACTGTTTTGTTGACCAACATTGCTTCCTTGGCGGAAAAAGTCACCAGCTCCCCCAGCAGCACCTCCCATTCCCACTCCTGGTCTGTCCATGTTACGGTAAAAGTCTCCACCAACTCCGTTGCCATAAGCGCCTGGTGCACCTACTCCTCTACCTGTTGCAGCACCAGCAGCACCGGATGGCTCAACACCACGCCCTGCGCCCATTGGTTTCCTGCAAGAGTGGTTTTAAGTGGATTGTTCATTCAATATGCCCGAAAAAAGGGAAAGAAAATTGAACATCAATAAATGAGCATTACGGACTATGCAGTTATTTGTAAAGCAATAAATATTCTAATGAGAAACATTTCATGAATAATAGGCTACACTAAAATTCAAATATTTTTTTATTTAGAAGACTGATTTTATCAATTGCCATAAAAAAGAAATGAGCATTCCAAGTGCAGCAAAGAAAAAAAAAACTGACCTGTCATAATATTCTGGTGGTGGTCTTGAAGCCAAAGGATCTCTTTCTCTCAGATATGGATCAGGAATACCACGTGAACGCTCATCCATGTAAGACCTTGGTGGCATAAGTCTCTCTCTTGGGTCAGGGGCATATCTGTCAGCTAAACGGTCACGAGGGGGAGGAACTGGAAGATATCTGTCTCTTGCAGCAGCTGGAGGATATCCTCTGTCACCTGGCAAAGGAGCCATGCGTGCATAATATGCTTCTCTTTCCATGTAATAGCGATAGTAGGGGTCATAGCGATCATAGGGAGCTGGTGGGGGAGGTGGATATGGGTACCGATCATAATCCCGTGGATCACCTCTGCCTTGTGGAGGTCCATATGGACGATTACGATTACCTCCAAACCTGAAATATTATTTGCATATTATTGGTAAAATAAAAGGGATGATACTAGAAAAAACAAAACAAAACAAAAACTTAAATAGCACAGTTTAACAATTTAAAAATAATGACTTAAGATACTCTTGTCCGCCGTTTTAAAATATCAGCACCATGAAATACAGTAGTATTACAGTTCTAAAACTTACCAATGTTGTTTTTCTAAATAAACAAAAAAAAAAACAATACAAAAACCCCAGAAACTAAATACTTTTACATGATAGTTAAAGAAAAACCATCATTCACTAAGAGTTTTATCTGTATTTCTACTGCAAACAGGGGGTGCGAAGCTTCAACAGTTAATTATTAAACTAAAATTTTAGATCTATATAGGTTAATCAAGTCAAACCGTCTCGATACTCAATACGGCTGATAGGCTGCTCAATAATACCGATCTGGATTTGTTTTCTATAGTTGACAATCGCAGACGGCATCGGCACGGCCTGGATTCAGCGGACAGAGGTACTAATAAAATTCTACGATCTTGCGCAATAATATTTTCTAACCCTTTCTTGTCGAATTTTCCGCCACCGCCGCCGCCACCTTTCTTTCCGGTCGATAGCTGCAAGATTAAAAAAAATCAATTTTGTATTGTCTTAACAGACAATTTTTTCGTTATACAATGAAACCTGTCTTTGTTCGGAGTTATACTGCAAAGCTATAACTACGGACTGGTTAAAAAAAATACATTACTATAAATAGTAATAGAATTTCAACCCACTGACAAAAATTCTTCCGGCAAAGTATTGTCCCGACAGGTTTCATTGACGCACACAAATGAGAAGCATACCCTATCATGCTTTTAAAACATAAAATGCATATAAATTCATAATACGGAAAATGAGATATAATAACATAAACACAGAACAAATAATATAATTTTTCAATCGGTTTAAATACGACAGTAATCAAATTAAAACTATAAAGAAAATGGAACTGAAACAATTCGCAAATTTTTATAAAACTATCACTAAATGTTTCGATCTGCTTTAAAAATAAGTACCAATAAAGCAATAGTTGTTAGTTATACTATTAACATACCTCTACACGGATGTTATTTCCATCAACACTGTAACCATCTAACTGTGCAATGGCTTTATTGGCTTCATTTTTGTTGACCATGTGCTAAAAAAAAAAAAAAAAGGCAATAGTAAATATAATTTAATAAAAAACAAAACAAAAAAAACTGATGTTTAAAATGCTACCTTATATGAACAGAATTAATTCTTACCACAAATCCAAAATTTTTAAGAACATCACATTCAACTACTTGTCCATATTTCTCAAACAAAGGTCGAATCTTGTCAGATGTGGTTTCAGAGCTCAAATTGCCCAGGAAAATCTTGATTGTCATTATGGTTGATCACACTGACCCCACTGATAAAAAATATATATATATATATACAACCAAATCAACAAACACACATCTACTTTATACAAAAATCTTTAGATTTGAAATTAATTTTCAGGGCTTACCAGCATGTTATATATTAGCACAAAATACAAATAGCTTAAAGCAAGTTTTGATAGAATACGTAATTTTATTAAAAGGTATACAATAATTTTTGTGCACTTTTAAGCCATGCAGAATCAAATTTTCTAAGCTCTTCCATTAGTAGCACAAAATAATTTTAATACTCGGTGAAACTTTCTACGACTACAAACTTAATAATAGGCAGCTAACTGGCAGTAATAAAAGAGATTTGATACAAAGATCAACTGCCACACTATGTGATTGTAAAAATTATAGCTCCAAATTCTCGTTAGCAAGTCAATTTAACGTCCTTAAAACTGTATATCATCAATATTGCATCAGTTCAGTTAAATTCTGTAAGTCATCTCCTAAGCATTAATACCAACACTATTTTGTGTACTGTGCATGCTCTTTTTTTTTTTTTAAGTTTCCAACTTAATATATTTTTCCTCTAAAAGATTTACTTCAGGGTTAGTAGCACTTCAATGACAAAATTTTAGGTAGGAGACTTTAGAAGGTTTTTATAACCGAAATAACTTCTACGGACTTTATACAGCTGTGTGCAAAATATTTTTGTTAAATCTACAGTAAATCTAGACTCTTGATCTAATTAAGTTACTAAAATTCGAACTTTACACTGCTGTGCGAGAATTATTTTCCCTAGTTTCTAGTCATTTAGCGTAAATCTAATGTCTAGTTCTAAGTCAGTAAATTTGCTGACTTTTCACGGCTGTGTGCAAATTATCTTCAATAAATCTATCGTAGATCTAGACTCTATAGATGTGGATTCTAACTCTAAGTCTAAGTCACTAAAATTAGCAACTTTTGAAGGCTGTGTGTGAATTATCGTTACTAAGTCTACCGTAAATATACTGTAGATCTAAGTCACTAAAATTTGCTGGCTTTTCACGGCTGTATATGGATTATCTTCACTAAGCTTCTAGTGATTTAGCGTAAATTTAGAATCTAGTGTATTTCTGGAGTAATCTAGATATCAGATGTATCAAGATCATTAAATTGACTAAAATTTTCTGAGTTTTATGGTTAGGTGCGAATCATCTTCACTATATCTTACTCTAGATACCATTACTTGCTAGATGATTTACTGACTTTCCATGCGAAGTCACTCTTACAAGAAGATTTTAGGTAAGAGAGGGCCCGGATGGGTGTAGTCTACACATTATGATAGTAATTGCACTAATTATAGACAAGTCACTACACACTAAATCTAGCACATCTTCATTGCAACAATGAAAGGAAACAAACATTTCTGCACTGCCTTAAGAAAATAATGACGTGAAATACTTGCATCAGCCAAGGCCATCTTCAACCACGAGGTTGCACTTCACAAGTGGGTGAAAGGCAGCGTAGATGCATCACTGGTCAGCTCACTAACACTGCTAGCCCATACGGTCATGTGATCAGAATGCCTAGTTACGCTGTTGGTCCCCCCCCCATCCACATTTTTAACAAGAAATAAGCAAAATTATATATTTTTTTAAATATTGGGTAAAACTTTTGGGAGACTGGTCAAAATTTTAGGGGCGCTACAAACCCTAATAGTAATACTTCATCTGTAAGACAAAGTCCAATTTCATTGCTCTGGAAGAAAAAGAATCATGCTAGAATGCTAGGGTTAGTGTTACTTTAAACGACATCATCCTCCCGAAGACCTTTTGAAAGTACTGTTTGCTTTATATGCTTTGGATGTTTTTCAGGTTTCAAGATTATTTACACCCCAGCCCTAACCTCCCTGAGAACGACAAGGGATTGCAGTATTCGAACCTGGGACAATAGAGATGAATGTCTAGAGCACATACCATGTGACCATCCAGCCCTCCATTTAATAATGTAATACTCCTACAGTTATAAACAGTATTCTGTTAATGAAGAGAAATTTGAAGTTTTTTTGGGGGGGTTTGTCAACTTGGATATCTTTAATATGTTTTTAAAATAAAGTGTCTCTGCAGCAATATAGACATTTTAACAAGGGAAGCAAATTTCAGTCATTAGAAAATCTCTTTCTAGGTCTAGATTTATCTAAAGGGAAGTGTTTCAGAATCTCTTACAATTTCTTGCAATCAGCAATGATTGCAGTATCTGCTGCTGCCAAGGGAGAGATATTATTTGAAATGTTTGTACTTGATGATTAGTCTAGATAGAGTCTAGATATAAATTATCATTTATTTCAAGATTTTTATATTATTATAATAGAAAATCTAGTCAATATACAAGAGTTAGTACTGTTAGATAGAGCTCATTCTGAACAAAGATGGCCGCCTAGAACCAAGCCTTCACTTCAGCCTTGGCATAAGACATAAGATTATCCAACTTCTAAATTAGATTAATCATTCAGACTAGTGACTAGACTGGACCAGAGTAGATCTAGTCTGTTTCCTAGATTATATATAAACCTTTGGCCAGTAGATTTATACAGGACAACAGGACTCTACGCCTTGCTCTAATTTCTAAATAACTTTGGTCTAGAATTACGAGGGCTAGCCGCCCCAATAGCCGTAACGAATGACTAGATCTACAGTCGATACACAAAACAATCACAGTGACAATGTCATAGATGATAACGCTATCAAATCTTCGATCTTATTTTAAAAATTATCTAAAATTAGATCAATACAGAGTTCTAGATTAGATTCTAGACCTTAATTATAGGATACATTACCTCGACACCACGCTTCTTGAAAAAAGGAATATAAGTTATTCAAGATGGTGTTGCTATACCAGATTTTTCTACAAAACAGACATATATTTTGTTAATGGTAAAAAAAAATAATAATGCGCTATATACTTTTATAAAATAAAACAATATCAGATAAATGATTAAATGTGATTTTATTAATTTTTATACCTTTGTGATTCAATATCAATATAAAAAATAGAATACAAAATATTATATATAAATATGTAATTATTTCCAATTCATTTAAAATTTAAAGTCAATCTGACACATGCATTTTAAATCAGGAGGGCGCTAGCTGATAATGAATGTAATTGAATTACAATTTATTTTAACCGCTTTCAAGAACTCTAAATCTAGACTCTATATAAATTTAGATTCTACCTAACAATTACATAACTCTTCATCAGATCTTCTTGCAAATATGTGTAACGGTGTTTTTATAATATGAAATTATAATTGAATAATTGCCTCTATTTCTATGATTTTTTTTGTTTTGTTTTGCTGGGGGGCTCTATCAGGGTAACTCGGTTGAACAAAATTAAAGATAAAATAAATTATTGGATGACCCTCCTAGGACTTAGATCTAGTATGGCACTGAAACGTTACTAAATTTTAGATCCACATCTAAATCGCATCACAACGAGAAAACAAACAAACAAAATAGAACACTGGTACAACTACATATACATACTTTATTCAGGCTAAAAACTCAGATATTTCGGTGTTATAATAGGTTAAATAAAAAGCTGTGAATAATGGAATCATCATATTGACGAAAGAAAAACTTTTTAAAATATTTTTTTTTACATAAGACAATATACCTTCTTTATAAAACATATTCTATAGAGAGATTATTTTTTCTCTTAATAACTAATCAATGTTAGATTGTAGAAAATTGAACATGTTTAATCCCTCTTGATTGAATGTGGAAATACCTGAAGACATATATAGTTCGTACAAGAAAAATATTATCTAGTTCTAGTTCTCAAGCCAAATTTAAATGTATTTCTTTTTATACTTTGAAAAAATATTATAACTGTGAAACTATAGAATTTTTCCAGTGTGGCCAACGGGCTTGTAATTATTTTCTTAATTATATATTTCTGAAATTCTTGCCTCTAGCCTTAAAGTGGAGGCACAGTGGGTGAGTGATAAAGCGCTTGGGTCCTGGGTTCGAATCCTGGTGAAGACTTGGATTTGTAATTTCGGGATCTTTGGGCGCCTCTGAGTCCATCCAGCTCTAATGGTTACTGATATTAGTTGGGGGAATTAAAGGCGGTTGTTCGTTTCGTAATTGGGAACGTACTTTACCTTGAAGTCAG
This sequence comes from Biomphalaria sudanica, assembly GCA_036873155.1. NCBI lineage: Eukaryota > Metazoa > Mollusca > Gastropoda > Planorbidae > Biomphalaria > Biomphalaria sudanica. The sequence continues at coordinate 139,351 of JAZGLO010004649.1, forward strand.
CCTGTGGAGGATTCTAGACATTGTAATTACCGATTAGATCAATGTGGCACGTGAATATAATAATTTCACGACGATGATGCCTCAAATTTTTTTATATTTACATTTCTAGATCTAAATATTGAATAGGCCTACGTTAGTGTGAAAAAAGTGCATAATTTAAACAAAAAATCAATAATGAATTTTAATTATTAAAAATTTGGGGAACTATAAAGGTTATCCCTAATTAAGTCATAATAAAATTTATTACTAAACTATTGGGACAAGCATCGGAACGATAATGGAATAATAAAAATTATCCTTAATTGAACCCCAATAAAAATTACAGATACAAATTCATTAGGGCCAGGGCCAGATTAAATTATGCGGAGACCCCGGGGAAGGATTTTTGTGAAGGCCACTACAATTTTTAGAAAGCTTTAATAAAGATCCATTTTTGAATGAAAATACTTATATCTAATTGCATGCTATATTTTAGAAGAAAGTAATAGAGTTTTTGTAAATTTAATCGCATTTTCTATTTTTTTAAATATTGTTTAAAAATTGCATATTTTTGGGTTTATGGAATGTTTAAGGCCCTTGGTAGACGCACTGTCGTAAATCCGGTGACCCGTCGAAATGCGAATATGTTTTTCTCTCTTTTGTGGAGATCCCTTTCTTGTGGAGACCCCGGGGCTGTAGCCCCTTCTACCCTCCTTTAATCCGGCACTGATTGGGGCCAGCATTGGAACAATAATGGCATAATAGGCTAAAGGTTTTCCCTAAGTGAGCCCCCAATAAAAATTTCAGTCACTAAACCATCGTGGCTAGAATGGGCTTGATTACGGCACGATTCTGGAAATCCCTTATGAATCTGGTAGTGATTTTACCCATTCTGGGCCCATATTATGGTAGCGCATGTTGGCCCCTAATGATGCCAATGTTCAAATGATAACCGCGCCCATTAGGGCCTGTTAAGGGCTGCTATTATGGCCATGGGGGATAACGCTTGTCAAAACGGTACATGGGCATGTTTATAGAGTAGAGTTTTCCCAGTGTTTCCAACGAGCTAGTAATTCCTTTTTTTAAACACAATCCAAGAAAACGTAATGAAACTGGAACAGAAATAGTACCGTGTATTTTTGGATATAGTAATAATCACATTTGATTAGAGAAACACCATTGGAAAAATCATTAAATTTAGAGACGCTTCGCAGGACAGAAGACTAAAAAAAATTACTAAACTAAACTTCGCACAATTATTCATTAGCTTGAAAAGACGTGAATCTAAAAAAAAAAATAATTAACCAATTAGAAAATTAATTACTGGTGATTAATTATTTTGTTTGATACCAACAAGGTAAACTAGTACTTCAGTATGCACATATATGACTAAAGTTGTTGGGTTTAGTCCCCTTAAATAATTCTTAACGCTACTTCTCCCTCACGTATTCTCCGATGAAGATGATACTTGAAACAAGTCTTTGTTGTACCTAACAGAACATGAATCAATAAACAACAATACTTCATTTGTTTTTCATTATTCTCTTTACTTTCGTGTTCCCTTTAGCCCACTGCCTTTATTTCCGTATTGATGTATGGTCTTTTGTGTGTGTGTTTGTGAATCAACTTTTCATTCATCATTCGTTGAACTGCGCAGCAGACAAGTGCCGGTACTCGGATTCGTATGGATTTGAGTAGTTTTGTGTGACGTCACATAGAATGTTCGTGAAAATCTGATCCTTGCGGATGTGCAAAAAAATTATGTCAGAAAAACATCAATTAAAAGTTGTTTTGCAAATTAAAAAAAATATATATATTCATTATCTGTAAATCAAAACACATATTATATCAAAAATTGTAAAAACCATCTGAGTTTCCCTTTAAGTTTATCAAATATGTCACAGTAAGTTATATATCTAGAGTCTAGAGGCTATACTTAATTGCCTATGTAATTAATATAATTCGGTACCACTAAGTACAAATGGACATATTTGCCAGTACTAAGGTCACTGGTCTTAAGGCCTAATCCTAGTACTAGGTAACAATTGCCCACATGTTGCAATGTCGAGGGTCAGTGTTTAGGTCTTCATTAAAGATTAGTCTCGTATGGTTCCGTTGTAATATCACTAAAGCAGTGGCGAGTAGTGGGTTCATTGTGCTCGGCCGGAGACCAATCGTTATAGGAAGGCCTGAACACTGACCTGCGAAAAAACAAATAGCTCGTTGCATGTCACAGGTCTGTTCAACATGGCAATAAGCTATTGGTATATTAAACTGCCCACAGGCTGTGACATTGCAGGTCAGTGTCCAGGCCTTCTTTAACGAATGGTCTAGCTTGACCTCATGACCAATAGGCCTATCAACGCTCCCATGCCTACCGGTACCACGGCACTAAGACAAACAAACCTAACAACAGTCCAGTAGGAAAGGAGGATTACTTGTACGAACTTGTCCTAGCATATGGTATTGTAAATGTGAATACATCTTTTTGTCTGAGTATTTTTTTGGTAACGTTTTTGAATTTGCAGTCAGAAGTTATGGTTTAGTGTTCTAGGCATGGCTCACAGGTTGTGCGGTAGGCCAATGCTGAACTGTTGCTCGGTTTGTTTGTCTTGGTGCCGTGGTATCGGTACCTTTTCGCTGCCATCCCCCGTGGTCCTGAGGGAGGTTTGGACTAGGATGTAGATAATCTTCAACTCCGAAGCAACATCGGAAATATGGAAAACATGTACACATTTTTTCTTTATTAGTCATTATAGTTATCTGTCTCAAAGTTAAGTGATTTTACTGGTAATGGAGATACCGAAAAATAGATAATGAATATAGGGACCTACAGACCCCACCCCAAAAAAAATTAGTAAAGTTCCCCTTTCAGACCTTGTGGTCTAGTCCTATAGGGCAGATGATGTAAAGACCATCTATTTCTGTAACCTACGGTTAACAAGGGTGTCATGTGGCCAGCACAACGACCAACCGCCTTTACTTTTCCCCAACTAATGTCAGGTACCCGGTATCCCAAAATTAAAAAAATCCACCGATCAGCCACTGCGCCTCCACCAACAAAAAAAAAAACAGAAGAAAAAACAACAAGAAACATTTAGTAAAGGTATTATATAGGTCTATTAATGGGTATTATATTCATTTCGAAAGTACAAAGTTAGGCCTATAAGTGAGTTTATGTGTTTGATTTGTTTCTTCTGGAGATTTGTATTTGATTTGTTTCTCTCGCATAAGTGAGATCCCCGCCAGTCAGGGGAGACTGGCCAGGGTCATAGGGGACAGGCAATGCTTAGGGCAACTTTTCTAGCCCCTTCCTCATGCTTAGGAGGTAAGCAGTGCATTCCTAAAAAGGGCTGCTTAGACGCTGAGACGGCTGCCGAGTTTCAGTGCTGTGCCAGTCAATGGCAAGCGACCACATGGTCTGGGCCGCCTACGTGTTGGTTTGTAGCTATGCCTGCCAGTATATCCTAACCTGGCACGGATTTTTTTGCTGGGAGGTGCAAGCTGCCTGCAATGACTCAAAGTCGTAGCTTCAACTTTTTTGTTATAATATTAAAGAAAAGAACTGTCCCTTATTCGGGCCATCATACCTAATCGATATTAAGTGCACAGTAAATACTTCTTTTTCATGAAATAAAAAAAAGAAACTAAAAACGTGATCAAAGTATTTACTGTACACATTGTTAACCTTATCCGTGAGGCTCGTGCTTCCCTACGTTCGATCAAACAAAAACTGCAAACGTTGACTGTGGCTGCTGAAACTGTCAATACTAATGCATTGCTTTTCGTCGCCATGGACAAGCAGGCGATGAACGCTTATAGTGCAGTTCTCATATTCTTCTTTACTAAACAAGTTGAACTGACCATTATTATTGTTCGAAAAGCGAGACGTAATGAAGAAACTTAAGAATCAAGATATATAATGTAAAGCTGTGTTTTGTAATAACTCCCAAAATCCAAATATGTGTTGTTTTTTCTCAGTGTGTCTGTCGACTGCGAATTCTCGGCAGCAGCAACTCAATATACGGTATCGGTTTTTTTTATTGCCAGCAGTCTCTCCTTCCTCAAGAAGACATCTCTGACATGTTCCTCAGGATGCTCAAGTTGGTTTCTGATTATGTCATTAAGGATGTGCTGTTGAGCGGCCACTATATTTAGTTGGAAAGACTGCAACACCGTGGAAACTGGTTTAAGAACAGATGACTAATTAACGACAATGAAAAGACAAATCAGAAACAAGAGGAGAAGAAATTTATTTCACACGTGCAGTTTGTTTAGTTTCACTTGCAGTCGTTATTTTAAGATCCGCCAAACAGTCAAAGATTTCAAAGTTGAGACTTAAATCTCGAATGGATTCGTATTCATACAAAAGAGTTAAATTTAGCACCAACACTATCGCTAGGGACAGTTAAGGAAAAAGAATGCTAGCCATCACGAGATAGCCTTGACTGAGTATTTTGTCCATGTCTAGACTGTACAAAGACATTAGACACATGCAGTGCGTCTTTCTGAACCACAGAAACTGAACCAATGAAGTCGAATACAATCGCAATCAACAAAACGAACACTCAAAGACATCTGCTCTGTGCATGAGATATCTACAATTTCTTCACTAAAATACCCAGCATGCAGTTAATTCAGGATGTATTTTTCATTTCTTGCTGCTGCTAGTGCTCCGTTGATCCAAATCAACGTTTTGACTTGGACGTTGGCAAGTGAACAACTTTCTTGTATCTCTTCTTTTGTAAACTGGTGGACGTGTTCCACCTGCTATTTTATCAAGCGCTGACACCGACCGCAAGATGTTAATACATTTACACTCTTTACTTTTGTTCAAAGAAACTAGAACATTTATCACATCGAAAGATAACTTGGCAATGATTTCTACTCCAAGGCAAAAAATTATTCTAGACCTTAACTAAATATTATAAAAAGTAATTATGGCATTTTATGTCTCGAGACGATTTTTTTCCCTTTGTAACTTCTTGTGTGATTAAAGAGGCCAATCCATTGTAATTTCACCCTACTTTCTACAACTGCTGAGTATTGCATCTTATGTTTTATATAACACAGACGTTACTTCAAAAAAGAAGATGATTACTTCCTACGCGTCATAAATTCAGTCATGCATATTAACCAATGACTTAAATTCTGCCAAGTCACTGGTTTTCCTGGCTAGCTCAGTCAACCCATTCCATGCTCTAATAGCACTAGGAAAGAATGAGTATTTTTATAAATTTCTCCTAGCATATGGGATGAGGAATGTGCCTTTATCTTTGTCTCTTTCTGAGTATTTTATTAAATTTTGTTTTTATATTTGAAGATTATGGTCCATTGTTTTTGCTAATTGCTACTTTATTTTTGAGTCTTCTGTCCTGAAGGCTTTCTAAATTTAGTAATTTTACTTAAGGTGTTACCCTAGTCAAATGTGAATATTCGTTTGTTATGAATCTCACTGCTCTATTTTGTGTCTTTTCCAGTTTCCTTATGTTTTCTTGAGTTGAGGGGTCCCAAACAGAGGATGCATATTCTAATATTGGCCTAACCAAGGTTAAATAAAATTTTAGTTTTATGTTCTTATTTGATTTATAGAAATTTCTTTTAATAAACCCTAATGCTTTTTTGTTTGATTTTTTGATAGCTTCATCAATATGGGGATTCCATGACAGTTTTCATTTATTATAACACCTAAGTATTTTGCGTTCTTAGTCTGTGTTACTGGTTTACCATGAATAAGATAAGTGGAATTAATTTGTTTGAGTGTTTTCGTTACTCTTAACAACTGACATTTTTATGGGTGGAAAGACATGCTCCAATTTGATTCCCATTCCCATCTCTGTAATTCATCTGATTCTCTTTGTAAAATTTCTGTATCTTGTGTTGTTTTTATTGTTCTATATATTATCTGCAATCTAGGACCTTTCCTTTAATGGATATATGGATCTATCCAGTGCCACTTTTTACCCACCGGTTAGTGTCGATTTTGAAGAGCTTTATGTCGCGTTTGCATACATCAGTATTCCTTAGCAGTGGACGACTAGCGGATCTCCTGCCTTCTGTGGCAAATGAAAACAAATCGTCACGAATAACATGCTATAGAATATTCGACATCCTTTGTAGTACAAAAAATTGCAAGCCTATAATAAATCGTACGCTACATGGTCGCGGCGGACATGAACTACAGATTTGCCTATTCTAGTTACAATAATAGCATATCTTTACAACTGTACTTCAGTAGAAGCACTACTTGTTAAGATAAGATACTACACTTTATAATATTCTAATGATAGGCCTTTAGATTTATAATTAGAAGACAATTCGCAAAATTTTCTTGAACATTAATTTATTAAACTCTTGAATCAATAATGCATGAGCGCCCGCAGGGGAGTACATGGTGCTGCACTGCACCCCCCCCCCCTTGAATTCTGACTAAATCTACTTCTATGTAATAAAATCATAACAGATCCGGAAGATGTATTTCATTACAAAATATAAAAAAATTGGCTAAAATGTGGCTACTCAGAATTCAGAGGCGTGCACGTACAAGGTTGGTCATCAATTCCTGATACGCCTAGGCTAATGTACTATTACACTAACCAGTAGAAGCACTACTTGTTCAGTTGCTACTTAGAAGTTAATTGATTTGCTGGTTCGAAAAAATGGCTAGAATTTGGCTACTCAGAATCCAGGGGGGGGGGTGCAAGTGCATCCCCTTGCCCCCCCCCCCCCTGCGGGCGCCCATGATGCAAGATCATCACCAACAAGATAACATACTCCCGAGAAATATATAAACAGATCCCCAATAAATAAGATCTTGCATTTAACAAGCACAAAAAAGCAAAGTTCCCCTTTCAGACCTTGCGATCTATGGGGCAGATTATGTAAAGTTCATCTGTTTCTGTGACCTATGGTTAACAAGAGTTTCATGTTACCAGCACAATGACCAGCCACCTGTACTTTTTCACAAATAATGTCAGGTACTAATTTGAGCAGGTAGAGTGTACAAAAAAAACACAACAAAATCCAGAAATTAAAGATCTCCAACATTCACCAGGAATCGAACTCAGGTTTCCTCAGTTCAGAAGCCAAGCACATAACCACTCAGCCACCTCACCAACACATTGAAATAAACCCAACATTAACGTGACATAAAAAGTGATTATCAAGAAAAACGTGCAAAATAAAAAAAAACCCACTGAAGTAAAAAAAAAAAGCTCATTGATCCATTAAGTTTATTTCATTTTATTATGTCCTCGATATGATGATGACAGTCCATCATAAATAATCATTAAAGAAAAGCATTTATAGAGATGAACCAACATAGCATTAAGTCTATACATACAAGAAATTATTCCAGATATTTAGAATGTTGGGTGATATAATTATTGGCAACATAAACATTAAGTGGAACAACATGATCAAAGTATATCATGACAGAACATGATCAAAGTATATTGTGATAGAACATGATCAAAATACATCATGATAGAACATAATTAAAGTAGACAATGATATAACATATATGATACAAGACTTGCAAGACACATTCATTTCTCTACTTTACTATTTACAAATTAAGAAATTAAATAAAAATTAAACAAAAAAACTTTTATTTTTATTTGTGACATTAGATTTTCCACTTTTATTTTAGTTAGAGCCTTCAACAAGTACTAGACCCATCATTAAAATGTCTAAGGCAAAACAAAGCACTTTGTATTACCTAAATGGTATTTATAAATAATTAAATAGGGCTATATGATGTACTTCATATTGTAGCTTTTCCAAATTTAGACTCAAAAGGATTATTTTAAATCTATTACTTTCATAAAAAAAAAAACATTATCAAGAGTTTTTGTTTTTAATTGCTCCGTCTGCTTTACTTAGAGATTAAATACACAAATATTTATCAATTTCAAAGTCAATTTATGATATTAGGCAACATTTGACAGATATTGTAAGGGCCTACAAGGACGATAAAAAAAAATGGAATTATGTTTAAACCAGTCATTGAAAATTATTGCCTTTATATTATCTGTTTTGACTGTAAATAAAAAGAAAAAGGTTATACTACTCCATTCCAAATGTGTAAAAAGACAACTATTTGGAAATTTAAGCATGCCTATTCCACATGACAATGATAATCAGCAGGTATTCAATGCGAGGTAAAGTTCTACAAAGTGAAAGAAATTTTCTTTTTGCTCAACTTCATTAAAATTATGCATTTGATAAAAATCAAAACTTAAAATTTTTTAAAGAATTTGTAGCATAAAAAGGCTTTAAAAAACTTTAAAATTATAATGTATTACTCTGTATTTCATGCTTCATTTTTATAAAGTCATAGAGTGTTATATATTATTTCCTATTTAGAAAATATAGTCCTTACAACAAAAAAGTATATTTAACATATATATATATAATTATATACTGGCACTTTAAATTTTTTAATTTCCACAATAAAAACACAAACAATTAAGTTTCTTAGAGGTTTCAATTCACACATTTGGCAAGGGTCTGAGGCCAACAGTTCCTATTGAAATGGGTAGTTCAATACACTCTCAACACAATGTTCATTCTCTTGCTTCTTACAAAGATGTGTGGGATGACTAAAAACATTCACCCACAGATAAGAAACAAATTAATACTGAATCAATGAAACAGGTATTCTAGATAGTCCCTAACAATTATGCAACATTAAAAGAATTATGCAACAAGCTGTCTCCACTGTAACTTAGGATATATATTTTTTTGACATTTTTAAACAGAGCTAAAGCAAGTGTCTGGAAAGGTTAAGTGCGTTGGTAAGAATAGATGGGAAGAGAATAGAGACATTGCTCTAGAAAGCGAATAACATTGTTGAACAATGTTTTTTTATAAAAAAGAAATGATTCTATTGTCTAATTCATCAATTTTATTTTCTTCCAATAATTTCATTAAACAAAACTTTTCAGATAATTCAATTAGCTTTTTTATTACCATTAAATTGCTGCATATTTTTCTATGAGCATTTTCTAGAATGATTAAACTTCTTTTCTTTATAACCATCTGACGCTTGAAGTTCTTTTGTTTTTCATGAATATCCCTCAAGAATGGAAGATTACTAAATCCTATTCCAAACCTCCAGCAGGACTTCAGGAAATGATAGCAGGCAGGGTTTAAACCAAGGATCATCTAGATGACAGTTTAGAAACCATGTCACATGACCAGGCTGTCATCCATAGTCTCTGTTCTGTGTTGCCACAGATCAGGCTTATAATTAACTCAAATGTACAAGATAAGGATAAATAAAAAAAAAAACTCACACACAATTCCCAGGCTACTTAGTAAGTCTGTTTTGTGATTCACAAAGAATAAATTATAAAAAAATTAAAACCTTAGCTCCTGTAGAGCTACACTTTTTTCCCCTTGCCGAGCTGGGTCTAATTGTATTATTTAAACTTGGTTGATGTTTTATCACTAATCCAGATAATTCACATCCAAGTATGCCGGTAACTGAACCATATTTTCAACTAGTGTATCAGAGACAATACCACTCTTGCTTATCAAATCACAACAAAGGTGGGAACCATGTACTTATAAGTGACAGATAGTTTGTGTTATTCAGTGTCAACTGCAACATATGAAAAAAAAAAACATGTCTAAAGCCATCACATAATCATAAAAAAATTACATCAAAATTAAATTTGATATGTTAATTAACAGAAAAAAAATTGCAGTTTAAAAAAAAGGGCAAAAACAAATGATTGTCAGTAAAAGATGACATAATATAAATGCACCATGTTTTGTTTATTTGCAGGGTTCTAAGGCAACAGAATTAGGACATAGAGAGAAATAAAATGTAGTGCATTAAAGTATAGAATAAAACAAACAGAAAATAGCACAATTGACACTACTGTACAGTGCCATATATTTTTTTTATATTGCTCTAATTCTTTTACATCACACTTTTAGTGGTGTAATTTAGGTTTAAGCATCACAAGCTAAATAGTTAAAATTGAACCTACAAATTATAACCTATATTGTCTTTTAAACAAATAAATAAAAAAAATTATTTTCAAACATCACACAAAACAATTATTTATTTTTTCTTAAATCTTTTTATATTTTGAATATAACATTGATTTAGATATTAGAAACTCAAAAGTATCAAGGGATTCATCAATTATAAAAAAAATCATTGCTACATAAATAATTACTTAATTTTTCAAAACAAATTTTCTAAAATTATAAAGATATGTAAAATTATCAAACCTTTTTTTAGCCTACATGGATGTTAAAGTCTTTGTTAATTATTATTTTATAAATGATATATTAATATTCCTGAAAGGCAACCAAAAAAATTATATATAAATCAATAGCTAAGAAAATTACTTTTTATATTATTAAACAATAATTCTTTGAAAATTAATTATCTTTAATTAAAACCATAATTTTCTTCTTTCCATTAATTAATTGCATGCATTTTGAAAATATCTTTTAATTTTAATTTTTTTTTAAAAATATAGCTTTGCCAGGGCAAGCCTAAGAAATGGAAAAGTAGGCAACCTCCAGTTTGCAGAGCATCATAAAGGACTTTAAGAAAAAATAAAAATAAAAATGCAAAACTTGGATCAAATCTCAAACGTAGAAGAGGTTCATGGCTCTTTATCTACTACCTTAGCTCTAAGTCACTACTCTGACTCATATGTTTGTTCACAAATGTTTAGACTTTTTATGTTAAGAAGACCCTTTCCTTTTTGGTAAAAATTTTGAATCATTAATTTAAGGTCGTTATGTATCAATCGCAAACAAAAGTGTAGTTGTATTTTTTTTTTCGTTTTTATTTTTCTATTTCATAAGAGCTACCCGAATAATTTTGCCTAAGGCCTCTAATTACCTAAGGCCGGCCCTGGCTTTGCTATTTGTTTTTAAATTGTTTTTGTAAAACTGAACTTTCATGCAAAAAGCATGGTCACTTTACTATGGGCAGTTTAGTATGTTCCAATTTCTTTGATGGACCAGAAAGAGGGAGGGTGTCTGGAAAAAAGTTTCTGTGCTGCCTATAGGTGCTCAGCAAACAAAACTCAGCACAAGTAAGGATTTGAACTCAAGCCCCTTTGATAGTTTGCCAAGTGATTTCTGCAACTAAGCCACACTTTCCACATCCTTACCAGTGGCTAATCAACAGGTATTTTCTGAAATGGGCCTATTTTGTAAACCAAAGAATAATTAGACAGAAGTATAAATAAAAATTCAATCAGAACAATCAAAGTAAATCAAACAGTTTCTTTGGTTTCTTCAAAAAAATAAAAGAACTAAAAAAATTTAAAGAACTTTCAAGCTTAGAACAGTGAATAAGAAAGGCAAACATTTTTTTAAAAAGAACTTTCATATTCAATTACTGTGTCAGGTGTTTTTGGTGTTAAAAAGCTTAGAATATGAAATGATACTTTAGCTCAGATCTCCACCTATGAAATGCTGTCAACTAATTTCTTCAGGGGAGTTAATAAAGTAGTGAGGGTGTAATGCAGGAATGACCCTTCTTTGTCCACTGTAGTTGCCATCTTTATAATGGGATCCATTAGAACTATAGCAGCTCCCAGAGGAAGGTCGTCGTCTCAAAAGATCCGACTTCCCTCCTTCATCAGCCTCATTTTGATTTGTACTGTTTTTCTGGTTTAGAGGCAGGACCTCGTCAGGCTCTATTTCTGAATACTCGTCTTCTGTTTTACTTTGGCTTCTTATAGGCCTGAGAGGAAGTGTTTGTGGACATTTATCACTATAGTAGCCATCCATGTACATCGGAGGACATGGTCCTGGTGGGTCTTCTAATTGCTGATGGGATAGTAATGACAATTTAACATTAGGTTGCCCAGTTAAAATAATTGGATCATTGTATCTAACGTATCCACTGTGTTCACTCCCATGGTCACCGCCACATTCACAAAACTCACATTCAGAGGCATCTCCTCGCACACCAGTGCAGCGCTCCCTGACGGACTCTGCATCTCCAATAGACTCATATACAGGTGAACGATCGCTGTTGCTGATGCTGGAGGAGCTATAAGCACCATCCAGCTTGCGGTAGTTATTGTAACGAAGCTGGTGGGGAATAACAAGCGTGGAGGTGTGGGCCGGCACCTGTCCATAAGGTGTGTTGATGAGTCTAGGCTGCTGGTGATGAGACAGACGGTAGTTGACAGGCTGGCAGGTGTGCTGTGGGTAGATGCCTGGCTGGTAATGGCCGTTTCCATTGTTTGTGGATGCTACTACGCTGGTTTCTAGTCTGTCACCATGAATGCTAGTCTGAAATATAATAAAATATTTTATTAAAACTTTTTTTGTGTAAAACAAGGGACATAATATGAGTAAAAATAAAGGATAAAATATATTTGGGTAATGTCCCTTATTCCATTCACATTTGTGGCATTTCTTTTATATTTAAAAAAAAAAAAAAAAATCTTAAAAACTAGTAAATAATAGTTGTTCATTACAGTGGCGTCCCTAGAAACGGTGTTACTCGGTCTGGTTAGCTCAACATATCAATCCCCAAACATCTCTCGTACCCCAGTTTACCAATAAAGAGTTTTGTTAGTTTGTTCTTTTTGTTGAATCCCAACAGTAAGCTTGGTTGTATACACAATGTATCATGAATGTCTATTTTTATTTTAACATTTCATTGCTTACTGTTACATGTATTACAATGTAAGATTATACAAATTAGAAACAGATTTAACATCAACTGAACATGATTTCATTACTAGACTTTAAATCATTTAGACTTTATTGAAATAGTCTTGTTATACAAGCACTTCTCAACTTTTTACTAGTGAGGTCCAACTGGTCTAAAGAACTCCCCTAGGAAATTTATGTGTGAAATGTTTTATTTGGAAAAAGGGGGGGGATATGGAAAGAATTTTCCTGACTTTGTCAACAATAAATACAGTATTTTCATAAAAAAAAGTAAAGTTCCCCTTTCAGACCTTGTGGTCTATAGATCAGATGATGTAAAGGTCATCTGTTTCTGTGACCAATGGTTAATGAGGGTGTCATGTGGCCAGCACAATGACCAACCTCCTTTACTTTTCCCCATTAGGTACCCATTAGAGCTGGGTGGACTCAGAGGTGCCAGAAGATCCCAAAATTAAAAATCCCTGTCTTCACCAGGATTCAAACCCTGGTACTTGGAGGCCAAGCACTTAGCCGATCAGCCACAGCACCTCCATTTTCTAAATTAAATTAAATTAAATTGGGAAGATGTTGGATAGGTCAATCCAGAGACCAGAGAGTGACAGACATTTGAGGTTCTAGAACATGTACGTTTGTAATGGGCTTGACCAGTGCCGTCACTAGGGGGGGGGGGGGGGCCGCACCTACAATGCAAATGCAACCTAATTTTGTTCTTAAAAAACGCCTTTGTTAGCATAAAATATTTAGGTCATTAGTTACAAAAAAAAAAGAAAGTAATAATATAGACATAGACACTTTAATAAGTTTTTCTCTTGGGTGTTGTCACCATCTAGTGAGTGTCACCCCGTTCAACCCCCCACCCCCACAGTTACGCCAATGTACTTTTAGAAAATAACTAATTCAGTGAGGCTTTTTCTTTAAAAACCTCTTTTAAATAATATTAATCTAAGAGAGATAACCCAATAAACTTTAATTATACCTGGAGTTGTCTCCCTACGACCGGTGCGCAGGCGTAGTGACAGCTAGTATAATATTTGGCATTATCAGGGTGGGCAGTTAGTGACGACTGGTGGCTTGGGCTGGCCGGTTTAGCTCGGTGCCTGTTGGTGAAATCACAAAGTAAACATTTTGTAACACAAGAAGATAATGAATATTGATCGAAACATAAGTAAATGTTATCGATGAGCATTAATTAAGTATTAGTTACAGGAAACAGCCAGAGATAAGTGCTATAGAAATGTGTTGTAAGCCACAGAGACTAGTACTCGGCAGCTCATTGTTAAGCAAATCGAAGAAACTAATTTAATCAAACAACAACCGAAGCTTCATTATAGATCATGTTCATTAGACAATTCCTCCTCTAACAACTTATAGAGCAAATGGAAAATCGCTAGAGCCGTTTTCGAAATTTGAGATCGTTTCCAGCCAAGTTCCATTTTCCTTGAAAGTACGATTTCAATAGAAGAATTGTAAAAAAAAAAAAAAAAAGCGAATGTATAAGTCTACTACACTTAAGATCTAAACGCTGAAGCAAAGAGTTGTTTTGTAAAGTAGTTAAAAGAAGCAGTCTTTTTTTTCCCATCCTAACCGATGTAACATAATTCAATGTTTAGATCTAGATCTATAAAATAAACATCGAAAACAAGAGCACTCTCGTCTCATTATTATTATTTTGCAATTTTTAGATACATAATGATTGGGGAGGATTGCTTAATATTCATATAAAGCCCCCCCCCCCTTTTTTTTTCCAAAAAATATCAACTACGCAACTGGTCTATTGGCTAAATTAAACTTTGATGTACATGTTTTTCAAAAGTATTCCACATTAGCGCACTAGTTCATTTCTTATTCCCTATGCCAGGACAAAGCCATGCAAGTACTCTCACTTTCCATGTGCCATTTGACTTTGAAATTCTGGTGATATTTCAAATCGAGTACTAGAAAGTTGAGCTTGTTCGTAGTCTCGTTGCATTTCTGAAATGAAACGACACGACTACACATTCACCAAGGGAAACGTCTCGCGGGACTCTCCTGATTGAGGAGAGCAACTATTTGTGGGAACTCATTTTCTGCATCGCTGCTGAGCAGTTAGCGAGAGCTCTTTTCTCTTCAGGCATTTTCTTTTCTCTCCCCCCCCCCCTTTTTTTTTAAAGTGTTTGTGTGCGTGATTGGTTAAGGGGGGGGGGGGAGGGCGGTGGTGTAAAAGATGTGAAAAGAGGAAAGCACTTGGGGAAACTCTCGGCAGAATACGCTCTTAATAAATCGCTTACTAGGAATTTTAAATGTTTTTTTTTTTTTAAATATGTAAAACGGATGCGAGAAGCCTCGCAAAAATCTCGTTGTAATGCACACGAGAGGAACACATAGAAACACGTACATTCAAGTGACGAGAGGATTTTACACATTTGAAGCCGACCTGTGAGTCAATGCCTACATTGTTTACATGTCAGATAAAAACCATAGAATCAAAAATCGCTACTCAGAAACACGATGTTCAGTACGGATAGATTTTATTAGCGGCACCCAAAAGGGGTAAAGACGCTATTTTGTGTGAAATGTACGTCCGTCTGTCCGTCCCGTTTAGATCTCGTAAACTAGAAAAGATAGTGAAAATCCAACATCATAATATTTTAGCCCATTCAAAGTTCTGATGCAAAATCTACTTTTTTCTTTTCTAAAAGCGAAAAATCAATTTGTTTTTAAAATCACTTATGCAAGCAGTTTTTTTAATGTATATACATCACTTTTACAACTATTCACTATTAATAGTAACAAACACTACGTCCTGTTTAGTAGGGGAGATCATAATTTACCGGGTACCATATTTTTAACTCATTCATGCAAATGGTTTTAGACTTTTTTGTTAAAAAGTTATTTATTTTTTTTACATTTGTATTGCTACTTTATGTAAGTTCTGTCTTACTTTTTACTACATTTACCCAAAAGTAATGTTTACTTTTTTTTAATAAAAAAAATAAATTTAGTATGCATATAGGTTGGATATAATTTAAAACAACAATTAATAAGTAGGTTTTCATATTATCGCGTGAACTGCAGTCTTGTTATTCTTCCCAAAAACATCAACTAAAGGAATTTTTGTTTGTTTTGCTATTTTAAAGAATTTTTTTTTCTTTTTTTTTTTAGGATTTGAATAAGAGATTGACCATTTACAAAACAATTAGATCAATTAGATATTCATTATAAGACATCAGTTAGGCCAGGTTCACATCTAACTTCACATTCACTTTCACCTATCCTTTGGTCTGCTGGACCACTAGGGAACCACACAAGATCTGTTAACCTTCTTTCTACATTCTTCTCTGTCATTTAACTTTGATAGAATTTAATTCTGTTGTCTTTTCTGAAAATATTGATACCTTCCTTTTTACCTACCTGGGTGGACCACTTTGGGGGCAGATTTTGAGTTTATGTTTCCACACAAACTGTCTTTGTAACCTTGTTTTGTTTGATAAGTTTCAGTAGGGCTAGATTTGTTTTGTTTGATAAGTTTCAGAAGGGCTAGATTTGTTTTGTTTGATACGTTTCAGTAGGGCTAGATTTGTTTTGTTTGATAAGTTTCAGAAGGGCTAGATTTGTTTTGTTTGATAAGTTTCAGTAGGGCTAGATTTGTTTTGTTTGATAAGTTTCAGTAGGGCTAGATTTGTTTTGTTTGATAGGTTTCAGTAGGGCTAGATTTGTTTTGTTTGATACGTTTCAGTAGGGCTAGATTTGTTTTGTTTGATAAGTTTCAGTAGGGCTAGATTTGTTTTGTTTGATAGGTTTCAGTAGGGCTAGATTTGTTTTGTTTGATACGTTTCAGTAGGGCTAGATTTGTTTTGTTTGATAAGTTTCAGTAGGGCTATATTTGTTTTGTTTGATAAGTTTCAGTAGGGCTAGATTTGTTTTGTTTGATACGTTTCAGTAGGGCTTTTTTTGTTTTGTTTGATACGTTTCAGTAGGGCTATATTTGTTTTGTTTGATACGTTTCAGTAGGGCTATATTTGTTTTGTTTGATACGTTTCAGTAGGGCTAGATTTGTTTTGTTTGATACGTTTCAGTAGGGCTTTATTTGTTTTGTTTGATACGTTTCAGTAGGGCTAGATTTGTTTTGTTTGATACGTTTCAGTAGGGCTTTATTTGTTTTGTTTGATACGTTTCAGTAGGGCTAGATTTGTTTTGTTTGATAAGTTTCAGTAGGGCTAGATTTGTTTTGTTTGATACGTTTCAGTAGGGCTAGATTTGTTTTGTTTGATACGTTTCAGTAGGGCTAGATTTGTTTTGTTTGATACGTTTCAGTAGGGCTAGATTTGTTTTGTTTGATACGTTTCAGTAGGGCTAGATTTGTTTTGTTTGATAAGTTTCAAGCTTCCTCCAAAATGAAGAGTATAACGTCCTAGCTCAAATCGTCCTGCTGGGGGCAAGGGTTCGAACTTGGGTCCATCGTGATGACAGTCCGAAGCGTATACAACATGCCAGGTAGCCATATTGACATCAAAATCTGATAGATACGTGACTTTCTCCCCTCCCCCTTCCCAATAAAATATTTGCCCAAATAGAACGCTGGAAAGTTTCTAATAAAACATTGTATCGAAAAGATTTATCAAAGACACATGTTTGATTCCAGAAATCAAAAACAGTTGTAGATAATTACACGCTTTTATTGTATCCACAGTGACTACATTTCTTTAATATCACTAAAAGGATCTTAGGCCTTGAAAGTTCACGAAATGATCTTTGCTACGTGAGCCATTGGTTTTATTCCTTTTTTTTTCACTGATATTTTTTCGCCACTATTTTGATCTATTGAATTGCTAGGTACTGAATAATAACTATAGTGAGCAATTTTTGATAGTAGTTACCGAGGCTCTAACTGTTCATGACTAACATTTGCATTGAAATATTTCGCATATTATTAAATAATTTTACTGTAGTCATTCATGTTTTGTATTATACTGTAACAGTGAATTATTCAAGAGACTTAAACCCAATCTGTCAATGTGTAACGACTCTGGACAATCCGTTGACAACTTAACAGTGACGGTGGAAGTGTTGAGAAAAAGAAAAGATTATTTCCTTCCAAGTCTGAAATGAAGCACCTTATCTTCACTTTCTCTATGTTTAATTCATTCAGTACTCACTCCGAGACTATTTCTAATCTACTCACTCCTATTGGAAAAGAGGAGACGCGCTGAGAGGAGCAATCGAAGAGGCAAAGTCTCAGAAGTTTGAAGTAAAAATTTAGAAGCTCGCGGGGCCAAACTCCAAGTGTCAACCTGTCTGATGAAAGTGTCATCTGATTTGACCTCTAACTAGATTTTCTCTGTCTTGTTCACGACCTGGGACTGACCGTGGACGAATGGAGAGAATGATGTCAGGCGAGATTTGAGGCATGTGGATGAGGGGTGGCCACGCGAGGACCGCAGGAAGGGGGGGGGGGGATTATGGGTGTAGGGAAGAAGCAAAGAAAACTGTGCCAAGGGGTGCAGAGACATTTGATGAGTACGTGACTTGTGATGGATGAAACATGGCAGCATCATCAAATGTCATCATAATACGAGCCGTGGAGGGCTATGAAGGACGGGGAAAAGAAATGAAAGGACTCTAGGCCCAAATCGAGTTTTGTCAACAGAAAAGTTGGCATCACTAAGACTAGTGTCTTTCGAAGCAGAAACTTAGCCTAAAAAAGAATGCTTGGTCACAGTGGCGTAGCTAGGCATTTGGGGGCCCAGGGTGATTGACCTTCTTAGGGGCCTCTGCATTTTGACATGCAACATCATGACATGAGATAATGTACTAAATAAATATATACTATTAAATTCCAATTGGTACAGTATATAAGTAAAATTAACAAAAAATTAATTATTAAGAATCTTTTAATTAATAATACCGTTGTTTATTGTCGAGATATATGCACAAGTGACAAAATGTATTCATATAAGCCATTCTTCTATAACATCACCTAGATCACTGCCTTCTAGTGTTTAATACTTCACGGGAATAACAAGATTACATGACATTGGTGTTATATTTAATATTTAATGTATAAAAGAGAAGGACTTTCAAATCTGCACCCACCCTCACACCCTTTTTACGCCACTGCTTGGTCACCTATGTCGTGTTAGTATTTACTGCTTCTAACATACATTTTGATGTGTACTTGTAGACATTAAAAGACATGTTCAAAAAAAAAAAGCATATGAATATTTAAAATTTAGAACAACAAAATGTTAACTTCTGTCCTGGGGCACAGAATAATAAAGATGCAGACTGGTTAAATAAATATATATACACTTTCTCTTCAAACAGTAATCAATATCGCTACATAACATAATTAATGGCAGCTGTCAGTGGCGTCACTAGGGTTAGTATCACACGCCTTGGTTAGATAATGGTGTCTTCCCAACTTCATCCCTTAAAAATAACTTTGCCTTATAAAAGTTATCTTCGTTATCTAAACCTGAGATGAGGAATATTTCTATTTGAAAAAATGTATGAAAAGCTTTTTTTTTTTGTCCACTTTGGTATTACTCCTCTAATGAGTGTCACCTGTGCGGCCCACATCCTTAGTAACCCCTCTTAGCGACGCCACTGGTAGTTGTTATTTATTGTTTCGATTATTCAAAAAAAAAAATGATGTTAAAATAAGACTTACCTTCGGACACACAGGACTATAACAACGAGGAGAAGGACCAGGAAGATGATGCTGACCACACCGATGATGGCCTGGCAGGTCAGGGCACACTCGTCCTCCACCATCACCCCTCCCGCGGTCCCTCCCGCCTCCTTGTCATCCTCCCCAAGCCTCCGGATGTTACACTTGTCGGCCATGTAGAGTTTCACCCTCTCGCCCACCTCAGCGTTGACGCAACTAGTGAAGTTCAGTCTGTGAGATGAAAGAATATGTCACGAATTAGATTATGTCTTAGACTCTACTTGAATATATCACATCATACAGTACTAGACACATTCCATATTACTAATCACATCATACAGTACTAATAACATCATACATTACTAATCACATCCACAGTACTAATCACATCTCACAGTCCTAATCACATCTCACAGTACTAATCACATCTTACAGTACTAATCACATCCCACATTACTTATCACATCATACATTACTAATAACATCATACAGTACTAATCACATCCACATTACTAATCACATCCCACAGTACTAATCACATCATAAAGTATTAATAACATCATACAGTACTAATCACATCATACAGTACTTATAACATCATACAGTACTAATCACATCAAGAGTACTAATCACATCTCACAGTACTAATCACATACTACAGTACTTATCACATCCCACATTACTAATCACATCTCACAGTACTAATCACATACTACAGTACTTATCACATCCCACATTACTAATCACATCTCACAGTACTAATCACATCATACAGTACTAATCACATCCCATATTACTAATCACATCATACAGTACTAATAACACCATACAGTAGTAATCACACCATACAGTACTAATTACATCATACAGTACTAATCACATATTACAGTACTAATCACATCAAAAAGTACTTAAGGGAAATCTGAGTGTTGGCAGCTAAGTAAAAGTAGGAAAGTTATTATTCAGAGCTTGAAAGCCATGGGTAAGAGAATGTAAAGCTCAAATCTGTTTCCATGGACGATGTGTCATGGGACAAGTACAACGATCAGCTACCTTTTCTCTCCCCAGTTAAAACCAGGTGCCCATTTGGTGCCCAATGGCGTAAGAAAAATACTAACTTTCAAAACCTTCTTCGGAATTCGAGAACCCTAAAATATGATATCAAGCGTTTTATCACTCGGCCACCACGGATATAGTTTGGATATGAGTTATTAAAATAAAATAAAATTTGAATTTTCTTTCACAAGACTTGAATGGCTCACTGGTCGTGTGATATGCGCTCTGGACTGTCGTCTCGATGGTCCCAGGTTCGAATCCTGCCAGCCGTCATCCCCAACAGTCCTGCTGGAAGTTTGGGTTAGGATATAATAATCTTCAATTGATAAGGGACATCCGAAACATGTAAAACACACAAAAAGGTCACAGAACATAGAAAGAAGCTTAACAGGTCAAAGCCACGGCCAACCTTACGTCATATCCCAAAGATCGGGCCAGTAAATTTGTTTCAACTTTGATTCTCGAGTAAAAAGGTTTAGATCCTAAGATACTAGCATCAAACGAAAACATCTTACAATCTGACCAAGCCTGCCTCCAAGCTGCCCACAGTATTGCGGATTAATTAGACTGTGATCTATTTTAATTGCATGAATTGTTAACTCACCTGAACAAGAGCTCCTTCTTCCACGGTGGGGGGCAGGGGAACCCCTCCCAGAATGCCAGCAGGGTCGGATCCAGCTGCTGCACGCTTTCCATGATAAAACTCAGTATCGACAGGGGCGTGCTCGTCAACATGGAGCAGAAGGGGATCGATCAGCCTCACCGCCCAGCGTCCTAGGAACTCAGTGCGCTACTGCTGTTTGTTCTCAGCGGTGCGCATGTTTAAAACAAGAGAAACATCTGCTACCCGACAGCAACAAAACACAGAAATTTCTTTAGACAAAAGCACGTTCATATGAACTGTTTGTTTCAAAACTGAATCCGTTGCAGTGCGCTACTTGACTAGGCACCTAGTAGAAGTGTACTAGATCAAGTGATAGTGTACCGTTAAAAACAACACCACTTCAAAGAAGAATTTTACCCAGATGTAAAACTACATATCCTGTGGATACAGCGTCTAGAGTCGATAAACTCAACACGCATTATCGAACTTTTGTTTTAAAAGAAATGATGATCGCTCTTTTTTTCGTGTTCTCCCTCCTCATCAAGATCTCTGTATCCATTAGCTCATTAGGGAGTTTCTTTAGTCGGCGTTGACAGCTTGCTAAAAATAATCCAAACTATTCTTTAGAATATCTGCAATGAAAATGAAAAAAACAACAACAAAATATGGGTTTGTTATTTCTGTTGAAAATAGAACTTTGTTAGCGACATAATTTATAACAAGTTGGAGAAGTTTTCAGTCCAGATCATTAACTGTTTAAGACGACGACTGTTGTACGTAAATCAACCTGTCCTAATATCTCTATTAAAGAGAAAGACAAAAGGCTTTGTTGAAACAACAACAATGCTAGAAACTAAGTCTGTGGGGAGATTGGGTATGTAGTTTTGTGTGATACAAGATTGGGTATGTAGTTTTGTGTGATACAAGATTGGGTATGTAGTTTTGTGTGATACAAGATTGGATATGTAGTTTTGTGTGATACAAGATTGGGTATGTAGTTTTGTGTGATACAAGTCTTGACCTATAAATGAAAGGTTTTGTTTCAAAGATGAAAATAATTCCGTCCTAGGCATGTTTTAATTATGTCGTCAATGTTAATTAAGTGACTGCTTACCAGATTCAGGCACCATGCTCAAATGGCATTTGCGTAGAAAGAGCACTTAGACGTATTCCTCCTAGAATATGGAATGGGAATTAAGATTTTTATCTTTGTGCCTTTCAGAGTATTTTATTCAACTTCACCTTCACCTATCCTTAGTCTGTTGGACCGTTGGGGCACCACACAAGATCTGTTGACCGTCTTTCTACATTCCTCACTCTCTTTTCCCTTGGATAGAGCCTCTTTCAATGGCAGGCCCGTCCATTCTTGTACGTAGTCTTCCCAACGCTTTCTCTGCCTGCCTCTTCTTGTTTTCTTTCTCTTCTTTTATAGATTTAGTTCAGTGTTTTATAGATTTAGTTCAGTGTTTTATAGATTTAGTTCAGTGTTTTATAGATTTAGTTCAGTGTTTTATAGATCTAGTTCAGTGTTTTATAGATCTAGTTCGGTGTTTTATAGATCTAGTTCAGTGTTTTATAGATTTAGTTCAGTGTTTTATAGATTTAGTTCAGTGTTTTTATAGATTTAGTTCAGTGTTTTTATAGATTTAGTTCAGTGTTTTATAGATTTAGTTCAGTGTTTTATAGATTTAGTTCAGTGTTTTATAGATTTAGTTCAGTGTTTTATAGATTTAGTTCAGTGTTTTATAGATTTAGTTCAGTGTTTTATAGATTTAGTTCAGTGTTTTATAGATTTAGTTCAGTGTTTTATAGATTTAGTTCAGTGTTTTATAGATTAGCGATTTTTTAGTTTTACTCTAGTCTTGAAGTGTTTCTAATTTTATTGATTTTACGAATGATGTTATTTTAGTTAAATGTAAAATAGAACATATTTAAACAAAGATATGTTTTTTCCGTTTCTCCCACATTCTGTTTTGTTATTCCCTTCCTCTTATTATCTCACTGCCGCTGTCTCTCTGTCTGTCATTCCCTTCCTCTTATTATCTCACTGCCGCTGTCTCTCTGTCTGTCATTCCCTTCCTCTTATTATCTCACTGCCGCTGTCTCTCTGTCTGTCATTCCCTTCCTCTTATTATCCCACTGCCGCTGTCTCTCTGTCTGTCATTCCCTGACTCATTGTAGTCGAGGAAATAGAATGTATACTAGTCCATTGTCATTTCATATTTCTATCCCATACACAGGTCTTTCTTTTCAACAGTAATTAAGTCATCCCAAAAGGTGCACAAATCAGGACAAACAAACAACTGAGCTCTCCCATTAGAGACTTTCACCATACACTAATAAACAATGTTAAGGAAGTTAAATTCAACTTTACTGCTACCAACTAAACAAAAGATAATTGAGCTACAAATTTTAAAAAAAATAATATTTTCGATTCCTAGCAATCTCACTATATTAGAAAGTGAAAATCTAATACTACCTGTAGTAGACAGTTATTTTGTGTGACAAACGGAGGACCTTACACTATTCGATTTCGCACGGTAGATAAGTGTACACAAACATTATCATAAACCTTTGAAACAGATGCCCATCAACAACAGTTCCCTTATTCTGTACTCCGGCTATACACAAATACTATCTATATGCCGTAAATAAAAACATCTCAGACAAGCGACCTTATATTATGGTCGCGAATTGATTTGTAGGATATTTTACATGAATCATGGACTTATCACCACAATATCTGTCGCATTAGCACAGAAGCATTTTGTGAACGGTACAGTTATTTGGTAGCTAAGTGTATTTCTCTTAATTTTGGGTTTTTAAATAGTCTACGTCAGTAGTTCTATGTCACGGACCAAATAAAGGGGTTCGTGTCTATTCGTGAACTTTCACTACAACACTTCCAATGACGAGCTGATTGAAAGATCTTTAGAAAAGTTGCTTAGCAACAGGCGTTGTCTTCGAGTTCGGAGATTAACAAAGTGTGTGGTGTTTTTAAGTAGGCATGAAGACCCAACAGTGACCTATATATTTTGTCACAACGAAACGTTATTCATTCATAAAGTGAGCAAAAATCTTTCATTTTGTAGGACCTATAATTAAAAGTAAAGTTCCCCTTTCAGACCTTGCGATCTATAGGGCAGATGCTATTAAGGTCATCTGTTTCTTTATCCCACGGTTAACAAGCAGGATGTCATGTGGCCAGCACAACGACCAACCACCTTTTCTTTCACAAACTAAAGTCAGGTACTCATTAGAATTGGGTGGACTTAGGTGAGCACTAAAATTCCCGAAATAAAAAAAAATCCCAGCTTTCACCGAGATTCGAACTCAGGACCACAGGTTTAGAAGCTTTAAGAGCTTAACCACTCAGCCACCGCGCCCCAAGTTAAATTTAAGATGAGGTATGAAAAGTTATGAAATAAAACATTTAGTCTCGCGATGATTGGTGAGAAACTATGGAGGGCCGCTGGACACTAGATTTAAAATGTTACTTCCGTGATTGCGTCTGTCTTGTTCTAGATTAGAATGTATTCTATACATCCACAGACGTCCTAATTGGACAACGTCAGCCAAAAATACACAGAGAATCATTGGTGGCACTGCTAGTGTATAGGAACAAGATCTCACTAATTGGTATATCACATAGTTGAACAAAGAGGGTGTTCAATACATTTTTACGTTCATGGGGACATTTTTTGCACTGGGGGCTAGCTGCCGGTTAGCGCAAACCAGTTATTGCAATTATAACTACATTTTGTGAACACGGTTTGTCGTTCTTATTTAAGGTATACTAGAATTAACTGTGTCTTTGTAAAATCGCTTTTTAGTTCTGTGAAAGATGGAGTGTCATCAGTCTGAGGTATATACTTTCACACATCAACACATGCTTACAGCAATTACGCAGACTTAAGACAATACACATGTTCACTTTGTAAAACAACACACACAATAAAAAATAAAAATAAACACATATTTATTGATAACAACAGTGTTTCCCAAACTGTGTTACGCAGAATTCTGCAGTTCCTATTGCTTGAAATTGTGTACCACGAACTACTTGAATAAATTAATTAGTAGACCAACACGTGAATTAATCTCTCTTTACAAAAATAAGCAAAGTGGTCCACTAAATACTCAGAATGTGTGAAGTGTTTGTTTTTAATGCTTAACATATATTTAGTATGGGCAACGCCATGTCAAGCAGTAATTAGTAGATTTTGTTAGAAGGTGCTGAAATCTAAGTGAAGAAATAGATTTAGAGACAGTAAAAAAATATATGTTTATTTTAGTGATGATGGAAGTTTCGTTATAAATGAATGTATCAGGAATATTGTGTAAAAACTAGTAGCTTGACAAAACTTAGAGCAACACACTCTGGTCAAAAGTACACGTTATTTCCCCTACACCCATTCTCGGATGAAATTGAAACTTGAGACAATTATTTATTGTACCCGACATAATAGGAATCAGTTAAAAAAAATAACCATCATGCAGTCACTTAATTATTGGTAATTAAATATCTAATTTGATAAGAATAATGGAAATGACTTTTATGAAAGCTATAGTTATAAGTGCGGAGTTTTTTTCCCTTAGATAATCTATTTTTTTTTAATGATATTTTATATTTTATGTTCAAGAGAGACAAATCAAGATCAAAATAAAGAGGGGAGGGTCTTAAATAGCTAATTTTTTTTTTACTTATGAACAGAAAAATAAATAAATAGAAAGAGAGTTCGTGTTTTTAAATAAACTTAGAGGCGGCCCCCGATGGTTCCACCCAATGCAGGTAAAAAGTATTATCTTTTATCTCAAAACGCAGCCATTGATCTGTACGCGATACACATATAGGGAGACAAATCGATTCCAAATCATTAGACTACAAAATCATCTTAAATTTATTGTTTTGTTAAATCATAGAAATCGATGCACCAACGTACGAACGCACGCGCGCACAGACACACATACGCTGTAGACGGCTTCAATAAACTGGGTACAGTGGGCGCTAAGTCGTGGTTTTAACAGTGTCATGTATTATGCATGTCGCCGTGGCTACAGCAAAGGAAATATTTTAGAAAACAAATCCTATGTGGAACCTTTGTTTCCACACTTACTGCATCATTCACGAGGATAGGAAAATGTTCTGGGCCGTTATATTCTGGGCTGTTATATTCTGGGCTGTTATATTCTGGGCCGTTATATTCTGGGCTGTTATATTCTGGGCTTATATATTCTGGGCTGTTATGCTCTGGGCTGCTATGTGGTGGGCTGTTAAGTTCTGGGCTGTTATGCTATGGGCTGTTAAGTTCTGGGCTGTTATGCTCTGGGCTGCTATGTTCTGGGCTGTTATGTTCTGGGCTGTTATGTTCTGGGCTGTTAAGTTATGGGCTATTATGTTCTGGGCTGTTATGTTCTGGGATGTTATATTCTGGGCTGTTATGCTCTGGGCTTCTATGTTCTGGGCTGTTGTGTTCTGGGCTATTAAGTTATGGGCTGTTATGTACTGGGCTGTTATGCTCTGGGCTGTTATGTTCTGGGGTGGGCTAGAACGCAGCATGGCGACATCTGTAATCTAAAGCTCTGACTGACACTTGTGTGAATATTTGCACTTGACAGCAGCGCACCGTTCTGAAATTTCTGTCATTCCATATCTGAGTATAAGGTTTAGCGTGGCTGCCTGACAGTTTGGTAAGCGCTTCAGACTGTATTCACAATCGTCACGTGTTCGAACTCTACTTTCTTTCATTCCCTGTCATCCCGTAGGAGGTTTGAACTAAGACCCAACAATTATTTCTTAGAAAACGTCTAAAACTTGGAAAACAAAACTCATCTTTTTTTTTTTTTGTGGCGACAATTCTCAACTGGTCATCTACATAGGCCTAGTATTGCCTGGCTATTTCTAAACTATAAATATACTTTGAACCATTTCTCAACTTGTCATACTAATTTCGCATGGATTTACTAGGTTCGAATTTGTTGTTTTGTTGTTTTTTTTTGGAAAAGGGCGAAGGTGGAGGGATATGTCAAGATTAGGAATTAGAGGCAGTTTTTATGGACGTAGAGATTGACGACATTCGACGGTTCCCTTCGTTATTATAAAACGTCTTGTTCGACATTCACTATCAGCGTCGACTATCTTATAGTGTTCGCCATTAACCTATGTTATTTGGTTTCGTTATTTGTTACCTCCGTTGGACTTATCTGCATAGGACACTCCGCGAAAGCGCCTGACACATTAAAAGCATATTAATAAAAAAAAATGTGTGTATGTGTGTGTGACTATATAGTGGAAGGCAACCAAGGCACATCAACATAAAGTCTAGTAGTTTGTCTTAGTTTGAAGTTTAGCCAAGTGTATCAAGATACTACAGAGTTTTTAAACACGCAATTGGGAGCTCATCTTCCAACAGACCTCCTCGATTAACACTAGCAGAAAGTGATAAATAGGATTACAAAAGTTATTGCAAGTAAGTGTAGAGTACAAACAAGTCTACTGTATGATGTCAAGTCCTATAGCATCCACTGGAACTCGTAAAAGGTTAATAACAATTAAAATTGTGAAAAAGTACACAAAGAAAATAGACTACTTGCTATCTACGTGAAATGTGGGGTTTTAGAAGGCTAGTTTAGTCTTTACAATTTTACAGATGTAATTAAATGACTTTAACTTTCCTTATCAAAGGGTTGTTTTAAATTAATTAAAGTGTTCCGAGTTACTGACTAAAATTACTCAACAGTTTCAAGATTTAATGCTATTGTGACAATTTTTTAACGTGTTTGTCCTAAATCATGAAAAAATATGGTTTGTATTTGAATCTTTGCATTCTTCTGACAACCTGTGATGGTATTAGTTTTGATAAATTTGGAGTTATGCTTTGAACAGACAAAGGCAGTCGGTTTTCCTATGTGATGTATAAATAATGTTCATCAGTCCGTCAAAAATCGATCGATTTGTCAATGTTTGATCAAAGCTATGACCAAGGTTTGATATATCTGTGGGTAAAAGTTTCATGTGTTTAGACATACTAGATTTATTTGCCAAGGTTAGATAGGTCTGTAAAGGTTTGACCTGTATTTGCATGTTTGATTGATCTGTCAAGGTTTAATAGGTCTGTAAAGGTTCGATCTGTTTTGACATGTCTGATTGATCTGACAAGGTATGATTGATATGTAAAGGTTTGATAGACCTGTCTCTGGAGTATGCATATATGTTTGTACACCACATCAATTCCTGTCACAAACCAGCCAGTGTACATGACAAAGTGTACAAACAGAAGCATGTACACAATCAATAACTGGAAATTACGCCCTACAGTACAAGAAGGATGGATATTGTTCTGCCCTGAAACAGATGATTAAACTCCTGCAAATACTAACATAGCCCTCGACAAAAGAGAGCGCTTCTACCCCCCCCCCCCAACTCCCAGACCAAACCCCTCAACCCAGTCCTCACTCTTATAATGCCACATTTTTTTTTTATCAATGTCTTTATTTTTTTTTTTCCTTCCCTCAATTGTTCTTGAAGACGACAGCCAAAGAAAGGTTGGAAAGAAGTGGAGGTGGAGATCAATAGGCAGTGGATGAGTAGGTCTCGGAGATACAATAGTGGTCCTTCTTGTGAGTCGCGTGGTGGCTGTTCAAGGGGTGTGCATAAAGGTAGCGAGAGGTGGTGGCGGCCAAGATAAAAATGAGGGGGGGGGGGAGAAAGGGGGACTTGCTTCAAAGAAGATGCTTGTTTTGTGTTTGGTGTATTGAGTTTTTTTTTTAGTTGAAGATGTTACATACATCAAAAGATAATGGGTTCTTGGTGGTTAGGTAACTACGTAACTACAGTATTTTCGTGTATATACCAAGCATACGCGTATACCCCGCACAAAATACAAAATAACAAAATAGTACAACCCGCATCCTTATTTAACCCGCATGCACAAAGCATGACTTGTCGTTAACTACCGGTACGTAAAGTACTTTTATTGGTACTTATTGGTACTATTTATTTTCTTGAGGTTTAGAATGAGATGTTCGTAAAGCCTTATGGGTAAAATGAATTTAGTAAAGCCTGCATCTTTGTATACCCCGCGAAGCTGCCATTTGTTTTGCGGGTTATATACACGAAAATACGGTACTGGAGATTTGGTCTGATTACTTCACCAGATTCGGTCTAGTTACAGTTACTACTTGAGATTTAGTCTAGTTACTACTGTAGATGTGGGCTAGTCACTACTATTACAGCTAGAAATTTTGTCCTAATATTTCTTTAGATTTGGCCTGGTTAATGATGGGGAAAAGACCTGGTTACATTTAGGGATTTGGTTTGGGTACAGATGAGTAATACGTCTGGTTATTTTTGGAGAATTGGTCTGATTACTTCTTGAGTTAACGATGGGGATCTAGTTCTAGATAGAGATTGGCCTGGTTACTGTGACAGATTTGGTCTTATTACTTCTTGAGTTAACGATGGCGATCTAGTTCTAGATAGAGATTGGCCTGGTTACTGTGACAGATTTGGTCTGATTACTTCTTGAGTTAACGATGGAGATCTAGTTCTAGATAGAGATTGGCCTGGTTACTGTGGTTAATTTGATCTTGTTACTTCTAAGGACTTTGGTGAAAAATACAAACGGTAAAAGGAAGATTTAGGGTGTTAACTGTTTGAATCTAAATATATATAGGAATATGTAAAAAAAAAATTAATTAAAAACAATAATTTTGGATAAAAGGGAACAGAGGCGGAGAGAGAAAGAGAGATGGATAGAGAGAGATAGATAAATAGACAGAGATAGAGAGAGAGAGAGATAGAGAGAGAGAGAGAGAGAGCAGATGGGAGTATCGAGGATAACAGAGTGACAGAAAGAGATGTTGTGGAAGATGAAACTTGACTCAAAGATTCGCGTGCTAGAACAAGAAGACGTTCTAGAGGCTCATGAGAGAAACTGACGAGAGAAACTGACGAGAGAAACTGACGAGAGAAACTGACGAGAGAAACTGACGAGAGACAATATTGTTCAAACCAACAAGATAACAATTCGAAGAGTTTAGTGCGATTGTCGTTGTCAAGTATTGGCAAGCTATGTCACATTTCTGATGGGTTTAGCATGCAATGTCAAATGTCATTGTCGTCATAATGATGCAGAGAAAAACAACGAAATAATACATGACAGTAGACCGTAATCAAGAGTGATAACTTCTTTAGAAAAAAACTTGTTTCACATTTCCTATAATTCATATTAGCTCCCTTGCATTAACTCTAAGATAGATCCCAACAGGGTAATCTGACCATAGAAACACCATAAACCTCGCTAAAAAAAAAAAATCAATGACCTATTAATACAAAGCAATTGATCCATAAGTAAAGGATTATTAAATATGATGCTTTATAATATTGTCCATTCTGTTCAGTAACTCTTTGATTCGTAATGGCTACATATCTTATCATAACACCAGCCAATATCTTAATACTTATTATTATTTTTTTTTGTCTATTTTATTGCATATGACATGTAGTCTGGATGACTCCACTTTGACTTTGGTTGTGTATGACTCCTGAACATTGTGATTTATGAGTCGCTAAAAAAATCAATCAGGAAAAAAAATCAATCTATATAGGGATACAAAATAAGGTTTAATACTGTTGCTAAAATATAGGGGAAGAGTAGACTTCTGGAGCTGTAATTCTACTTTAATGTAATCAGTTGTTTTTTGTTGTATATATTTAGTATTGTATGATATTTTAAACGATAAATTGTCTGAGACATTCACCAACAGCAATAAACGTTTTACAATTAAACAAAGACTTGAATGAAAAAAAACATATTTGTGAATACAAACAAAAAATAAAAAATAAAATAAAATAAAGATAAAAATGTATATAAACAAAGGGAAGTAAGTTCAAGACGTCTGAACGTCATACATCAAAACTAGAAAATCAAGATATGTACATAGATCATCAAATGTGTCTTTCAGCTGTCACTATGTCTTTAAAACAGACCTAAACAAAAACAGGGCGTGTGCGTTTGAAAAACCACACATACGAAATACAAATGATCTAAGCATGTTAGGCGGTAATGGACGTAGAGTGATAAGATAAGTCCTTAAGTTTTTAAATTACAAGAAATACTAACATCCAAACAAACATAATCAAACAAAATAAAATAGACAGAAAACAAGAGACAGACCAATATGAAAGAACAGTCAGACAAATTGAATTAAAAATTAAATAAATCTTTAACAAAGAATCAAGGAAACGGGTATTATTTATTATTTGAGAAAATGCAAACTTTTTTTTATTTCCTTAATCAAATATCAATATCAAATATAGAGGAAGTATAACGCTACGTAATTCGTTTTTAGAACTTAAGGAAGTAGAAATTGATTTTAAGAAACTTTATAATTATAACAGCAATGTAAAATGAGCTCGTTTCGCTCAGAAGCTCTGAATACAAATATTTAATATTATACATTTTCCTACCCTCTGAAAAAAAAAAGTATTTCAACAAATGTCTTCTACACACAGAAAACAACTTACAATGACAGAACACCTGAGCATCCCGCTATACGTAATGCCAGATCTAGTAGACCTACAATTGGTTACAGATCTCACTGAAGAGCAAAACGCCGAGAGTTAATCTTCCGCCTCGTTATCCCAGCGACAATAAACACCGCGGCACATTCAGGCAGAGGAGTATCTTGACCAAAGCGATCGAGCATGCAGTCGACTTTATCATAGAAGACGGTGTAGCAGTCAAAATAATCACCCATTGATTTTTCTTCCTCCATCCTAAATACCCCGCAGCTGTACTCTCAACTTCTTCAAAGCTCGTTCTAGAATTGACGCACGGCGTCGGAGGAAAAATGTCACCATCCACTCAAGTTTAATGGGGCGACTACGACTGCTACAGCTTCCGCGCGCGCGCGCGAGCAACAAAGTAGAAGAAAAAATAGTCCGCGTCTTGACAAGTTTATGGACATAACGCACGACAGGACAAAATTACTTCCCCCTGAAATCGAAAGAAGACTCTACCTGTGCACGACTAACGTCCAGAACTGAAGAAGACAAATCGTTCAGGTAAGTATCGAAAGAAAGTACTCAATGTTAGGAGAAGGAGGGCTAGAGTTTTTAAACTTGCGGGCCATCGATCTGTTAATTACAGTCTGATGCTACAATTACCACAAAACTATGTATTTGTTGTCTACTTGATCTTACCAGAGTATGTCACTCGGGGGCTCCTCGACTAGTGTGACGTGGAATCGGTGCTGCTGGAACCGGAGCAGGTCTAGAACCTCTGTCATAAAGTGTGCGCACGCTTCCGCCATTTTAAGTTAAAAACAAAGCAGAGGAACACCTATTTAGCTCAACGAAAAAGGCTGTAGGGAAGTGTAAACAAATTAATTTTCAATTTCCTCTCTATCTAGTACATTCTAGTTCGTTCTTCTTCCTCGTCCAAACAGCTTTTGGTTCTTTAGTAGATGGAAGGCTATGTATCTTTTGTAGATGGACAGCTCTGCATTTTTTTGTAGATGGACGGTTTTAATCCTTTGTAGATTGAGATCTCTCACATTACACGGTAACACTTAAGTTTGAGATCAATGCATGAGAGACTTGGAATTTACTTCTTTACTTTGTGGGTTAGTGGATACAGTTCCCTCGTTTACAATCGAAGCCTGCTTAATATTAATCATTAATTTCACCACATTCCAATAGTCTGTTCATAACGGCTAATTCATCTGCAGCCTTTAATTCGTCCTTGACATCAGGGACTTAATCGAAAACCTCGGTGAAAAATATATCACAGTTTGTAGATATTGAAAATTGAAAATACGATTATTCTAAAAACTTTGACGCCAAAGGCACCTCCGTTCGAGATCCCTTTTCTAAACGATCCCAAATCTGATTTCTTAAGGGAGGAAAGGAAAAATGTTTGACTTCTGATGGAACAGACTTTTGTTTGACTTCTGATGGAACAGACTTTTGTTTGACTTCTGGTGGAACAGACTTTTGTTTGACTTCTGATGGAACAGACTTTTGTTTGACTTCTGTGGAACAGACTTTTGTTTGACTTCTGATGGAACATCTCTTCCTTCGAAGTTGAAGAGAGTAAGGGGGCTGTGGGGTGGGGAGGGGGCAGCGAGCAGGGTATGGACCCAAGACCATCGAAACGACAGAACAACAGTCCAGCGCGCATACCGCACGTCCAGGCAAAGTAATAGACATGTCAGCTGCATCCATGGTTATCTTGGTTCTATGTCCAGTTCAACACATTTATGGTCTAATCTATAGGCTACAACTTTTTCTTTATCTTCCTTTATCTGTACTCACGAGCTGCTCATCAAATATCATATGCACCATAGCTAGGTACTCAAACAGAAAGCAAACACCTCAAGCGTGTCTTTGGGCAAACAATACACATTTCATCCCGAGTAAACTCCTCGCGCTGGTATGTTTGCCACCACATTATCCACCGAGCGCCCAGGGGGGCAATACGCCATCGACTGCAGAACCAACCAATCAGGATGGAGAAACACCTGAGACGAGATCTCGAGCCGGGCGAGAAGTGAGACTTAAAAAGAAAGAAAAAAAATAAAAACAAAACATTTCATTTAAACTCAGAAGGCTACGTCATTGTCTTCCAGAGTCCACCAGTCGCCCCCGAATAGCAACCAACGATCTTAAAGTGAAATATTTTAATCTGTAAAGAGTAAGTGTATAGGAATTCAAACTTATAAAGAAACACACAGAGAGAGAGAGAGAGAGAGAGTATGTTTGGGGGAGGGGAAGGTAAGAAAGAGAGGGGTTGCAGAGAGGGTGAGGTAGGGAAGACAGCAGTATACAAATCTACATCGGATTTTTTAGATGGACTAAAATACCACCATTTCTACTACCCATGATATTAAATTCCTAGATAAGTCTCTGAATGGTGTCAGAGTGTGGCATAGACAATCTTCAGTTCAATACCATGACCATTGAAATTATCCTTCCGGCAAAGGCAAGCGTTGCCTCAATAAACATCCGTCGCTGCATAGACAGGGGAGACAATGATTATTTACTTACCTCAGACGGGGACACGCCGACACAGAGTTATCCTTCCGCGGGAACTTTCTCGTCGTAATTTATCAAAACGACTGATTGCTAAGTAGTGCCATAAAGACTGCTGGGAAGTGGTGAGGCTTGGACCAAAAATAATTTACTGAAGAATTTTTATAAAAAAAGGTAAAAATAAAGACCATCACTGTCATTAAAGATGGGTTCTTTCCTGTCATCACCCTTCCCCCATTTTACACACACATAGAACTCAGACCACTGAAGAATCGCCCCCGAAATGCTAGAGACGACTCATGCCGAGGGGCAAGCAATATCTGGAACGATATACAGTCAATAAAGCGTTTTGCCCCAAGCTGTGCGTCTCTACACAAAAGGTTCGCTCCCTTTTGTGTTTGGAGCTTCATTAAGCAGTTGTTTCCCCTTTAATGTGTGTGTGTGTGTGTGTGTGTGTGTGTTTCGTTTGGGTTCCTACGGTACAACCTAC
Source organism: Biomphalaria sudanica (assembly GCA_036873155.1). Taxonomy (NCBI): domain Eukaryota; kingdom Metazoa; phylum Mollusca; class Gastropoda; family Planorbidae; genus Biomphalaria; species Biomphalaria sudanica. Next base: position 173,834 of record JAZGLO010004649.1, read on the forward strand.
ATAGGCACGGCTATGAATTGTTAATGATTTACTTGATCACGTGATTGTGTTGATTTGTATGAGCTTTGCAGGTCTTAGCGACCCACACCGATTGTCTTCGAGGCTTCAACGATCTGTGCTGCTAATACTTCACTGGTCTCAGCTGAAAGGTTTGTAAGATGTCTTTATTCTATGATCTTGTGGATTTCAAGAATCTTGTCTTGATCGTATCGGTCTTTTTTTTTTTTAACAAAGCTTATATCCACTCAGTCTGTCTAGTCACAAGGCCTATTCGATAACTACAAATTTGCCACTTAAGCAAGATATGGTCACTAGTGTCCAGTACTGGTCAGTGAAAATATATGCACAAATTCTGGGCTTTACAGGTATAATCCTTACAAGAGCAAGCAGGGGAGAGAATACATCGTTATAGAAAAATCCCAACCGCACCGAATTTGAGTGATATTTGAGAAGTGACAAACAGCAATTAATATAGGAAGTCTAGAAGTGACAAACAGCAATAATATAGGAAGTCTAGTAGTGACAAACAGCAATAATATAGGAAGTCTAGTAGCGACAAACAGCAATTAATATAGGAAGTCTAGAAGTGACAAACAGCAATAATATAGGAATTTTAGACGTGACAATCATTACTCAGAAAACATAACATAACTAACTAACTAACCAACTAACTAATACACACATATGCAATCACACTCACACTCAATCACACACACACACAAACATAGACACACTATGGCAGACACAAATGAAGAAAACGTGTATTGTTTTATTGAGTTTTGCAGACGCCGAGACCGCACTTCTGAATGCTACCTAATTGCATTAGCCTTGCCTTGAAAATGTCAAAACAAAACCTACGTAAATCAATACAGAAATTAAGAATGCTTGCTCCTGATTATCTCTGCCATTATGAACATAATTATCTTTATATTATAAAGTAGAATGTGAGGCGTATGTATGTATGTATGTTACTTATAGACATCAAAACCTCTTGACCAATCTTGATAAAACTTGGCGGGAATGTTCCTTGGGTACCAACTTAGACCGTAGTGTGTGTATTGTAGCCCTAAAACAAACTTAAGATCCTCAAAAAAAATAAAGTTGTCCTACTCTATTACAGCTATATTTTTTTATGGATCTAGGCCATGGTTAAAAATGTTGACATGAGAAAAGATCGAAAGGATTTAGACCTAGATCTAATTTTAAGAAATACACTTTGCGCACATAGTTTTTTACTTTGACACATGAAAATACAAAAGAAGATCCATTGATCTCATTATGTAATAAAATTAACCTTCAATTTTGTGTTTCAAAAGCATTTTTTACATAAATTAGTTCCTGATATCTATTACAACAGATTTCCTGGCGAACATTCTTTCATTAGACATTACCAATTGGTTACACATTAACACATCTCTCTACTGAGTCTATTCCTAGGTCTAGGTCTAAAACTCTTATTGAACTCTAAGATGATAAAACTTCTTTTCGCATTTAACACATAAACATACTAATTATTGTCCCATTTGATATTTAAATCAATTTAACATTCAAATTTGTTTTTCTAAAGCATTTTTAATACATTCGTTCGCTCTTCGCTAAAGTTGCGTAGCCGTGTTGAGATAGGCCTATATTCATTCATGAAAAATGGTCACGCATGCGCAACACAGAATGAACTCTATAAAAGCCAATTTTTAACTCTAGATTAGTGTAGATTTAGATCTATGTCTACCTCAAGATCTACTTTATACTTTAACACATGAACATACAAAATTAAGTCTATTCATCTCAAATTTTAATCAAATATAAGTAGGCCTACAAGCAAATGTTTTAATTTGAAAAAATGAATTTAAGCCTTTTAGCTATTTTTATTTGATAGCTTCATTCACACTATTTTTTACATTGACACATTCGCTTTACTTATTACATTATTATTTCGTTTAATTGTGACTATATCGACAGTAATGTGCAAATAAAGACCCGCGGGTCGCGGGTAACATATGTCTAGTAGTTTATACAGGGATGTCGCTATGGTGATTCCAGGAGACTGCTTACTAATTGTATAAAGGGATTTAACTCTAGCTAGAAAGTTTATTATAAACAAGTACCCGCAGTACTTTATGTTTTAGTTTCATTAAAGATAAAAATCACCAATACTTGTCAGATATAAAGTAACTAAAAAGATAATATGTAAGTACCACTTTCAGACCTTGAGATCAATGGGTCAGATGATGTAAAGGTCACCTGTTTCTGTGGCCCACGGTTAACGAGAGTGTCATGTGGCCAGCACAACGACCTACCGCATGTACTTTTCCCCAACTAATGTCAGGGTGGAATCAGTGGCGCATTACAATCGTGAAATTCAAAACCCCACTCTTCAACATGATTCGAACCCGGGATCCTTTGCTCGGAAGCCAAGCGCTTACCCCTCAGCCACAGCGCCTTCAAAAAGTGAATATATGATAAGAATAATTTGAATAAAACGTATCTCTTTTGTAGGACCTATAAGTTAAGACCCTTGTCAGAGACAGATGCTCGGCATTGACAACGACCCGTCATTTCACTCTAATTTTGACATGTATTTACTAAGGAAGGATGATGTCAGACAATTTAGTAGAAGCCTCAAGTGACAAGTTCAAACCCAAGACCTTCAGATCCACAGTCATCAGCTTAACATCCTGGTCAGCAGATACGAAATTGACATGGTTTGTAATCAGCCTGAAGGAAGGGGTGTATTATTCTGGACTTCTGCAATATCCCTCTTGAACACTAAAGAGTTTCATATTTCTTTAGAAAATGATTTCTAAAACCTCGCTTATATTGAATAAAATTACAATAAAAAATACTTACTCGAGTCTGAATTAAAACTTGACCCTACAAGATGGAAGTCCAACATTTTGCCACTGAGCTTATAAAATATAATGTTTCTATTATGGAATTGTTATATTATAACTTTAACCAACGACCTTATTCTCTATATTATTGTGATTGTTGTCACTGGTCACCGGTGTAGTGTATTTTCATCATTAAAATATTTTCCACTAATTGATTAAATGATTAGTGATTTTGTTTTGATTGATTCATGTGTTGTCATCGAAAATGAATAATTGTGCAAACTTTCGACTTGATCCGAGTTTGGAAAGTAAGAGGAATAAAGTGCAAGAGATTTTAACCTGGACAGACGGAGTGACTTGATATAAGCTAGGTCTTAGGGGATTGCGATTCCAGGACAGTAACAGCTACAAGGGAAACAATTCACGAAATAGTATCCTGGAGCGTTAAAGCAATAAACAGAAAGAATTCACGAAAGACAACCCTGGATAGTCAAAGCAACAAGCAAGGAAGCGATTCGCGAAAGAGATTAACGAGAAGCTAAAGCTGCAATGGTACAGCGAGGTAGAGGTGATCAAGATAAAAGACACTGATCTAAGTTTCGAGAGTATTTGAAGCCCCTCCCACTATTCTCCCCTATGAGCTGGTCAGAGGAAAAGAAACCACAACCAATCACTTTATTCCCTGCATCAATACGACCGCGAGTTCCTCAGGCGTAAAGGTTGTCGACCTGCCAGGTAATTAGAAAAAAATAATGGAAAAGACAAAAAAAATATGTATTTAAAAAAAGAAGGGCGATAAAAATAATGTTTATCAGCCATGGTTGAAGGGGATAATGAAAGATGTATACTTTCTCAGCAGAAAAAAGATGACAAGAAGTAAATAGTAAGATTTAATAAGAATGTTATTTTCCAGCTTGAGGGACAAATTGTGTACTCCCCTCTCCCTTTCGCCTCTAGTAACGCCGCTCCGCCCCTGGAAACTGGTAGAGCTCAATCTCACGGTTACTTGGGGGGGGGGGGGGGAAGAGGCCAATTATCTGCTGACTAGATTATAGACCTTGGGCGGGAAATTGTTGTTTTAGGTCCACCGGAAGTATCGACAAATCGAAGTCTCGGAGAAACAGAGAAGCCAGCCTTGGCATGATTTATATAGTTTACATATTCAATAGTAGCCAATGTAACATTATATTCATTATTCTTATAGTTCTATACCATTTCTAGTACTACAAATTTATTCTCTTGTTTGGTTTACTTGATCATATTGATACAATGCTATGCACACTAGAAGTAAAGTAAAAATAACAAAATTGCTTTTTTCATCTTTAACCCTGAAGGGATATTTTTAAAATTATAAATCATAACATATAGATATAATCAAAGATTCGGCTGGTATTTTTGTGTTTGCGTCACACCGTGAAGTCTGGACGCTGACCACATTGTAACAGATTGTGTTAGCATCCACACAATTTGGCTTTAATGGCGTATCTGGTTGTTGCGGGAGATGTAGTTTGAGTGAGGGCTTGAGGCTCTAATCCTTTCTTACAATAGCTCTGGACAGAAACCCTGGTGTTTTGCGTAGTGCATAAATGTCGCCATACAGGTCTAGAATTTTTGGTTTCCCAGACCTGTCGAGACGAGATCAGCAAATCTGGGGCAGTCAAAAAGAATATGAGACACGATTTCCTCTTCTTCCCCACTATTGGGGCACCTTGAATCAAAATTTGGCCATAGCCGTGAGATAAATGAGTCTACGGGACAGTGGCATGTCCTGCACTATGCTATAATAGCTTGCTCAGGCCTGGGCAGCCTCCACTACGGGGAAGTGCGGTCTGGGCGCTTCATGCGCTCCCAGACTCCACAGGCTTTTTGGGACCTGTCCCAGCACTCAAACCACCAGTGTCAATAATAGATGTGGATAATAGTTTGTAAATCTATTTAAGATATTTTCTTTTTATGAGCCTGTCTTCTGCTTATGTTTAAGTATCAAATGTGTTTCCAACTGTCAGAGGTCATCTAATGCTTGCTACTAGTCATGTGAAACACTGCACTCGTCCGTAATCTTCGGAATCGAAGACAATGCCATTATTATTATTATTTTGTTATAAATTAAGATGTAGCAACAGCTATGAATCACTAATGGGATGGTTAGATATCGGTTAATTAGTGGTTTAGTCCCTTCATTAGTTTCTGCATATCTTTTTAAAAGATGGAAAAAAACAAAAACAGATACAGCCACATCTTTACTAAGTGTACACTGTCGTCTGCTGGCTAAACGTTAACCTCGGACTAACGAGACGAGATCTCGGTTTCTGTCACGAGCCAGACTCCAATTCCGCCATTGATTTCGCACGTTTTCCTGGCCGGCTCAAATGTTCTCAGCGAGTAGCAGGCGGGAAATACAACAATTACCCACGAAGTCCGAGGACTGTGAAAAAATTTGAAAAAAAAAATGTTTCCTCGCTAAAGCTTGTTTTGTGATAGTTACCAATTAACGAGAGGCTGCCAACGAGATTAGTAGCAGACGAACATTTAAACATTGGAAATCAACTGCACGGAAGAAAAAAACAATATTTTTGTTTGTTTGTTATTTTAACAAGACAGCTGGGTTTTATAATTATAGTATTTACTATTGGACAAAAAAAATATACTAAGACCTCCTCCAATCTTAAACTATGTTTGTCTGGGTATATTTTGCTTGATATTAGTAACATACATATTTAATTTAAAAAATGGTGTAAGATTGGACAACATTTGTTTTTTATTTAAGTTTCAAATATTAACATATTTTATAGTATTTTTCCAACAAATAAAAAAGTGAACCAATAATAATGAAAACGTAAGATTAAAGATGAAGCGACTTTGGGAGTTCACTAAAATAACAATATATCCTGTTGTTCTGTCAACCGATGGAATAGTGACAACTGACCTCTGAAGACAAAATCGAGACCCTAAATATCCCTAAGAAGCTCCTCGTTACCTCTTAGAGGAAAGCACAGCTGCAGACCTGCCACATCTCCAGAAAATTCCTAAGTGGACACAGATGTGAATGAATTGTTTTCCTCAGACGAAGCTCAACCCTTGCTCAAATTAGTTCATTTCTATAATAATAATAATAATACAATTTTCATATATAGTATAGACCAGGGATGCCCAAAATACGGCCCGCGGGCCACATCCGGCCCGCGAGGTAATTCAATCGGCCCGCCGAAACATCAGACCAAAGTGTAGAAAATCCCTCTCCACACAAAAAAATGGAAATAAAAATGTTTTCGTTAAGTTTCGACACTTCAATTGGTACTGATAATAAGCTAACATATTTGTTTTATACGGAAACAGCGTTATGGTACTCATGAATTAATGTAATGTAATGTAATCATGGGTTTCTAATAAAAATAGTTCATTGTCTATTTCTATTTTTAAAAAATAACTTTTTGTTAATTTGGCCCTCGACATGAGTTTCGTATATTAAAGTGGCCCGCCGGCCGAATCGGGCCGAATAAGGTTGAGTATCATTGGTATAGACCAGCGGTTCTCAACCTTTAATGCTCGGCGACCCCTTTTAAAAATCCCCCACTCTGCCGCGACCCCCCGCACACGCATACACATACAGCAATAGAAGAATAGACAATAACATTCCTTATTTTCGATGGTCTTAGGCGACCCCCGGCAAATCGTCAATCGACCCCCAATGGGGGTCGCGAACCACAGGTCGAGAACCCCTGGTATAGACTGATTGGAACTGCTGAAGTAAGTATCACTCACTGTCAAATTGGTGACTTTTTTTATATGCAAAGTCTTTTTACAATAATAAAGCTTTTTTTTTTCAAGGCGAATGTTGTTCTGAATTCTGTAATCCTAAGAGTGAAATGTGGGTTGACTTGGACATCTTTACGCATCCAACACTAGATACGATGTATCTCTACACACGATAGCCTACAGGTGTGGGCCTACATGCAGTTCTATCGATATCTTCGCAAGTTTGTGTGAGTTCAGTATATCTGCGAACATTGAATGCTTCAGCTGGAAGAATAGCGCCATATTCCACCATCGACTGCCGCCATGTTGGATTTCTGTTGGCGGGAAACACAAAGGGAACGCAGACGTGAACAACAAAACTTCACTAATGCTGTTCAGATTATCTCCCGCTAAGCCCCACCCCCACCAACACACACATGCATACAGTTTTAAAAGAACAAGGTGGTTGTTGAAAGTATTTTAATCTTGAGGAGAACTGGAATGTTTTTCTACACTTTCTATACGGACGAGCCTTGGAGAGAGAGAGAGAGAGAGAGAGAGAGAGAGAGAGAAAAGCTAGATCTACATGTATGGCTTCTTTCAGCCCCCCCCCCCCGATACCCTGTAGTGTCATTGATATAGGCGATTGTATGTTCAGGTCAGACAGGATGACCGCTGTGTGTGAGTAAGAAATAAATGGATTCAATTCCTACCAACACACCCATGTGTGATTTATTTCAAACCAAATACAAAGAACAGAGCCGTTCTAAAAAAAAAACTACTAGGGCCCCGGTTACAAAAGTGCCGAGTCCACCATACTGGCACACACCCACGCACGCAAAGACACGCTCAAGTAAAAAAAAAAAGTCACTCACACGCTGACTAAGTAGAGACAGCAGTCTTCTGATGAATCCCCACAGCTGAGCTTGGACTGGGCTTAAGACCAGCACATTTACAGCTTAAGCTTCCAGACAGCCAGGGCACGAGAAGCCAGGCCAAGTGTTACTACTATGGACAACTGTGACCAATAACTTTCTGCTCTGCCCCTCCCCCCTCCTTGAACAAAAGCCGTACCCTCTCACGTTTACATTTCACGACAGGGAGGGGAGGGTAGAGGGGGGGATGGGGCGCATGGAGTCGAAACAAATCCCAAAATCACATTTTGTTTTTCTATTGTAAGTTTCCTATTTAAAGTGGCAGTTATCGCTAGACAACTCGAAAAAGTCAGTAGAAAGCCAAATTGCTGCCCTTTAATTGGACACTTTAAGGCTGAAAACGATTTTGGAAATTCTCAAGGATTGACGAGATAGATAATGTGCAGCGATGATTAGTGGAACTACAATATCATTTGGTGTTACTGAATATTGAGATTGTATGAAACGTTGACATTCAGTCTGGTGTACTATCATCAGTGTCAGTCTGGTGTACTATCATCACTGTCAGTCTGGTGTACTATCATCAGTGTCAGTCTGGTGTACTATCATCACTGTCAGTCTGGTGTACTATCATCAGTGTCAGTCTGGTGTACTATCATCACTGTCAGTCTGGTGTACTATCATCAGTGTCAGTCTGGTGTACTATCATCACTGTCAGTCTGGTGTACTATCATCAGTGTCAGTCTGGTGTACTATCATCACTGTCAGTCTGGTGTACTATCATCACTGTCAGTCTGGTGTACTATCATCAGTGTCAGTCTGGTGTACTATCATCACTGTCAGTCTGGTGTACTATCATCAGTGTCAGTCTGGTGTACTATCATCACTGTCAGTCTGGTGTACTATCATCACTGTCAGTCTGGTGTACTATCATCAGTGTCAGTCTGGTGTACTATCATCACTGTCAGTCTGGTGTACTATCATCACTGTCAGTCTGGTGTACTATCATCAGTGTCAGTCTGGTGTACTATCATCACTGTCAGTCTGGTGTACTATCATCAGTGTCAGTCTGGTGTACTATCATCACTGTCAGTCTGGTGTACTATCATCAGTGTCAGTCTGGTGTACTATCATCACTGTCAGTCTGGTGTACTATCATCAGTGTCAGTCTGGTGTACTATCATCACTGTCAGTCTGGTGTACTATCATCAGTGTCAGTCTGGTGTACTATCATCACTGTCAGTCTGGTGTACTATCATCACTGTCAGTCTGGTGTACTATCATCACTGTCAGTCTGGTGTACTATCATCACTGTCAGTCTGGTGTACTATCATCACTGTCAGTCTGGTGTACTATCATCACTGTCAGTCTGGTGTACTATCATCACTGTCAGTCTGGTGTACTATCATCACTGTCAGTCTGGTGTACTATCATCACTGTCAGTCTGGTGTACTATCATCACTGTCAGTCTGGTGTACTATCATCACTGTCAGTCTGGTGTACTATCAATCATCACTGTACGAGGTCACAATAGAGCTTAAAATATAATTTATTTTTTTTGGTGTAGACCATATTTCATACTCAAGCTGCAGTCTAGCATGTTCAGTGCAGCTGTGGTCAAATCTTTTTTTTTTTTTGGTGGGGGTGGGGAGGGCAGATGACGAGAAAAGGTTATGACGGAGGAATTTCGTGCTGCCTTTAGTCCTTAACAAATTCAGCTCAGATGGAGTTAGGAATAAGCCTCTGAACCCTTGCCAGGTGACCATTCGGTTTACTTGGCAATCACCAATACATCAATTTCAACTCTTAGAAATATGTTGCAATTTCAAACGCCATCTTGCCTTGTGTCTCTTGCTAATTGCGTATTAAAAAAAAAGAAATTCAAAATATACTTGAAAAAACAACAACAACAACAACACAAAGCTTCTAAAAACTGACAACCGCACAATAAATGCAATATCTCTCAATACAGTAAGATGTATCTACCTTTTCGATACAAAACAAAATTAGTTCATTACCACTAAGGAATTAATTAATTAATCTATTTATTTGTTTAAATTCATGTGTTGGCATCAACTGTGAATAATTGAGCAAAGTTTTAATTTGATTTCCAATAATTGGAAGTGGGAGAAAAAAACAAGCAAGAGACTTGTACCAAACAAAGTGAGTTGATATAAGCTTTGTACAAAGAAATATTCATGAAGTTGTTCACTTGTTTTTTGTTAAACATTTACAATCTATAATTAGATCGTTTTACAAAAAGTGAAATAGACTAAACAATTCTAGGTTAATCAATTTTCGATTGTTTATGATTTAATACTTGTGAATTATGAGAACTTACAAATAAAAACATATTGAAAAAAAAAAAAAAAAGAGGCCCACAAAAGAGTCAAGATGGCCCATACAAGAGGCACATTAAGCCCAAAAAAGAGGCAAAGAGAAGAAAAGAGGCCTAAGGCCCAAGGATTCCTATGATGATAAAGCTAAAATTGAATAGCGCAAATTCTGAGGTTTCCTTTTAAAAAAAAAGAAAAAAAAAAAAAAGTCACACACACACAAATATTTCTAGACTTTGTGTTAAGGTTAGGGTTTTGCTCTTAAGATTTAATTACGTTTATGAATGACAGGTGAAATAATCATAATTGGCTTTGTTTCCCTTTGCAGCTGGTCATGTGTATGTTTAAAAAGGTAAGGCTGGTGAAATTCGAACGGCGAATAACGAGGATGGCGAAAACATGGTATTCTTAGCCCCTTGCGATTCTCGCCAGGACACAGTGACCTGACCTGTTCTTTAATAAAAGTTAAAAAAGGGATGCATTTCAATACATAGACACTTCTGCTTATCATATGAACACAGTTATATCCTTTCATTTTTAATGAAGCCAGTTACGTGATCTTCAGCTGGCCACATGATACATTGTCTGCAACCTTGACCGCTGGTGTGACCACAGATTGCAATGTGTCATTGTGGAAACAGAACAATTACGTAAAGTTACTAGATCTAGTGTGTTACACACAAGTTGAAACTCTTCTGTAACATCCTTTCCACTTTTGTATCTCCTCTTTATATAAGGCGAAATAAATAAAACATAAAAGACCCAAACGCTGTTTAGTGGTATTGCCTTGATTATCTCCCTTGTGAGTACAATTCTAAACATCATTTTAAATTAAGAATACCAAGACAAGGACTTTTAAGCATAGAGTGTTCCTTATCTAATGTCCAGCAAAGTTCCTTGGCCCAATACAGAAACTAGAATGGTCAACAATCCTGCACGCGTATCTATCTTTTACAGATAGGTGGTACCAAGAACATAGGAGCATGCGCGGTGTCTGATAATAGTCATCGTACATTCTCTGTTGTTTCTAGTAGCATAGTACTTTATAGTACTTTATTCTTGTATGCATTTTAAAAGTAAAAAAAAGAAAGTTTCCCTTTCAGACATTGTGGTCTATAGGGCAGATGATGTAAAGGTCATCTGATTCTGTGGCCTACATTTAACAAGGGTGTCATGTGGCCAGCACAACGATCAACCGCCTTTACTTTTCCCCAACTAATGTCAGGTATTAGAGCTGGGTGGACAGGTATTAGAACTGGGTGGATTCCCAAAATAAAAATTCCAGTCTTATCCAGGATTCGAACCCGGGTCTCCCGGTTCAGAATCCAAGCGCTTTACCGCTCAGCCACCGCGCCTCCTTATAAAATTTTAATTTATTGTAAATTCACAAATGATGAGATTCGAAATTAGGTTACAAGGGCAACTAGGCCTCTCGATGACGGACTGACCACTCAAAAAAGACGCAAACTGAAAATTCAAGACCATATCATCAGGTCATGCGGGCTCACAAAGACTTTCCTTCAGTACCAGACAAAGAAAGAGAGACAGAAAGAGAGCGACGGGAAGTCAAAATCAAAGAGTGGACAGACCTTTCAGAGAATGAGATTCTATCCAAGGCAAATGACGGTCAACAGATCATGTGTGGTGCCCCATCGATTTAACAGACTAGGTGAAAGTAAAAGTTACTGTCAATGTATTTGACCTCAGTGGATGGACGACTAGTTTTCTAAATGTGTGTGTGTGTTTGGAATAGTAGGTACAAAATATGGGTGGGTTGAGAACTAGATAGATGTGTACAACAGATCAAATAAAAACAATCTTTATCATCCTCTTCTTCTTATCTTATCTATTACAGACCTTTCTTTAAATAGAAGATAAATACGTCCTTCTTATTGCATGTGTCAGTCTAGTCATGCACGTCAATCAATGACGTAAACTCGGCCAAGTCGTTGGTTTGCATGGCTGATTCAGGCAACCCATTCCATTCTCTAATAGCACTAGGGAAGAAGGAGCACTTGTACGCATTTGTTCTAGTGTATGGAATAAGAAAAGTGCCTCTATCCCTGTGTCTTTCTGAGTATTTCATTAGGTTTTGATTTTGTATTTGTAAGTTATGGTTTAGTGTAGTATGTATTGTAACAACTAAGTTGTTTATGAGCTAAACTACACGTAGATACAGAAGACTCTATTCCGCTCTAATCATTATCTTCACCTCAGACTCCTTTTAAAAAAAAAAAAGCTTCAAGTCTATGGTTTCATCTTGTCATGTCAAAATGATCGAACTTTTAATGTTCTGTTCGTATTTAATAAACACGAAGCCTCGTGCGTTTACAATCAGATCTAGACGGTAAAATCTGAGATTGATTTCTCTCCAGGGTTAATGACATTATCTGCCAGCACTATGTCATACCATTATTTGAAAGTCGAAACTAGGCAGTATCACCTTTCACTAATCTGACACTTAAATATTATATTATATCACAACTTTACACGAAACTAAGGCGCTTAATAGTGTACACACAGACACACATAGAAGACGATAGAATGATGTCAGATCAATAAAAAGACTTAAGTATGTACACTTCTGGTCGTTTTCATCGCTTGCAGAGCTCACCCAATGTGATCCATTCCAGGTGTCTTAATTGATGAGCAAACATTGCATGATCTAGTCACTCACGTATGAAAGGTAATGGAGAAAAAAAAATCATTGAGATTTCAAATAATTATTTCCTCATCTATTATCTATTTAGCTGGCCTGCATTCTCGTCTCGGATAGTGTTGATTCTAGTTCTCAATGGTTCTCTAACTAGGATAAGCTGAGATACAGTGTGTACTCGAAGTAGATACTGAGATAGGGTGTATCCTAATAAATAATATTTAAATAAAACAGAACTGCATCTAAAAATAGCCTTGTACGTGTTAAATAGTGATGAGAAGATATAGAAATGAAAAGTTTAAACCAGGGGTATGTGAAGAACAAAAACATGAGAAACACTGTTCAAGATTTTACTTCCTAATTGTTAAACTAATAAAACGGATCGTGACAGTTTGGTAATTTGTGTGAAAAGTAAATCGGAGAGTAATTCTAGAGTTATCTACCCTACATTTATGTACAGCATCTTGGGGTTCATTTCATATGTCGATGTCAATCGATAGGCTACCGGTATTTATTAACGATAACTCATACTAGTAATGAAAGTACATCTTAAAGTTGTATGAGTTTTAACTCTGGTCTAATTTATCATTTATATTCGGTGTTTTTGTTTACAATTCCTCCTATTTGCTTGCTAACTCTTCATGGGTCAAAAAGTACATGGGGGGGGGGGGAACTGACTGGAAACTGGACATGTCTTACGAATATGGCTCTAACGATTTTCCTAGAAATTGACAGGTTATTATTAAGCTCAAATCAACTCACTATGTCTGTCGGGTTTTAAAAAAAAGTGTGTACACTACTGAACACGTGATTTCTCCCACACCCATTCTCGGAACAACTTCGCACAATCATTCATTAGCATAGACAGAAACTTGAATTTAAAAAAAAGTATGCAATTCGACAATTAATTACTGGTAATTCATTATTTTAAGATAATGATATTCATGTTTCCATGTTGCTTGAATGAGGAACGGTGGCTGAGAGGTAGAGCGCTTGGCTTCCTGTGTTCGAATCCTGGTGATGACTTTTAATTTCGGGATCTTTTGGCGCCTCTGAGTCAGCCCTGATTGTATCGCTAGCATTGTGTCTAAGGTGTCTCTTCATGCTACTTCTGTTATATAGCTTATATATACACCAGGCTCACTGAATTTTTGGTAAAAAGTTATAGTAACTACTCTACATTTAATTGCAATGAATAGGCCCAACTATCATTCATGCCAAGTCGTATGATTAAATCTTTGTTACATAAGCGCTCGTTGTTAACGATTATACGTTAATCTAATGCCCTTACTTGTTCTGCTGTTGAATTAAATGCTATGTTAAATGATGAGACTGTCAACGGTGCCCGGGCAGACGAGCCGAAGCAAAATACAATCCCGACATAGGTGAGAGGCATCTGTTAGTCACGTGTTTATCCCCCGTCTTCATTTCCGTATGTTTATATCCAAAACACATAAATACCTTTTAATGCAATAGTTTCAATAAGATTCAATGAATTAAACACTGTCCATGAGACGACGTTAGCTTCATAATTCTGTCATGGATAGACACAGTGCTTTCAAGACAAATTTGTGCGTGATATAAACCGATGTACCATTAGGCGGACATTGATCGAGAGGAGTAGATCAGCCAGACGTACACGTAGTGCACAAGTAAACACAAACTGATGACGCAAACCAATGTTACAAGTAAAGATCTGGAGCGAACAAAGCCTGTTATTAAAGTCAAGTGTGATTACAATTCCTCTATTCAACTTGCAAAGCTCTTCATCATCGGGTCAAAAAAAAAACCATAAAATATCTGGGAGGACACGGTTCTCGAAAACGATTTTAAAGATTTTTCTAGAATTTTGAGAGATATGGATATCTTTTGGAAAAGAATTACAAGCTAGCTAGCTAATCGGCCACAAAGGGAAAAACTCTGGTTTGACGTTAGACGTTTTAGAAAAAAAATAATTTCAGGAGGACTAGACATTCTAAATCTAAAACACCGCAGCGGGTATTCCGGCATGTGTTCATCTTAATGTTAAACAGATAGACAGTCAGTATCAGTTTGCGCATCGTCTTCTAAGTCTAGATCTATAAACCTATCATTAGAATTTCATATACATTCAATAAACCAGCAATATTCGGGGGCGTTTAAAAATTGGGGCAGGGTAAAAATGTTCTTTCTTTTTATTATTCATCATTCATTGGTTATTAAGAGCAAAATAATCGATCTTACAAAACAGGAATCGGCTTCATTAAAGAGGCATTGTCTTGTTCTCTTGTTTGAATTGTAACTCGTTTAAATTCATAGTTGGTTATTTAGTATAGCCTTGCCTATTGTAGTAAGAAAGACGTTTTAAAGCAATTTTGTGTACGTAGAATGCATGGATTTTTGTAAACAATTATGTTTTGATGATAAAAGCTAATCTGTGTTTTTTGTATTCCTTTTTTTTTTTGTTCTTAAGGGATTATTTCCTAGGGCTTCAAAAAATTAATTATATCAAGAGTAAAATGAAATATTTTAATGTATAGAAAATAAAGAAAAAGGGAGAGATAATGAAGGAGAGAGAGAAAGATAGATGGTTAGAGAGGAAACAGAACATAGAGGGGGGAAGAACGAGATAGGAGATATGAATAAAGAGAGGAGAGGGAGAACGAGATAGGAGATATGGATAAAGAGAGGAGAGGGAGAAGGAGATAGGAGATATGAATAAAGAGAGGAGAGGGAGAAGGAGATAGGAGATATGGATAAAGAGAGGAGAGGGAGAACGAGATAGGAGATATGGATAAAGAGAGGAGAGGGAGAAGGAGATAGGAGATATGGATAAAGAGAGGAGAGGAGAACGAGATAGGAGATATGGATAAAGAGAGGAGAGGGAGAAGGAGATAGGAGATATGGATAAAGAGAGGAGAGGGAGAACGAGATAGGAGATATGGATAAAGAGAGGAGAGGGAGAAGGAGATAGGAGATATGGATAAAGAGAGGAGAGGGAGAACGAGATAGGAGATATGGATAAAGAGAGGAGAGGGAGAACGAGATAGGAGATATGGATAAAGAGAGGAGAGGGAGAAGGAGAGAGTCAGAGAAGAAAGATAGAGGTACAGAAGAGAGAGAGTGTAAGTAGTGAAGAGAGAGATGGAAGTAGAGAGAGAAGAGGAGAGAGGGAGAGGATGACAGGAGAGACACTGAGAGAGCTAGATGAGAGAGAGAGAGAGAGAGAGAAGTAGCAGTATAATTGACTTGTTTGTGGGTTAAGTTACCAGCCTGGTCCTAAAACACGTAAAATCACTCATTAAACTGTGATTACTGTCATTATGCATTTCAATAATAATAACTTTAAATGATTACTGTTCTGACTGAAAAGATCAAAGCAGCTTAATAAACGAAATAGATTCTGTGAATTCTTCTAAAGCATATAGTTACCTCCCGCAGATTTAGAATCTTGTAAATCAATAATATAATACAATATTTTTTAATCTATACGTTTTTTAGAATACATTTGATGCTAAATTAATTTCTTGATTTATAAAAACGGAAGACAACGTTAATGCTATTTTTGTTGTTTTCTACCTCCCTTGTTCATTATCTACCCCTTTCATTTCGTATCTGCTTTTTATGCCTATTTTATTTTTTACTATCCCTCGCTGCATGCAAAGGCAGATTGAAGCCAGCGTCCAGCCTCTCTGCATTGAATACGTGGCCAAGCAGGCGAGCCAGGTCTCCAGCAAGAAGCTTCAATTAAAATGACGTATTTTTTATTTTATTTATTTTTATATTTATTTCTTTCTTTTTTTTTTTGATGGGCGAGTTTGTTTGGTCAAATGATAAAAGCAGCATGAAGCATGCGCGCCACATTGACCTGGACGTGCTTCTGCTTGTTTAGACGCACGAGCTGGGAAGGTCAAGGAGAAGGCGGCGAAGCTGAAGAGTGAAAAAAAAAAAAAAAGGAAGAGAAAAAAATTGGAGGGGAGGGGGAGTAAACATTGAAAGATAACTGGATGCTAACAATCTACAAGGAATCACACTTGGATCCCGTTTTCAAAAACCAGTGTTTGCCTTTCCTGTGCTAGCTTAATGATTGATGCGGAAGGTAAACCTTATTAAGAATTTTTAAAAAAAGTTTCCCTTCTATTTATGTTTATGTCTAAGTAAGTTAGAGACCTTGTCATTTGAATGTAAGGCAAAGGATACGCAGGGTCAGATCTATTTGAGGGTAATTGTTTACATTTTCTTGTGTTGAGTGTTAACATATCTTTTTTACACACCATTTTTTAAGGTAAAAAAAAAATTGGTCTTCGAACACAATTATTTGTTGTGTTCTTTATAATAGCTCACTGTCACGTGTGTACTCGTCATGGTCCCAAGAGAAGTGTAAACAGGAAGTGATTAATACACTAGCTTCTCGAAGTTTTGAATTTCTATACAGAATAATAAATTAACGAAAGGATAATTCGTTTCCGGTTTGAAAACGTATCTATAGAAGAGACGAGCTTATTTCAGGGTCCAAAAATCAGATCAAAAGTTTTAAGGTTTAGATAGCCTTTACTTTTGTGAATTTATGATTGAATTTGAATTATATAGTAATTATTGCTTGATATATAGTAGGTGTGAACATATTTAAATTCTTTAACAGGAATTCTGTTATTTCATCACATAACGTGTATCCCAGGTATTGAACGTGACCACTCGTTCATGAACTATTGACATTCTTCAATTGTAACTTTTAATTGTAAGTACTTAAGCACTTTGACCAAACCCCAACTACTGGCCCGAATTGCACAGTCCACAGCAGCACTGGCAAACTCAAAACAATCTGGAAAGACAAAGGCATAGCCCTCGGAACCAAAATCAGACTGATGTGCTCCCTGGTCATGGCCACATTTTTATGCGCTTGGACGCTGATTGCAGAGCTAGAGAAGAGGATCCTAGCAATGGAATTGAGATGCCAAATGAGGATCCTATCCTAGTTATCATATTTAAAGACCTCATCAAAAACGAAGAAATTAGTCACAGGGTTACTAAGACGATTGGACCCCACGATGACCTGCTAAAATTGTAACAAAAAAAAAAAAAAAAGGAAACAAAAACTCTATTGCCATATTTCAAGGTCTTCGGGGCTTGCAAATACCCTCCGTCAAGGAACTGTACCAGGAAAAAAAGAAGAGGCAGACAGAGAAAGCGATGGGAAGACAACATAAAAGAATGAACGGGCCTGTCATGAAAGAGGTTCTATCCAAGGCAAAAAAAAACAAAAAAAAAAAAAAAAAAAACAATGAGGAATGGAAAAGGACGGTTGAAGAATCTTGTGTGGTGCCTCAACGGTCCAGCAGACTAGGTGAAGGTGGCGAAGCATTTAAAATTATAATATATATTATTATAATGTATATAATATAAACAGATGACCTTAACATCATCTGCCCGATAGATCGCAAGGTCTGAAAGGGGAAACTTATATATATGTATATATATATATATATATATATATATATCATTTATAATCTATGCAATATCCAGTATTCGCTGCTTGATTTCTTTCCGAATTTAAATTTCACAAATATTCTTCAGGATTAGTATAATTAATAATTCAATAGTTGAAAACAAAAAATTCTTGTCAGAATGAAAATCTGTGATAAGAGTATTTAACATACAAGTGCGAAGTTCAAATCTTGTGCGATGTTATATATATATATATTGCTAAGTCTCTGTTAAACCAAAGGGAAATAGTACCCCTTCCCCTCCCCCACCCCCACACAATAGCACTCCCCGTTCACGCACCCTACGCACCACTATAATGAAGAGAACAACAAAAATAAGATCAGATCGATGGGCGCCCCATTCTCCACACGGATTTCCAGGGAGTGAATCAAACTCCAATTATTTCATCAGTAACTGAGACTAAGATACAGAATAGGGCGCCCTCACTCCCTCGCACACACACACACACACTCAACAGGAACTAGCAAATCAATCCATGCACCTGAAAGAGTGAGTTGTGGAAAAAAAAGAAATGGGGGGTATCTAAGGAGGAAGGAGTAGGGTGGAGGGGTGTAGGGGGGGGAGATGACACCATCTCGCACCGCCATCACCTTTAGGGTTTTGTGTCTCCGGTGAGATCCAGGGCGCGAGCTGACAGACCATTGATTTCTATGAAATTGTTATTGACCGGCGCCGGCCCTGGATGATAATGTTGTGCTCATTCAGGCGTGAAATGCGCGTAAAAAAAAAGGGGGGTGGTTTGGGGGATGGAGGAGAACTATTTGTGCCAGTGTGTTTGGATTCAGAAATGACTTAGTAGAGGCTCTATTGAGCAGACTATTTATTTACAATTAGCAGGAAAGGTATCTGGAGCCACGAGAACCGTGATGGAGATAAACCCGTTAAGCAAATAAACCAAACAATGGGGTGAAATTTGAGGATTATAAAACCAAGGTTTGTTGAGGCACAAGGCACGTGCATTAGAAATGTTTAGGTATCCAGATGAAAGACTAAATCAAAGAAAGTACCAATGTTACCTTTCGCAGACTAAAAATATGAATTGGAAACCAATGGCGTAATATAATACTATAATTTAAATATAATACATATTTAATTTATTTAAATCAACCACCATCAAATGGTTATGTCTGTGCTAGATGTGACAAAATATGTAGGTCTCAGGACGGGCTGCGTAGCTACGCGAAATACTGCATTCCTCATTAATCTTCGGACTCGTATAATGTTTAATCCTTTCAATGAGTAAGAGCCCCTTCTTTCCTTGTGCTATTAAAGCATGGATTGGGTTGCCTGAATCAGCCAGGAAAACCAACGGCTCAGCAGAGTTTAAGTCACTGATTATCATGAAAGACTAGATTGACCTAGGTACGCGTAGGATGTTATTACCTTCTCTTTTGAAGTAACATCTGTAATTCATTAGATAAGACATTCGATATGTGATTGGATACATACAACAATCAAATTCAATCATCGTAAAAAAAAATTTAACATAAATAATTTTATAACACTAAAAATTTAAAACTAATTATTTTAGATACAAGCTATTCGTCCAAGTAAATGCCAAATGACTAACAGATGATACAAAGGACATAGTCTCAGTCGGCTTGAAATGAATCGGAACTCTACTCTAAACGACTAAAAGAGAAGGTTATCTTATCTTATCTTATATAATACAGACGTTACTTCAAAAAAGAAGATGATTACGTCCTAAGCGTCATGCATTTAGTCATGCATATTAACCAATGACTTAAATTCTGCCAAGTCACTGGTTTTCCTGGCTAGCTCAGGCAACCCATTCCATGCTCTAATAGCACTAGGGAAGAAGGAATATTTGTACACATTTGTCCTAGCATATGGGATGAGGAATGTGCCTTTATCTTTGTGTCTTTTAGAGTATTTTATTAAATTTTGTTTTTGTATTTGAAGATTATGGTTCAGTGTTTTATGTATAATTGCTACTTTACTTTTGAGTCTTTTGTCCTGAAGTCTTTCTAAATTTAGTGATTTTACTATAGGTGTTACTCTAGTCAAATGTGAATATTCATTTGTTATGAATCTCACTGCTCTATTTTGTGTCTGTTCCAGTTTCTTAATGTTTTCTTGAGTTGAGGGGTCCCAAATGGAAGATGCATATTCTATTATTGGCCTAACCAAGGTTAAATAACATTTTGGGTTTTATGTTCTTATTTGATTTATAGAAATTTCTTTTAATAAATCCTAATGCTTTGTCTGATTTTTTTTATAGTTTCATCAATATGTGGATTCTATGACAGTTTTTCATTTATTATAACACCTAGGTATTTTGCGTTTTTAGTCTGTGCTACTGGTTTGCCATGAATAAGATAAGTGGAATTAATTTGTTTTAGTTTTTTTGTTACTCTTAACAACTGACATTTTTCTAGGTGGAAAGACATGCTCCAATTTGATTCCCATTTTTGTAATTTATCTAATTCTCTTTGTAAAATATCTGTGTCTAGTGTTGTTTTTATTGTTCTATATATTATGCAATCGTCTGAATATAATCTGACTTTTGTTCCTGAAGTAATGCAATTTGATAAATCATTTATGTAAATTAAAAATAGTAGTGGACCCAAGACTGTTCCTTGAGGTACACCTGTGTTTAGTGTTATCGATGTTGATTTAGAGCCATTTATTATTACAGTTTGTTCTCTCCCTTTCAGAAAATCTTTAATCCACTGATGCAGTGGACCATTAATGCCGAAATATTTAAATTTTTTAAGCAAACTATGGTGGTGAACTTTGTCAAAAGCCTTGGAAAAATCTAGTAAGATAGCATCTATTTGTTCACTATTATCTAAACCTTTAGAAAAATCATCAATTAGTCCTATTAGTTGTGTTTCACATGATCTATATTTCCTAAAGCCATGTTGGTATGGTGTGAGGACATTTTGTTTGTCTAAGTGGTTTATGATGTTGCTACATATTATGTGTTCTAGGATTTTAGATGTGATGCTGGTAAGTGATACTGGTCTGTAGTTTCCTGGGTCAGATTTTTCTCCTTTTTTAAATACGGGGTGACATTAGCTTCTTTCCAGTCCTTTGGTACTCTGCCCTGGTTAAGTGAAGCCTGAAAGAGTATTTTGAACACTGGGGCTAGCTCATTGCTTAGTTCTTTGAGTAATCTAGCTGGAATACCATCAGGTACAGACACTTTATTTGGTTTGGTGTTGGCTAATAGTTTTTGAATTCCATTTTCTTGTACTAATATATCTTCTATGTTGTCTACTTGGTTCAAATTCAGTAATATGTCTTTGTCTCCTGGGCCTGAGAATGCTGATGCAAAGTATTTGTTTAGGATGTTTGCTTTAGTTTCATTATCATTGTGTATTATGTTATGTTCATCTTTTAATGGCGCTATGCCTGTTGTTTCCATTTTCTTAGACTTAATGTATGACCATAGGTTTTTGTTGTTATCTTTAGATATTACATTGTTTATGTATTCACTCTGCAGCTGTCTGCTTACTTTTTGGGTTAAGTGTTTAATTTTTATATACTTTTTGTAAACTCTTATTCACAGTTGGCAATGGGGTTGGGCAGTTGGGATGGGATGATGCGGATATTTCTATCAGAATGATCAAAGTGTCTTGAGTGCGAATATTAAAGATGAAGACACAATGTAACAAAAAATATGCAGCCATTTATTTAAAGGAACTGTTTAGCACCAATCGACCTATCACTACAAGACCAAGCAAAATCGAATGCCAACAATTTATGGTTCTATTGTATTTGGTCCAAGATTTCGTCATTATAAAACTAATGTCGCAAGCTTCAAATCCATGAAGATTATAAAAGAAATCTTTTAAATAAACTATCAAGGTATACGCTCTATTTTATTCACACATTAAATAGATTTAGCCATTTTAGCCAACTGGCAATAGTATATCGGCCTATTCGCAAACGACCAAGGATAGGTTTCCGATAAGAGTGGCTCAGTTATTATTTCCTGATCATTTTATTTATTACATCTGTGGACCTCCACACTCTTTTAGCTATGTACACTATAATTTTCTAAATACAGTTACCAACAAAATAGAAAGGTCAGGAAGGAGGACGTGTTTGAAATTGTTACTTTAAATCAGGTACTCTGTAATCTGAAATATGTAACTTACCTTTATGATCAAGAATCGAGAAGTAAAATAGTTTATTTCCCACTTTATCCTTGAGGTTGTTTAGAAATAGTTTAGATGTTTTCTGGTTGTAGTCTCCGATGTGTGGAAAAGGTTTCAAGATTTCGCAGTTTCAACATTTATATGTATGTACACAGGTTACTCAGCAACCAATTTATTGGAAATCTCCGATGAGCACTGACCTGAGTAAAAAAAAAAAAAAAAAAAAAGAAAACAAGAAATTATTCTCCCATTGATGTCTATCCAATATTTTCAAAAAGAGATTATACAAGACGTTTAATCTCTGAAATTAATCTTTATGTCGTCACCGTCTCGTGTTAATTCACGTGACCAGGGCGCGCCCCTTCCCTTTCCTTACCAACGTAGAAAAAAGGTCATTACAGGCACTGACCACATCTTGCTTGTCCAGCTACTTTTTAAAGTTTGGAAGAGAGAAATAGGAGTTGGGGGAATTAGACCAGACAGATAGATAGTGGGGGGGGGGGAAAGAAGGGAACAAGTTATATAAAAAAAATGGAGGGCGCGGGGTGCTGTGGGCTGCCTGGGGGACGGGAAGGGAGCGAGTGGAGTAGACCATCAATCAAATGAGTCTTTTCTTTCTCTTCTTTTCTCCCTTCTTCAGATTTTGTGTGTGACGATCAAAGGGAGATAAAACAGTTGATGAGACACTTATTGATTGACAGGGGGCGCTCCAAGTCGTCTTCAGAGTTCTAAACAAACTGTAGAGCAGACGAGAATTGAGGTCTAATTACCCGCCTTATAAACAACCGAGTTTAGTGGGGAGACGGTCTATATTATTTAATTATAATCTTTATTGTATTATCCTATTGAGTTTATTTTCTCATCTGGCGATTCTAACGTGAAAGTATCGTGCAATATGTGTTCTAACCAGCAGACCTTCCTCCTTGTTTCGTACAATTAATGATTTCTGTAATATCGATACTGGGGTATTTGGTATCGTCCATTAACAGATTACCCTATGTTTGACCACGATTAGGGAATTGGATGGTCAGGAGCAAGATTTGGGGGGTATCGAGTTACACGGTCAACCTTCGGCTTATTGGTATTCTTAATCGGAGATAGCGCATACAGCTATCGTGCGTGGTTCGTTGGCCTGTGGGAATTTAATAATATGTTAACAGCTATTGGTCTTGAATATACAAGGTTATAGTGTCATGCGGACACTATTAGAACAGGGCCTTTACTGAAAATAGGGTTCCTATTACAAGTAGTGCAAAGTAATCTGTAAGAAACTGGCTTTTGAAAGCAACATATTTCTACCACATATAACAAAAACATTTGTATGACTTTTGTATCGTCGCATATACAAACTTATTAAGGCTTTCAACGCTTTCATTTCGCGAAGTAAAAATTATTATAATTAGGAGAAGTTATAAAAATACAGATAAAGTTTATATAAAAATAACTGAACTAGAATACATAGGCACGTGTGCATAACGAGAGCAGCGAAAAGGAAGCGCTTGTAACTCGTTGAAGAGGAACAATTTTACAAAAGCTTATATCAACTCGGTCGTTGTGCTGGACACATGACACCATTATAATCCGTGGGTCGCAGACACAGATGACCGTTATATCATCTGCCCCCTAGGCTGCAAGGTTTGAAAGGGGAACTTGACTTTACTTTACTTGTATCAACTCAGACTGTCTGTCTGTTTGTCTGTCTAGTCAAATGTTTGTACACGTTATTTCTCCAACTTCCCATTCTTGGATCAAGTTGAAACTTTGCACAGTTATTCATTGTTCATAGAGTTGGCTGAGCGGTAAAGCGATTGGCTTACGAACCGGGGTCCGGGGTTCAAATCCAGGTGAAGACTGGGATTTCTAATTTCGGAATCTTCGGCGCCTCTGAATCCACACAGCTCATTAGTTGGGGAAAAGTAAAGGCGGTTGGTCATTGTGCTGGCCACATGACACCTTCGTTAACAGTAGGTCACAGAAACAGATGAACTTTACATCATTTGCCCTATAGACCACAAGGTCTGAAAGGGAAACTTACTAACAAATTAATTCATTCATTCGTGGTAATTAATTAATTTTATTTGATATTGAAAAAGGAAACAAATCTTATAGTATTGAGTGGTATGACTGTGAGCGTGGAGTTATTCCCCTTAGATACGCTTTTCTTTTTTACTTTGCTTGTTCGATTTCTTCTGAAAACATCTGATGTAATCTCAGAATAAAGGATTAATTAGAACACCACTGTCAAGAGGAGAAAGCTAAAATGCTTACATAGTAAAGGATTACCTACAGTAAGCCAGCAAGAGGACTTAAGTAACACTAGTAGCCACGAGGAACAAGGGAGATAATGAACAAGGGAGGTCTTTGTTTCCAAAACTCTGGTGGAAATACTTTTTTTTTTTTGAGGGTCTTTTCACAGTCACAATGTCGGTCAGCCGTGGAGCCATGCTCATGGCGCTTCATCGCCCCGGGAGACCTTCAAAGTCAGTGACCGCTAGCCATTACAGACTTGGCCGTAAAAGGTATTAGCCGGTCTCTGGCGATTTGAGCGCGAGTGTTAAGCCTACATCTATTCTTAGGATAAGACCAGAAGGTAATGAAAAAGAGGAAAGGGGAGGGAGAGAGAGTGAAAAGAGTTGGACAAGATATTTTAGAGATACTTTCTTTTTGATTCAAGTAAAACTCCTCCGAGTCCTGTCCCATCATGCTTTTACCCATGCTACTCCAGCAACTTAGCAGTTCCAACCACCCCTCCACCCATACTCCCAAATGTGTTCAGCTTGTCTAGGTCCCGTGGTCAAAGCTTGACAAATGATTGAAATGGGGAGGGGGGGGTGTAAGGGCTGGGATCTCAGTGGGAATGGAGGACGGAGAGCTGTTTAAATTGAACATTTCTGAAAATATATCAGCTGGAACAAAAAAACAAAAAGAAAATTTTACTCTGGGTAGAACTGATGTACTTTGTAGTTCAAGAATTTTAATGTCCAGATAATTTTGAAAATAAGTATGTCTGCCTGATCGTGTGGTATGCGCTCTGGACCATCGTCTCAGTGGTTTAAATTAACGTACAGAACCCATTTCAGACTCTGTGACCTTATAGGGCAGATGCTGTAAAGGTCATGTGTATCTGTGGCCCACGGTTAACGAGGGTGTCATATGGCACTAACTAACCGCCTTTACTTTTCTCCAACTTACGCCTATTACCCATTAGAGCTGGGTGAACTAAGAGGCGCCTTAAAGATCCTGAAAATTAAAAATACCAGGATTCATCAGGATTTAAACCCAGGACCCCCGGGTTGGAACCCAAACGCTTACCACTCAGCCACCGCGCCTCCTTCAAGTAACGTGAGAACACGAATATCATTATCTTAACTTTAATTAGACAACGGACTTACCAAACAAGATGATCTTTTTAAATTTGTGAAACAATTGAGCGCTCAATGCATTGTATGACTAGCGTTCGCTGAAGTTAAAGCACGGGCTTTTATTGACGGGCGCTTAAATCGCTTAAAGATAGGAAATCAAACAGACGATAACGTCCGTAGAGAATCAAATGAGCAGGCCCAATCGTTGATGTACACGATAATGCACCAGGAAACAGAGACGTCTTATAGAATGATGATAACATAAATAGCGACAGACAGTCCGACAGACAGACAGCTCAAGTTAATGATGAAGAAGATGAATACAGAGCTGAGGAAAATATTCACCATCTGGAAAGGTGCCAGCCATCAGTGTCGTTCACGATAAGGGAGCTCGATTCCTTACCTTTCACTCAAGTCAACCCCCCTTTTTTTTTCTAATACACACGCCGACACAGTGGTATTCGCGTGATGCTGCGTCTAATGGCGGCGGGTGTCGGGGGTTAACAGACTGTGAAGGGAGCAATGTGGCTTCTGTTGTATACGTCCCCGCCATCATGCATTCTGACATCGATCTCCCTTCCCTAGGCGCACTTCCCGTTAGCCACTAACTTAGTACAACCCCCGCAACCACTGACTATAGTGCATTACCAAAACGCCCCCCCTCCTTTCTTTTTTTTTCTTCCAGCCCTTTCCCGTAATATACTTCGCCATCTCATCACATACGTATATGAATTTTCATATCCCGCCCCGACTCAGACCCAATTTATTTTTCAGGAACTCCATTTGCTAAATGAATTGGTTGGTGGTACCAACAAGATGAGGGGTGTGCTTTGGTAATGATTTCACGCCGCGGGGCGCTTTGGGGCGTGTGGCTGCAGTGAATTTGTAGCTTGTTTGGAAGCCATTATGTTTCTTGATGAACCGAAAACAGAAACAAGCAAACATAAAAAAAATTGTGGATGAAAATCGAAGCAGGCAGAAAGAAAATAAACCAAGAAGCGATTTCAAATGGTACAGGAGAGCTTCCAGGCTGTAGGAAGATGTCTTGATGACTCACAAAGTAAGCTTACGATCTTGGTGTATCATTGTGAGTCTTACGGAAGTTTAAAGAAACAAGTTGCTTCTACATTGATAATGTTTTTAAAATACTGAAAGAAAAAGGGTTTGGGGGGGGGGGAATGTGAACTAAAAATTAAGCTTTTTTTTTTTTAATTAAAAAATTAAGGATGACTGCAGTATTTCCCTTGACCACATGACACATTTGCAACCTGCATTATTTGCCACATCTGATGCAGACAAAGCAGTGTACGCAGGGGGTCTATATAAGTTATCCTTTTGTCGTCTGTCTTTCGTAAGAGCTTTTTATTGCCCCTATATGGCGGTGGTCTTTCCAGGGAGAAATGGGGATTAAATTCTGGGCTGTTTGAGGAAGAATGGTCAGAACGTTCATGGACTAAAACCATGGTCAGCTTTCACCAGACTATATTGGGCCAGTGTATTAGGTCAGTGTATTAGGTCAGTGTATTGGGCCAGTGTATTAGGTCAGTGTATTGAGCCAGTGTATTGGGTCAGTGTATTGGGCCAGTGTATTGGGCCAGTGTATTGGGCCAGTGTATTGGGCCAGTATATTGGGCCAGTGTATTGGGCCAGTGTATTGGGTTTAACTGTAGAAAATTGGTCTAATAATTTTTTTCATAGATTACATGATTACAATATTACATTCAATTTACCTGTTGTCATCAATTTCTTTTTTTTTTTTTAATTCGTGCCGTTATATTTTGTGGTAGTGAAAATTTTAACACATTTTGCACTATTAGTAATAAGAACATCCACAATGGTATCAGGACTTTGACTGCACTATTAGTAATAAGAACATCCACAATGGTATCAGGACTTTGACTGCACTATTAGTAATAAGAACATCCACAATGGTATCAGGACTTTGACTGCACTATTAGTAATAAGAACATCTACAATGTATCAGGACTTTGCACTATTAGTAATAAGAACATCCACAATGGTATCAAGACTTTGACTGCACTATTAGTAATAAGAACATCCACAATGGTATCAGGACTTTGACTGCACTATTAGTAATAAGAACATCCACAATGGTATCAGACTTTGACTGCACTATTAGTAATAGAACACCCACAATGGTATCAGGACTTTGACTGCACTATTAGTAATAAGAACATCCACAATGGTATCAGGACTTTGACTGCACTATTAGTAATAAGAACATCACAATGGTATCAGGACTTTGACTGCACTATTAGTAA
Organism: Biomphalaria sudanica; assembly: GCA_036873155.1. NCBI lineage: Eukaryota > Metazoa > Mollusca > Gastropoda > Planorbidae > Biomphalaria > Biomphalaria sudanica. The sequence continues at coordinate 201,522 of JAZGLO010004649.1, forward strand.
TAAGAACACCCACAATGGTATCAGGACTTTGACTGCACTATTAGTAATAAGAACATCCACAATGGTATCAGGACTTTGACTGCACTATTAGTAATAAGAACATCCCAATGGTATCAGGACTTTGACTGCACTATTAGTAATAAGAACATCCACAATGGTATCAGGACTTTGCACTATTAGTAATAAGAACATCTACAATGGTATCAGGACTTTGACTGCACTATTAGTAATAAGAACATCCACAATGGTATCAGGACTTTGACTGCACTATTAGTAATAAGAACACCCACATGGTATCAGGACTTTGACTGCACTATTAGTAATAAGAACATCCACAATGGTAACAAGACTTTGACTGCACTATTAGTAATAAGAACATCCACAATGGTATCAGGACTTTGACTGCACTATTAGTAATAAGAACATCCACAATGGTATCAAGACTTTGACTGCACTATAAGTAATAAGAACACCCACAATGGTATCAGGACTTAGACATTCAACGTAACATGCGAGGAACAAAAAAATGAAAGCTAGTAAAATGAAATGTTGGCTTCTGACAGAGAGATGTACTGACTGTCTGATAGTCTGACTGTCTGATTGATGTGACACTTCATCCCTTGTAACAGAATGACAGATTAAAAGAAAATTTTTAATCTCTAGGCTAGTACACCTCCACGTATTCCATTCGCTGACAACCAACATTCAAAACTTATCAGATCATGTCCAGCAAGGTAAACAACATTTAAAACATATCAGGTCATATCCAGTAAGGTAAACAACATTTAATACATATCAGATCATGTCCAGCAAGGTAAACAACATTAAAAACGTATCATATCATATTCAGCAAGGTAAATAACATTCAAAACTTATCAGATCATATCCAGTAAGGTAAACAACATTTAAAACATATCAGATCATATCTGTAGTGTACTTAAAATATTGTGACTATGTGTCATGCGCAATGGTCAGTCATTAAATATGGGAAGAAATACAACTGTAAGTCATGTATAAATTCCAATCAAACACACACACATAAATAAATACAAAATACTATAATGAACTGAAATCAAGCTATTTTGTCGACCATAGACTAAAAAAAAATATCTGTACAGTTTTCTTGGGTACCGCTCGGAATGTGTAGAACTATAGATCCCACACAGTTTATCTATTTCCATCCATCGTTCTTGCATTTGTTTTTCTTGTACAGTGCACAAGCAAACTAATGAAAGAAATATTAAACTTTAACTTTAAAAAAAAATGAACCCCATAAGCTACTGCTGAACGCTAAGGGCTTTATTTGGTTCTTGGCTGGAATCTAGTAATGACAACTGCATCATTTTAAAACACCTCTCCTCTCTCGCCATTTATTAGAGTTATCTCTCTCTCTCTGTAGATCGATAATTTCCATTTAAAACGACCGAGCAGCAATACAGTCCAATGGAATTGCAAAAAAAAAAAATGTTTTATGTCATTGCATTTTACATGCAAGCTACGGTAAAAAACAAATATGGCTTGGCGAAGTAAGCAAGACTTTACAAAATAAAACAGCTTAGTTGCATATTCTTTTTCTTTTTTTAAAAAGTCTAATATATAGTAGTTATCTTTATTGAGTCTACAATCTGGACAGAATGATTAGAGCAGGAACTGATAATGTTTAAATGTGATACTTAAACAAACACATCACTGTAAGTAAAGTTTTTTTTTTTAAAGACAGAGTGAAGTGTACCAAACGGTTCTTGTGTCTGTTGAGTTAGATGTCAGAAAAATATGAAACTGAGTTGAGAGAATCACGAAACTGAGTTAAGAGAAACACGAAACAGAGTTAAGAGAAACACGAAACAGAGTTAAGAGAAACATAAACTGAGTTAAGAGAAACATGAAACAGAGTTAAGAGAAACATGAAACTGAGTTAAGAGAAACATGAAACAGAGTTAAGAGAAACATGAAACTGAGTTAAGTGAAACATGAACCTGCTTGAGAATACACGACACGATTCTATACAAAAGTTTAATCCACAATATAAAATATACAATATCAACAACACATTTAGATTGTCAAGAGTTCAAACCAAGATGTCGTTAGATCTACTACTCAATCAAAAAATAGAACTTAGCCACATGGAAAAAATAGTTTGATGAAATTTGAAAATATTATTGACCAATGATGGATAGTGGCTGCTGAAGTTGGGAGGGAGGGGTTTAGTGTGGAAATGAAGTTCAGGAATAGTTTATGGTCGTTGTACTGACAACTTGATGCTCTCGTGCACATGGCGCCGTCTAGAGGAGTTAAATGAAGAGACGGATATCCGTAATGTGCACATTGCACTGACTCATTAGGTAAGGGAATCGATCCGTCTTTGGGCTGGGTGGGGGAAATAGGGGAGCTGAGCCTGGTTGGTTTATTGCCTCGTAAAGCAATGTCCAGATATTGCGCGAGTCTAGAAGATAAATCACAGGAGTTGTCTAGAATTAAATAGCGAGACTTGGTGAGGAGTGAGTTGTTTTTCTCTCCCCCCTTCTCCCAGAAAAAGAACTTAGCAGAACAATGCTCTGTATGTGCGTCTTACGTTGAGGTCGTTTATCAACTCGGAATGTCTTGGAATACGTGGCGTGAAGCATAGGTGGCGCCAGTGTCTCAATACTTGTTAGTGTTTTTGAAGGTATTGAGGGGTGTGGTGACTGTCTGCTACAGGCATAGGATTCCGAAGCGAAGAGTCCCGGATTCGAATTTCATTGAAGGCTGGGATTTAAAATTAAAAAAAAATTACGACTACCCTGAATCCAGCTAAGTCAAATGGGTGTATGACATTAGTGGAGGAAAGTAAAGGCGGTAAGTCGTTGTGCTGGCCACATGACACCACCTTTAACCGTCGACCAAACAAACAGATGACCTTTACACCATTAGCCATTTAGAGCAAAAGGTCTGAAAGGTATAAATTACTTTTTTTTTTTGGGGGGGGAGGGCGCAAACTATCTGATAAATGAAATTAGAAATGGAACACAATTTAACTCTGCTTTAACTCCATTTCCGCTGACGCCACTTTTAAATACCTGCAAAGAAATTGTAATAATGAAATGATCATGCGCCCAATGTTTAATGGGTTAAAGTTCTGTTCCTACTAAAACAAGACAGGTACTCAGAAAATGTTTGAATGTTGGTCTGTATCTCAACTTATCATTGGGCTTGTTCAAAACAAAGAATGACAGGCGACTTTTTTTTTATTCAATTTATTTTACCGCCAAGAGTGTTTTATCAGAGCCAAGGGTTCTTTATCTGGACCTTGAAACATCTTTATTAAATTTGTCTAGAATTATTCGTATGAATTGACTTAAACCCGTTGACATGCTAATAAGCTACAATTTATAAGCTTTTAAATTGTGTGTGTGTGTGTGTGTTAGTGGGAAAGAGGGGGAAAAAAGGAGGGAGGAAGCATAGACAGAAATTCTGTGGTCAGTGTGTACACTTCTGGTCAGGTTAACACTTCTGGTCAGTGTGTACACTTCTGGTCAGTGTGTACACTTCTGGTCAGTGTGTACACTTCTGGTCAGTGTGTACACTTCTGGTCAGGTTAACACTTCTGGTCAGTGTGTACACTTCTGGTCAGGTTAACACTTCTGGTCAGTGTGTACACTTCTGGTCAGGTTAACACTTCTGGTCAGTGTGTACACTTCTGGTCAGGTTAACACTTCTGGTCAGTGTGTACACTTCTGGTCAGGTTAACACTTCTGGTCAGTGTGTACACTTCTGGTCAGGTTAACACTTCTGGTCAGTGTGTACACTTCTGGTCAGGTTAACACTTCTGGTCAGTGTGTACACTTCTGGTCAGGGTGTAATTTGGATTTTTTAAAAGAACGTTAGATGGTAGTTAAAGATTGAAGTAGACAGTGGTTCACACGAGTACCGCTAAGCCAGCTAAATGACCATTAGAATAGTCCGAGAGACATTTACATTTAATTTATTGTCATGGGTGACATTCCACTCGGAGAACATCAGCACCACTGCTAGAGAAACCAGGATTGTTAACTTCAGAATAAAGTAACTTCATCGCTTCTCCAATGTGAAACGTTCATAGTGGCAGACTGTAGAGAGACAAAGTGCAGCATAGAATGGCCTATATGTTTCTATAACTAGTCAGTGACTACTTTTTTGCGTGCGGTTACTTTAACGCTAGGGGTACACTTAGCTTGGAGAGCAAAGGGGGAGGTCAAGTTGGTCGCATGGCTTAGCATTAGGCTTTCTAACCCAAGCTCTAGAGTTCGAATCTTTATGACGTTTGCGACATTTAATTAGGGTCAATCCAGTTCTGAGGTATGACTGACTTGTTTTTTTGGTAAAGTCTCTGGTCACACATCACCCTCCTTAAAAAGATGAGCTTTAAGCCTTTGAAAAGTTTGCTTCTTCACAGGTTTCAATGGGAACATTTATTGGATCGCTATCATATTCCAATTCAGTGGTTCTCGTTGCTTATATCGTTGTTCAGTGGTTCTCGTGGTTTATATTGTATGGTACCAATATGGTACTACATTGAAATGGGTCAGGATTAGATAGAGTCTACCAAACCAAGTGACCGCTGCGTATGAGTAGAGTGGGGGGGGGGCTGGCAGAGTTCAACCTCAACAATCATTGATTGTGTGTGGCGTTGAATGATTGTCTCATTTAGAGTCGTTCAAACGTACCAAGTTCAATCGGTCCACCCTCTTGACCCCCACTCTAGCCCCGCTTGAAGGAAGCCCTAAGTACACACCGTAGCCTGTACATATGGCGGGACCTTACTTAAACATCGCTGATGAAGACAGAACCAACCGACGGACCCGGGGACTTGTATTTGTTTTATTTCTTCACTCAGTTCCTCTCGGTACTATGTCATTAAGTAACAGCCTCCTTCAAGGGAGGAATCTTTTCTTCTTCTTTCTCATATACCCAAGATTGTTAAACGTCTGAAAAAGTTTAGTTCCTACACACACACAGACACACGTGCTCCACACATACACAGATGAATCACACGTACGCGCACACACAACCACAGACACGCACATAATCTCACTCACACACACATTTTCGTTCGTCAGTCAAGTGACAAAACACCTTTCTATCTCTCTCGCGGATTATACCTTAAGACATAATCAGCCGTGAGACCGTGGAGCATGTTAAATGTGTCTCCCACAACAAAAAGGCCCCCCAAAATTTTTTAAATTAAAACGAAGAACGAACTTTTTAAACAAATCGAGTTCACAGTATTTTATATTATCTATGTAACATGGCGCTAAATCAGTGGTACACAAACTAAGGTCCGCGGGTCATATAAGGCTAGTTAATTATAAATGCAAGACTGCAGGATATAAATAATTGGAAGGTCAAAGGCACACCCCCCCCACCAAAAAAAAAAAAGATGCACTTTTATGATAATATTATTATTATAGCTTTTATATGGAGCTACTTTCATGCTTATAGCATGCTCAGAGCGCTTTTGGTCCAATCTCATTTGTGGACCAATGGGGGTGAGGGGGTATCCAGGAGTTGGTTTTCCGTGCTGCCTTTAGGCGTTCAGTAAACGAAACTCTGCCCGAGTCGGGTGTCGAACCTCGAGCCCTCTTCTATGTAGTCAAGTTCAAGCGCACTTGGCCTCTCGACCACGCTTCCCATTGATTTAAAAAAAAAGTAAAAAAAAAAAATTATAAAAGTAAAAGTACCCCTTTCTGACCTTACGATTAATTGGGCAGATGATGCAAAGGCAATTCTTTGTTCCCCGGTGAATCAGTGTGTCTTGTAGCCAGCACAACGGACAACCGCCTTTACTTATTCAAGTATTTTTAGAGTTTGATCGACTCTACTCTCTGGGGTTTCTTTCAAATTACCGAAATTCAAAATCCCAGTCTTCAGCAAGATTCAACAGAGATTCGATAACCCATGCTTCGGGGAAAAAGAGTAGTATACTTAATACCAATACTTGATCTCAATTAGAACTGGTTGAGCATGCAACCACATAGACATCAATGATTAGCTTTTTTTTCCCCCTCAAACACTGGCCAAGAATGAAATGCAATCAATACAGTTTGACCTATTTACAGTTTGGACATCTCACAAATCGAACTTATTGCACTAATCACGTGCACGTGATCTTTCTATTTTTAGTTTTATATCAAAGACAGAAAGAACTGAGTGAGAGGGTTACATAGGATTTGTCCTTTGAAATTTATCTTAGATAGGAATTCATAAGAACATCTGGGAAGAAACCGGAAGTTATGTCAAGACAAAAATACCGCAATACTCTTTAAAGCTTTAGACACAAAGAAGGCGCCATATTAAAATAGATAAATTGTAGAGTTTCTTTGTGGCTCTCTATCTATGTCTAGAAATGTTGACCTTCGTCTGGAGGTCAGTCAGAGACAGAGGAGAGAAAAAGGAAAGTTAAAGTATGTCTTGCAATCATCATCACAAAGTATGTCTTGGAAGACTTTTATCACAAAGTATGTATTGGAAGACTTTTATCACAAAGTATGTATTGGAAGACTTTTATCACAAAGTATGTATTGGAAGACTTTTATCACAAAGTATGTATTGGAAGACTTTTATCACAAAGTCAAAATAAAAGTTGAGATTCGCAAGGAAATTGATTTTAATCTCAGAAAAAAATATTAAGAAACTTGATTATGTCGAATGCGTAATAAGCTATTGCTGTGTTTATTGTATGTTGGAATCAATTGTAATAGTTCCTGATGTCCATCCTTCCTCCAATATAATTTTAAATGAAGTAATTTTTTTTTGTTTTTCTGTTTCTTTGTGTTTAAATGGATGACGATTTATTTATTTTTAATTTATAGATTAGCACTTTAATGAGAACAAATAAAAATGCTTTATTTTTTAAGTCTTTGAAACCGACGATAGTTTTTAGTGTTTATTTTAAAACTTAATGTAAAATGTTTTACAAATTTCGAATGTTCCTTCAGAGTTGAGGATAATTACTTCCTAGTCCAAACCTCCCGCAGGACGACGGGGGATGGGAGCGGGCAGGGTTTGAACCCTGGACCATCGATAAATCTGAACGACAGTCCAGCGCGCAAACCGCACGACCAGGCAGCCATATATTGATCGATTTTCTAATTTTACTCAAAGCTATAGCCCTTGTCTACAAATACACTTGAAGGCTTTAAAAAAAAATCTTAATTTATGAATCGACTTTTTGAATTGTCGCGTTTGGTCACAAGCATTTCAAGAATTGATCTACACCACTCTCTCATGTACTACGCCATTCTATCATGTACTGTACCTCTCTATTATGTATATTTTTAATCTTTTACTTTCACGGACAATTAAAATGTGTAATTTTGTTACTTTTCAAATGATTCTTCTCAGACATTACAGAATGTCTATGGCTAGTACAGAGAAATCAGACACAAATACAAAGAGTTCAACATGGGGCTTACAACTTAATGAATTACCTTAGTGCAAGTCTGAGAGTCTAGTTAATTTCACTGGACAGGCTATTCAAACTTATCAGGCTATCACTGGACAGTGTATTTAAACGTATCAAGCTATCACTGCACAATCTGTTCAAACCTATCGGGCTATGATTATCATTGTACAGTTTATTTAAACCTATAGCGCTTTCATTGGACAGTCTATTCGAAACAATCAACTGACAATCTATTCAAACCTTTCACTAGACAGTCTATTTAAACCTGTCAAACTATCAGTGGACAGTCTATTTAAATTTGTCAAGCTATCTGTGGACAAACAGTCTATTTAAACCTGTCAAGCTATCAGTGGACAGTCTATGTAAGCATGTCAAGCTATCAGTGGACACTATATTGAAACTGTCAAGCTATTAGTGGACAGTCTATGATAGACAGTCTATTGAAGCCTATAAAATAACTATAAAATCTATTCCAACCTATAACTGAGACAGAATCAGAGGCTATCAGTGTACAGTCTATTGAAGCCTATAAAATAACTATAAAATCTATTCCAACCTATAACTGAGACAGAATCAGAGGCTATCAGTGTACAGTCTATTGAAGCCTATAAAATAACTATAAAATTATTCCAACCTATAACTGAGACAGAATCAGAGGCTATCAGTGTACAGTTTATTGAAGCCTATAAAATAACTATAAAATCTATTCCAACCTATAACTGAGACAGGATCAGAGGCTATCAGTGTTCAGTCTATTGAAGCCTATAAAATAACTATAAAATCTATTCCAAATTCCAACCTATAACTGAGACAGAATCTGGCTATCGTTGGACGAGTATTTTCAAAGTCTATTAGTCTACTATCTAGTTGGTGTGACAGTTCTAAAGAAATGTAACAAACCAACTTGACAATGAAGTTACACGATATCCTAACTCTTACCTTATCTCGAGTCTCTTATATCCAACACCTGGTAGCGAGCTATTGTCTAAACACTAAATGTGACCATAGCGGGGCGAACTAGCGGTGTACTGCACACTTGACCTTTCAACCATGCCCCTCATACCAAGTGACTGAGAGGTAGGCGTCGCCTCTAACCCCCCCCCATCTCCCGCCCTCTCTTTTTTTTAACGATGTCGTCACTCCCAAAATGTGTATCCCCCCCTCCCTCCCGACTCTGGCCAAAAGGGACTGCGCGTTAGTTTTTTTTTCTCTTTCAACAGATATGATGACGGATGACCATCTCGTGTTCTTTATTAGGAGAGAGAGAGAGAGGGGGACAGAAGAGGAAGAGAGAGAGAGAGCTACAGAGAGGATAGAGAGAAAAAGAGAAAGAAAGGGAGTGAGAGAGGAGTAGGAGAGAGTGAAAGAGGTGAGAAAGAGAGAGAGAGAGAGGATTGAAATTGTCCTAATGTAATTAAGTGCACAGCAGGTGTTTCTGCGCGTGTGTGGCTGCTTACGTGGGTGGCTCAGGTAACCACCGATCCGTTAGGGTCACCCATCCATCTAAAATTAGGATTAAAACGAAGCCGAACACAGCCTAATATATTGGTCAGACGTTATGTGCTGATATTCAGTGGTCCTTGGCCTATGGATAAAAAAGCTAGATCTAGTTGTTATATCACGACTTGGAGGAATGTGTCCATATGTTTGGATTTCAATTTGACATTGAAAAGATTAATGATGGCTGCCTGATCAAGTGGAATGCGCTCAGGACTGTCGTCTCGATTGTACTAGGTTCGAAACCCGATCACTGCCATTACCCGCCGTCCTGCGGGAGGTTTAAGCTAGAATGAAATAATCTTTAATTTTTAAGAAAAATCAGAAACATGTAACAACAGCAAAAACAACAAACAAACAAATAACAAAGGTCAAGAATGTTGCGAACTAAAGACAATATACAAAAACCTAAGAGCCTAAAAACATGATTCTTTAATGCTATAAAGTGAACAAAATCTTAGAGATTTTCAAAAACGCATAGCTTATCTGCACCCTTCATCTGTACACCGGATACACCAAAATAAAACAAGCTATTCAGGAATTCGCCTCTATGTATGAACATCTCCAATGGCGTGTTTGTTTTATTCGGTCTTCTATAGACGATGGACATTTGTCTCTAATTTAACATCGGATTGACGAACTCTATGTCCAATTTGTTTTTTGTTAACAGTTGAACTGGCCTTAGAAATAAAAGTGTCGGTTGAAACATTGCATTGATCCTTACAATTAGAATTTATTAAAATTAATTAGTTTATATTGTCCAATAGGTTGCAAATCTTAAACATAGGTATAGACTAATAGACTACATTTAAATTAATTCCACTGACACACAAGAAAAGCTTATGCCAAAGACAGGCGAGGACTTCAAAAAAAGTTGAACCTACAAAATGGCAAAAGAAAATTGCACAAAACAAGAAACTTTAGCTTGAAGAACATTTTAACGCAACCTTCATTTACAAGACTTGATACTTACAAAATGCCGGAGCGTCACTTCATGATCCATAGATGACGTCGACACATATATTTCAAACAGCCATATATAGTTGTTTTTTTTAAATTGGTGAGGTCTATCGTTAGACAGCTGTTAAGAGTTATATTGAGAAAATTAATTGAACACTAAACTTAAAAATGAAACAACAGTCATAATCAATCATCACACTTTAGATCAATGCAACTTCAAAAATAACCTAACATACACATCAATAACATTAAAGAAGATTACCCATCACAAATGGAAGTTCTCAATCAGACACAGTAGAAATAAATACCTTTCACTGTTAATATTAATAGCAGGAGATGTAGAGTCAAATCCAGGGCCTAGATCTAAAGATAGATGCAACATCTGCAAAAAAGTATGCACCATGAAACAGAAAGCCATTCAATGTGACACCTGCGATGAATGGTACCATGCATCATGTCTCCATATGAATACACCTGTGTATTATGCCTTAGGCAACAAAGATGCATCATGGCACTGTGTACCGTGTGGGTTACCTCAGTTTACATCAGGACTGTTTGATTCCTTTGATGCGGACACTTCTAACCCATACAACATCTTAAACACCATCCCAAAACCAATTCACCAACCACTAGCCAGATCCACTCCTGTTAAACCTAAATCTACTAAAATTAATACAACAGCCTCACTAAACAAACCTCCTAAAGAAGTAATACCAAAATACCTTAAAACCTTAGTAATAAATTTTCAAAGTATTAGGAACAAAACAGCAGACTTAGAAATTTTATTAGAATGTGAGAAACCAGACATAATTGCAGGAACAGAAACTTGGCTACATCCTGAAATTTATAATGCAGAAATTTTCAATAGTAATTATGAAATTTTTAGAAAAGATAGGGCTGATAATCATGGAGGAGTTCTTTTAGCAATAAAAAACACTCTTATAGCTGAAGAAATTACCTTACCTAACTCAAAAAACATAGAATCTACATTTTGTAAAATTAATACCACCTCAACATCCCTTATAATAGGCAGCATTTACAGACCACCAAATTCTAGTTTAGAATACATGCAGGAACTATGTAATCAGATTACTACACTTAAAGAGACAAATAAAAATGCAGTTTTTTGGATTATGGGTGACTTCAACCTACCTGATATAAATTGGAAAACACTAACCATAGATAAACACCAAAACCTTAAGGACATAAATGAGCTTTTCATAGAAACTTTACACAACCTAAGTTTAGATCAAATCATTAAAAAGCCAACTAGATTAAACAACACATTAGATCTCTTCTTAACCAACAGACCTGGATTAGTAGTTGATTATGATATTATCCCTGGTCTATCAGACCATGAGATCATAAAAATACACAGTCAGATAAAAGCAGTAGCCAATACAAAAACCAAAAGAAAAATCTTACTCTGGAATAAATGTAACCTAACACAACTACACCAAGCTGCATTAAACTTTCAACAAACATTCTTATTAGAAAAAGACATTAACCAACCAGTCGATGACCTCTGGAATTTCATTAAAAACCATCTTAAAAGCATTATAGAAAATCATATACCAACTAAATACACATCAAACAAAATAAATAAATGCTGGTTTAATAATAGACTAAAGAAGCTTTGTAAACAGAAGGAAAACCTATATAGAAAATTTAAAGAAACCAAGGCAGAAAGAGTTTACAAAAAGTATCTAAAAATTAAACACCTAACCCAAAAAGTAAGCAGACAGCTGCAGAGTGAATACATAAACAATGTAATATCTAAAGATAACAACAAAAACCTATGGTCATACATTAAGTCTAAGAAAATGGAAACAACAGGCATAGCGCCATTAAAAGATGAACATAACATAATACATAATGATAATGAAACTAAAGCAAACATCCTAAACAAATACTTTGCATCAGCATTCTCAGCCCCAGGAGACAAAGACATATTTCTTAATTTGAACCAAGTAGACAACATAGAAGATTTAGTATTACAAGAAAATGGAATTAAAAAACTATTAGCCAACACCAAACCAAATAAAGCGTCTGGACCTGATGGTATTCCAGCTAGATTACTCAAAGAACTAAGCAATGAGCTAGCCCCAGTGTTCAAAATACTCTTTCAGGCATCGCTTAACCAGGGCAGAGTACCAAAGGACTGGAAAGAAGCTAATGTCACCCCCCTATTTAAAAAAGGAGAAAAATCTGATCCAGGAAACTACAGACCAGTATCACTTACCAGCATCACATGTAAAATACTAGAACACATAATATGTAGCAACATCATAAACCACTTAGACAAACATAATGTCCTCACCCCATACCAACATGGCTTTAGGAAATATAGATCATGTGAAACACAACTAATAGGACTAATTGATGATTTCTCAAAAGGTTTAGATAATAGTGAACAAATAGATGCTATCTTACTAGATTTTTCCAAGGCTTTTGACAAAGTTCACCACCATAGTTTGCTTAAAAAAATAAAATATTTCGGCATTAACGGTCCACTGCATCAGTGGATTAAAGATTTTCTGATAGGGAGAGAACAAACTGTAATAATAAATGGCTCTAAATCAACACCAATAACAGTAAACTCAGGTGTACCTCAAGGAACAGTCTTGGGTCCACTACTATTTTTAATTTACATAAATGATTTACCAAATTGCATTAGTTCAGGAACAAAAGTCAGATTATTTGCAGACGACTGCATAATATATAGAACAATAAAAACAAAACAAGACACAGATATTTTACAAAGAGAATTAGATGAATTACAGAAATGGGAATCAAATTGGAGCATGTCTTTCCACCCAGAAAAATGTCAGTTGTTAAGAGTAACAAAAAAAATTAAACAAATTAATTCCACTTATCTTATTCATGGCAAACCAGTAACACAGACTAAAAACTCAAAATACCTAGGTGTTATAATAAATGAAAAACTGTCATGGAATCCACATATTGATGAAACTATAAAAAAATCCAACAAAGCATTAGGGTTTATTAAAAGAAATTTCTATAAATCAAATAAGAACATAAAACTAAAATGTTATTTAACCTTGGTTAGGCCAATAATAGAATATGCATCCACCGTGTGGGACCCCTCAACTCAAGAAAACATTAAGAAACTGGAACAAACACAAAATAGAGCAGTGAGATTCATAACAAACGAATATTCACATTTGACTAGGGTAACACCATTAGTAAAATCACTAAATTTAGAAAGCCTTCAGGACAGAAGACTCAAAAGTAAAGTAGCAATTATACATAAAACACTGAACCATAATCTTCAAATACAAAAACAAAATTTAATAAAATACTCTGAAAGACACAAAAATAAAGGCACATTCCTCGTCCCATATGCTAGGACAAATTTGTACAAATACTCCTTCTTCCCTAGTGCTATTAGAGCATGGAATGGGTTGCCTGAGCTAGCCAGAAAAACCAGTGACTTGGCAGAATTTAAGTCATTGGTTAATATGCATGACTAAATGCATGACGCGTAGGACGTAATCATCTTCTTTTTTGAAGTAACGTCTGTATTATATAAATAGTATCTTTATTTGGAATCAATAATTCGTTGATTTAAAATGTAACTGAATAAAAAAATATCTTTTTTGTAAGCTACACATTTTTATTCTACCGCAGCCTTCAATCATCACAAACCCTTTCCATTTTTTTTTAAAACATAAATTGACAGAGATGAACAAAGATGAACAGGGAATTGGTTTTGATTGGTCCCTGTGTAAATTGTGACTTAATCGTTTTGTACTAGAGTTCGTTAAAACAAGAGTCTCTCAGAACACACGAGAAAACGTCCAGGCACTAGACTGAACTTAAACACCCGCTCCAGGAGGACTGCTTAGCACATGTCTGTTAAGGATGTCATAGAGAAACTAGTTAAACCATAGTTTTTGTTCTTTAGGACTTTTTTCTTCGGGGGCAGAGGAGTTTGTGGGGCCCAATGTTGTAGTAGGAGTAGGACAGCGTTCGAATCCCAAAGACACTAAAAAAAAAAAAAAAAAGACAACGCTTTGGTACGTGAGTGTTTGCGAGTTTAAATAACAAACATTATAGTAGGCCTTAACAATGACCTCCTACGTCACAACCTGTGGACCTTGTCACGACCTGCAACGTAGCAACGATTTAATGGTCACCACTGCCCACGGGTTGCTACGACGCAGGCTGGTGTTGAGGCCTACTCTAATGTTAGGTCTCGGTTCAAGAGTGTGTGTATTAGTATGTGTATGAACGTAAATATGTGTGTTTATGTTTGTGGGTATAATATGTGTACGTATCAAGGTGTGTATCTATATGCATCTGTATATGTGTGCGATTGAAGAGAGATTGGGTTACTCGCTGTAAAAAAATAAATCTTAACCTGAACCCACCTACCAGTACTGATCAATAAAACCCACCAAATCAGTAAGGACATTGCAAGCGATACTACGAACAGAAGGGACAAAATCAAGCAAGTTCAACTTCTCTTTCTACGCCTTGATAACATCAAAGGAACTTAAAGAACACTCTAGAGGATCTTACTGAAGCAGTATACATTTGTAATCGTTATTTCCTTATGTAGCAGCCTAGGACCGGATTTAGAATTAATAAGGCCCTAAGCTATTCGAAATATGGGGCCCTTATAAATACCCTACTGGTTACAATCAAAGTATCATTGGAATCATTTTTTTTAGTGGGGGGGGGGTGAGGGGAGGCTCCATGAAAGTGGGGACCTTAAGTCGAGCTTATGTTTGCCTGTAAGTAAATCCGGCACTGTAACTGACTCACGTAAAAAAGTTCATATTTTCCTTGTGACCTGAACAGAGTGCCATAAAACAAACAAAACAGATACCACAAACAAATGACTTCCTTCTGTTTGGAAATTCCGGTTGTGTGACTCAGGGCACAATTACAGCGTTCATGGCAATTAACGATTTGCCCACAATCCTAGACACGTGACAAATTTTAAATAACCGCTCCTGATAGCGTAACACGGATTACATAGTTATCAACACCCAAGTTTTCATTGTAATGAAATTAACAGCCTGATTAAAACTTGGGTTGGAATCTTGCTCTTCTTTTATTTCTGTTGGTATTTACCGTTGATTAAAAAACAACAACAACAACGATTCCCAACTTTAACATTAACTTTTATAGTTATATATTAAGCAATAGAAAAAAAAGTACTTATAAGAAAAAAACAAAGCTTATTTAAGGGGAAATAACCACTAATTACTACCATTTATCTGAAAATTTCAGGATTTGGCTACTCTTTCTGCTATACAGAAAAAACAATAAATTAATTAGTACTTAATTATTAACTAATTCGTTAATTTTTTGGATTGATTCGTGTATTATTATCGACTATGCATAATTATGCAAAATTTCAACTTAATCCAAGAATGGGAAGTGAGAGAAAAAACGTGGCGAAGCGTAATAAGGGAACTAAATCCATATTTATATATACATACATATACACATATCTCATTCTGGAGTATTCATTCCCTCCATTTCCAAATCAAACAAAATATTCAATCACCAACAATGAATTAACTAAATGTTTGATTTTTTTTGGTTTGACTCATGTCTTGTGAGGCTCAATAAATAATTGTGCACAATTTTAACTTTATTCGCGAATGGGAAACAGAAGAAAAAAAAAACATGTTCAAACTTTTTAACAGAGTGAGTTGATTTAAACTTTGTAAAAAAAAAAAATATCTCTGGCTTGACGAGCTAAACACTGACACATGAAGACATTCATGTTTATAAATGTACTAACGATTTAACTTTTAGAAACGCTTCGATTGGGAGTGTTCAGACCTTGGACTTCTCGATGACTAAATATATGGGCCAGTGACGGAATACAGAACATTGAGGAAGTGTGCGTGCGTGTGTGTGTGTGTGGTGCAGGTATTACCTGCAACACATACAAATGATTAAGACCTGAGGACTGTCCGTCATAAAGGTGGTGCGTGATTTATGACTTTTAGATACATCTACATTTCACACGGACTCGTGTGTTTGTGCTTTGATGTTTAGATGTGTGTATTTTAATGTGTGTGTGTTTTAATGTGTGTTTGGTGTTTTGATATGTGTGTGTGCTTTATTTTTATTTGTTTGTTTTTTGTGCGAGTGTTTTGTTGTGTTTGCGTATGTGTGTTTGTTATTTTAGAATGGTGCGATTATTACAATGATTGATTCTTCTTGTTCCTTTTTTGTGTGAGTATGTAACGACATAAACGAACGTGTGTTTCTCCATACAAGATCCTCTGGAAAACTATTTAATGTATCAAGGCTGCGGGCAAAAACCAAGGTTAGGAAGCTACTCGTCAGGGAACTCCTGTATGCTGATGATGCAGCTATTGTGGCTGATTCTGATATTCAGCTACAGTGCCTGGTTGACAAATTATCTGCTGCTTGCCAGAAGTTCGGCTTAAACATCAGTCAAAGCAAGACTAAGATACTTGTCCAAAACACAAACACTGCACCTCAAGTAAGCATTAATGGCCAACCACTAGAAATTGTTGATCCCTTTTGTTACCTTGGCTCCATCATATCCAATAACACTCTACTGGATAGAGACATAAACAACAGGATAGCCAAGGCAATGGCCACCATGTCACGGCTGCAGAAAAGAGTCTGGGACAACATATTGCTGACTAACAGTACTAAAGCCCTAGTCTACCGGACCTGTGTGTTGAGCACCTTGCTGTACGGAAGTGAAACATGGTCAACCTACTCATGGCAGGAAAAAAAGCTGAATGTTTTCCACCTCCGATGCCTAAGGCGGATCTTTAAAATAAGGTGGCAAGATAAGAAAACCAATGAGGAAGTGCTACAAAGAGCAGGGTGCCAGGAAATCCGCTCTGTTATCAGCAGCAGACGCCTTGGCTGGCTTGGCCACGTTCGTAGAATGCCAGAAGGTCGACTTCCACAGGACATCCTGTATGGCGATCTAATAGAAGGCAGGAGAGCCGCTGGTCGCCCACTTTTACGTTATACGGATGTATGCAAACGCGACATGAAGCTCTTCAAAATCGACACTGGCAACTGGGAAGAGGTGGCACTGGACAGATCCTCATGGAAAGAGAGCATAAAGGAAGGGTTAAAGATTGCAGATGCCATACACAACAGAAGCAGAAAGAAGGGTGAAAATGCAACGGCGCCTGGTGATTATATATGCCCAAACTGCGATCGCAGCTGTGTATCAAGGATTGGCCTCTTTAGTCACACATGAAGTTGCAAAGGGAAAAGATCGTCTCTCGAGACGTAAAATGCCACAGAGAATGACTCAAAGACACTGGCTGTCTGACTTGAGTTCAAAACCGAGGGTGAATGTCACATTTGATGTGCAAGGTCATGGAAGATCAATATGTTTGTCTTTTAATTTAAATCTTTATCGGATAAAAAAAAAAAGGACATCCGTAAGAATAACAAAACATATAAGGTTAACAACAATCTGTGAGAGAAGATTTGTATGAATTCCTTTTTATTATTGTATTTTTTTTTAATGATTAAAGCAAGTGGTACATACATGAACGCATTTTGACCGGAAGAAGTTAAATCCCCCATTTTCGGAACGTGCAAAGAAAATAGAATTGTCTATTCTCTAACCAAATTTTGTTTGCATCGTCTTAAAAATAAGCGCAACATTTTTATGAGAAGCTGAACAACTTTTTTTTTCTTCCAAACCCAATCTTCTTAAAATAAGGCTTAGGTGTGACCAAAGCCAGGCGTGTACGTGTATATGTGTGTGTATGTGCGTGTATGTGTGTGTAAGAATGATTTCTGTTTTGAAAACGTCACGAAATGACGTCACAAAAAGGAGGGGGATCGACTCTGACGGACGTGGGTATCATCCCGTCAAAAATTCAATGTCATCGACAAAGTCCATCTGCTTGTGACTTAAGTGTGTCATGGCAGTGTCTCTAGTGACGTGTTTTTATTAAAAGACCGAATGCGCATCTAAGTTCTAAAAATAAAATGTTCAGAAACGCATAAAACTTGTGGCGCAGCAAGTAAAATCTAATGAACACCTGTGTAGGAGGGGAGGGGGGGGCATGTCTCCTTTTGTCGGACGCAGAAATTCACTTCTGTTTTGTGGTGACTTACGTAGTGGAGTTAAAGGGCGGCTACTTTTATCAAGAGAATCAAGAGTTGTCTCAAACATGGAACGACTGAATGCAGGACGCGTAGGACGAAATCATCTTTTTTGAAGTAACGTCTTTATTATATAAGATAAGATAAGATGAATTAGAGTTATCTGCTCTTAAATAACTAAAAGTATACCTCATGCCGTTTTTAAATTTCGTTGGACATTTTAAATAGATGATTTAATTTAAGGGAGAGAGAGAGAGAGAGAGAGAGAGAGAGAGAGAGAAATATTTAAAAAAACAACAAATCTTATAAGGGAAAGCATGCAAAATCATTGTTATATTTTTAAATACTGCGAGATTTATATCTATTTTCTATATAAAGCTAAATTAATAAATTATCACTAATTTGTTAACTAATTGTTGAATTTTCTGATTGATCGTATCGTCTTGGACAAAATTTAGCAAAATATATATATGTGAAGTTGGATTTTGTATACACCACCTATTTGCTTTCTTTTAAGACACATAGAGTGTCACATTTATTACATTAGAATTTTTAATATACTTATTGGCTCATATTGTTATGTGTAACACAAAATCCATCATCATACAAGTAGGCCCCTACAATGCATACACAGAGAAAATAACGTATCGGACTACATGTTTTAAGTGCTAGAACCTGGGACATAGTTGCAAGCACAATGGCTAACATGAAGAAATATATCGCTGTTACTATATAACATTCATATATGCGCCATTCAGTTTCAGAAGTTCAAATAAGAATCTAAGACATTAATTGTGCCAGTCCAGCCTTTCATCTGTTTGTGTTATAACAAAAATATCTGAAAACGTTTTTTAACTCTTTCTCTCCTAACTGACGATACCAGCGTTGATTCCACCAGAATGTGGTAAATAATTACGGAGAGAAAGAGTTAACGAGATTCTCTACTTATTCTATCATGTCTTCTGCTCAGAAATTTATTGGGAAAAAATATTCCCGCCAAAACACATAGACACATTGACAGACGATCTTATCTTTCATCGCTTCCAGTGGAAAAGTGGCGAGGAAAAAAAAAAGATGGACAAATGGAATAAAGAAGTTCAAACTACCGTGTGGTAAACATCAAGTGTTGACAGAGCACAGTATTATCAAGAGGTAGACACTGGGCACTTATACTGACCAGAGAAATCTATAATAGGTCCAGATGGAAAGAACAAATAAGCAAAATATAAACACTATTATGGTCCTCTCTCTCTGTCTCTTTTATCGACTATTCAGATCCAACAAGGTCACACTGATGTCAGGTTACAAGTGTAGAAGATACACAACATGAATCACAACATGAACAAGTAACAAGATCACGAAATTTGTTACGAAATTCGTTACAGCCCTTCCGTTCCGTTTAAACTGAATTGTGGGTAATTTTTGGTCGTTCACGCTCCTCAAATTCATTAATAATCAACATTTCTTAACCGCCTGTGATGGCCGCCTGACAGGAACTCATTGACTTTGTCTTTATCACGCGGCTTCTCCCCCCCCCCCCTCTCCCGGTTCCAGTATGACCTCTCGCCTGGAAGGACTCTTGTGTTCTTATCTGTGCCCATTACTTCCGTGGACACCGGCTTCCATACTTTCTGATCGCCTGATTAGTCCCCCACCATTTGATCTCACCCTGCGCGTGTCACAGCACCTCATTTGCATATGCCCAACAGGTCCGACAGATCACGGGAATCTCTTTCTCCCCCCCCCCCCATCCCTTCTTTTTTTTGTCCCTTCGACCTGACACGTCATTCAAACGGAAGTACAATGCAAGCGCACGCCCGCACTAACACACACTCACAAACTAGCCGTGGATAAAAAAAAAATCTTGGTTTGGAAGAAGGTTTAGATTGGTCATTCTTTGAGCTTCAACGGTAGGGCTCGGAGGAAGAAAGGGTCCCTTCCCCAGCCCTCCTCTGCCCTTTTTACCAAAGCAAACTCTGGCATCTCTCAACTATCCTCCTTACCCCCTCCCTCAATGTATTCATGACTCGGGCATCAGCTCAGGGTTTGATTTAAGTACTAGTAATGCCGCGAGTGGAAGCCCAGGCTTTGCGGTGCGACTTGTTTAACAAGTTGGCCATCTTACAGCCCAATTGTAAACCTGCGAACTATTTAAACACAGCCAGGGGAGGAGTAGGTGTTCTAAGACCATGCAGGGGAGTGGAAGAGGATTGTGTGGTGAAGGCGAACACTTAAAAATAATGTCTGCTACACAGGAGTTCAAAGATTTATGAACCTGTACAACGGGGGCCAGCATCTAGCTATTAAATTGCACGTTTGACGCTCTCCCTTTCGTCAGCGACTTTTCATGATGTTAGAACCAGACATACAATAGCGAGCAGTGATTAAATAGTCTAAAGTCTTTTTAAACCGGATGTTCTACCATTTTGTCTGCTGCCGGAAGCATTTACGATTGTTTGAAACTACTACTCTTTGATTCAGCGGAATAGCATCAACTTAAATATACTTCAATGGCCTGTAAGCAGGTACTAGACGTTTTAAATTTACGTTTTATAAGAAATAAAGTCCTAAAAAATGCATGATTTCTTTGCAATACCTCTATTCAAATAATAACATCGCGGAAAGCTGAATCTGGATGCTGATCTCAAAAAAGTCTCTAACGATTTTTCTAGAAATAAAACAGTTATGTATATCGCTGAGAAAAAAAAATACTAGCTCGTTGGCCACACGAGGAAAACTAGAGTTTGAGCGTTCTCATTTTTCAAGTAAAAAATGAAAGAGATTAAAATTTTTTTGCTAGAGATCTAGATCTAAACTAGATACTACATCGGTTATGAAAGAACTATAGCGTTCTTAAAATGACAATCGCTTTCAGGAATTTCCGAATGCAAGGCATTTTTCTGATTGAAGAGTTTAAATAAATGAATTTTCAGGAAAATTGTGCGCATCGTCTTCTAAGTCTAAGATCATAGACATAAATTAATATAGACTGGAAAAACTTCTTGTAACTTGAAAACATGTATATCTATTGTATACGGATTTCCGAATTATGAAAAATTGCATGATCTTCACGCTGAGAGATTTAAAAAAAAAACACTAGTGAAAATATTGTAATACATATATAGGTTATGGCTGAAATAGATATGAATACTTAACTTTTATACTGCTCATAAATGCTGTATAATAAAGTACACAAAATTGCAAGTCACAAATTTTCGTTTCATAAAACTCTTTAATCGGCCAGTCTATATTTATTTATGTCTATGGTCTAGATCTAAAAGCTTATCATTGAAATATTTTGATGTATAGTAGATCTCTACATTCAATAACCAGGAGAGGAGGGAAGGGTAAACAATCTTTCATAGTTTTTTAATCTAAACATTTATTAATTTTTAAGAGAATAAAATATTATATTGCATAAAGTATTTTTAATGTTATTTCTTGCTATTCTTTAACTTACAAAATGATTTGATGTCGACAAGAATATGTCATTGTGATGCTACCAGGAAATAAAAGATGGTTTTACTTTAACTTTGAATACATTTAATATTTTAAAGGATAAAATCTAAAACGTCTCGTGCAGCCTGTCACAAAGTAAACCTTGGGGTCGATTGACGATTTGCCAGGGGTCGCCAAAGACCATCGAAAAAATGAATTGTTATTGTCTTTTATTCTATTGGTGTATGTGTGAGCGGTGGGGTGGGGGGTCGCAGAACAGTGGGGGATTGTAAAAAGGGGTCGCCGAGCATAAAAGGTTGAGAACCACTGAAGTAAACGGTCAAATATATAGACCTCTGGATCTTTTTTACTTGCCAGATGTTTGGTCTAATAAAGTGAAACAAAATCTCTGCCCTGCTGTGTTTATCATATATACACTAGAAAGATCTAGTTCATCCGCTCATTACCATAACAGCAAGGTATTTTACTGGCATTTCACCGTGTGTTGTATTGGTGTATTGTATTAGAGAAATGCATGAGTGAATTGAATAGTGTATGGTATTAGTGATTGGTGTATAGTAACTTTGTAAGTGAACCAGACTATTTACCTTCAAGGTCATCAAGCCGTTGACGTTATGATGTTCCGCCCATGTATGGCGACGCCACTGCGTAGCATCTTAAGTAGTAGCCCTAACTCTTTAACGTCAAAGCTCTAACGTTCCAACTCAGTGTGTCGCTGGAGGATCTGACATAATTCCACCGTGTAAGTGTGTCGTTAACGCTGTATGTGTTTGTCATTTCTTTTTTTTTTTTATAATGTGTCAAAAGCTTCCTACTCATACATCACACACACACACACCAAGTCAGAACAATGCACCAGCTGTGCACTAAACTTCAATAACTCTTTTGTTATGACTAGTTCCCCATGCCCATGGATACACCACAGATTCTCAAACTATATAAAGTGACTTATTGAAATAAGTAGTCTCTGTGCATTCAAAATTGTACTTTTAAAAAGACGAAATAACTAGTTTTTGAAGTCAGGATGTCCTGCAGTTTTGGACAAAAAAACTAGAAAAAAAGAATTATGAAATGATGAAAGAAAAATACCCAATTATAATTTAAGTTTATGAAAGCCAAAGCCCAAAAGCACTTGGTCACATGTTTTTTGTTTTTTTTTTGGTTTAACAATGTATTAAGATCTAGACTCTTCGATAAATTTAATGCGTCAATTTATATAAATATTTTCATAGGCACTGGGTATACTTATGCTCTCTGGAATAAAGTGTTGCCGAGCGGCAGTGTGGAGCTGTCGAAAAGCAATTTTGAGCTGTCCAGAGGCAATTTGGAGCTGTCCATATGCAATGTGGAGCTGTCTAGAGTCAGTATCAAGCTGTCGAGAGGCAATGTGGAGCTGTCGAGAGGCAATGTGGAGCTGTCGAGAGACAATGTGGAGCTGTCGATAGGCAATGTGGAGCTGTCGAGAGGCAATGTGGAGCTGTCGAGAGGCAATGTGAAGCTGTCGAGAGGCAATGTGGAGCTGTCGATAGGCAATGTGGAGCTGTCGAGAGGCAATGTGGAGCTGTCGAGAGGCAATGTGGAGATGTTTAGAGGCAACGTGGAGCTGTCGATAGGCAATGTGGAGCTGTCGATAGGCAATGTGGAGCTGTCGAGGGGCAATGTGGAGCTATCGAGGGGCAATGTGGAGCTGTTGAGAGTCGTATGGAGCTATTAAACAGAGCTGCAGTGCAGCCTTGAAACTGCAGATGTCAAGATGTGATTTGAAAAGTGTCAATGGCCTCCAACTAGTAAAGACACAATGAGTGAGCCTGAGCCATGCAGCTGTAAGTGTCCTTGATGAACTATATATGGAAACCTATCACCAGAACAGAATTTTCGAAATACTTTCGCTAAAAAAAAAAAGATTTATCAAAATACAATATACGCCGCAGTGTTGCCCAACCTAATTCAATCTGCGGGCCATTTTAATTTCCAACACTAGTGTCGCGGGCCACATGAAAAAGATACAAAAACTGAATGAAATTGACCTGAAACTATTTTATTTCAAACCCCGAGGATCTAGTACTGACATTGAAGTATTGGGAGAGTTGAATGTTTCTCTTTACACTTCCAACAAACGACGTCAGTTCTGTTTCTATTTTGTTGTTCTTGTTTGTTGTTTAAAAACAGCCTCCAGACTTTCTTTCTAAAAACAAACATGTGGGCTAGCAATGGTATCATGTTCCACAAACAAAAGGTAAAGATACGTTCACTTCTCCTAGTACATCTATAGCCCTAGTTCTTGAACGCACAAATATTAAATGCCTTGGTAGTCATCCATTTGACAAAAGTAAGAGGCATAACGTAGGTAAAGATACATTTTGAACCTTTTTTTTTTTTTTGGGATGGGGGGAGGGGGGATTTTCTATATTTTGTGCCGGATCCGGCCCGTGGGTCGTATTTTGGGCATCACTGATGTACAGCTATCATACTTATTCTATCTGTTCTTTGGAAGTCGATGTGAAAAAGGTGAACTGTCAGTGCCCATCTTGTTGTACTAACAATATAAGTTTGTTAGTTGTCATGTTTTGCGCTAAACAACAAATAAGTATTGCTAGATTATCTAACGACGGGACATTTTTTTTAAGGGCTTGCCGCTCAATCTGAAACGTATTTACGACATTGGTAAGTGACTTTTCAAAAACAAGAATAACTCATTTTGGCTTAGGACAACCAAGTAAATATGAAAAGAAATACTTTTAAAAAGACGTATGTATGGGGAATTACTTCACATTGAAAACCGTATCTCTCAATATTGTAAGAAATATTTCCCTTTTTCGATACCAAACAAAATTAATTACCACTATTTATTTAATTATTGTTTTTTTTTGTTTCTTATTGATTTATGTGTTGTCTTGGACAATAAATCTATTGTTTCAACTTGATCCCAAATGTGGTTTGAAGAAATGACGTGCTCGGATTAAACCATTCTGTCCGTAATTATTTACCACATTCTGGTGGAATCAACGCTGGTATCGTCAGTTAGGAGAGAAAGAGTTAATACCAGACAGACAGAATGAGCTGATACAAGGTTTGTAAAAAAGGAGTTGTCTTCCATTTCTC
The DNA here is from genome assembly GCA_036873155.1 of Biomphalaria sudanica. Lineage (NCBI taxonomy): Eukaryota > Metazoa > Mollusca > Gastropoda > Planorbidae > Biomphalaria > Biomphalaria sudanica. The sequence continues at coordinate 226,063 of JAZGLO010004649.1, forward strand.
TCTTCATTTTGTCGGTGACGTTCCTGCTCCTGTTATCTCCTCCCCCCCCCCAACCACCCTCATGTTTACTTCTTGGACAAACTTGTTTAAACCTCTGAGTCTGAAATGTGGCGACATTTCTTTGAACAAAAAAAACAACATCATTTTAACGTAGTTCAATTCTCGTGTAAATATTTCTTTGTTTTGGACAATAACATTCTAAGTACTTCAGCTCATTGATTCGATTCATTTGAATCAACTCCCGTTGAAAAGATGATGCCACAAAATGGCGGGCTCACGTATTTGTGCTCTTCATATTCTGAATAAGACGCAGAAGAGTTCTTTTCCATTTTTTTTTGCTCCTGTCTCTAACCAACAACAACAACAAAATTCCCCCACTTCCTATTAATCATGTCTTCTGCTGGTCTTACAAAACTGTGGCCCTGGGAGACTCGATAAAAGACCGGCAATAAAAGTAGTGGCCAATCAATCATTCATAAAATTGTTTAAACCCTGGTACTTCACTCAATAAAAGACATCAAATAACAAACGGACAAGAAATCCAGGAGAAATGCGTCTGCTGAGGGAGAACCTTTTTCTTTTTTCTTTTTTTAATGTAAAAAAAAAATTAAATAAAGATTGCGAAGAAAATTGAAGATAATAATAATCAAGTTTCGAATAGAATACTCGGCACTATTGTATCTCTCTAGTTTGATAAACAAGTGCTTAAGAAACGAAATAGCAGACGACGAGCTTAAGCAGAGATTTTTATCTTACAAAGAAAATAAAAGACTTTTCTCCGGCCTTCAGGAAGCCAATGAAATCAAATCAAATTATCGCAACGGAAGTGCTAAACGTCTCGTTCTGTGTATGTCTTTTCTTTATCCAATCAAATGTTAGCACTCCGTCAATAAACAATTTCATTGGTCCTTTTTTTTTTTTTTTACTTTTTTTTTTCTCCCTAATATTGTTCCTGTTATATTTTTTACTTTCCAGTGTTTCTGAACGAGACGGATGGAGCAGCAGTGAACATAAGATATATGTCAGTGAGGTCGTGCAGAGATTGGATTGCGTTAGGTAATGGATGGAGACTGTTTGATGTTTGTGCTAAGTTCAGGGACTGAAATATTGGCTTTAAGAGCTTGTTGACAAAACAGTTCAAGTTTAACACAAACGTTTTTTTTATTATTTGGTTAGTTCCCCTTTTTGTACTAACAATCATCTATTGTATTTTTTTTTTGAAGTCAAAATACTTAGGCAGTTTGCAGTATTTCACTTGGACCCAGCTGTGACCTATATATTTTGTGAATATTGTTGGATGAAAGTTAGTAAGCCACTGATTTTTTAGAAAATTCACCTAGATCGAAAAATGCAAAAGAAATACACCAGTGCTCACGCCAAACTATTGTGTTGATGGTGTTTGACTGCGGTAAATGGCGTTTGTTTGTGTTTGGTGTTAAATGTTGTTAGACTGTGTTTGGTGGTTAATGGTCTTTGACTTTGTTTGGTGGTTGATGGTGTTGGATTATTCAGAATGTTGTGTTTGTCTGTTGTTTTTTTTTGTTGTTGTTTTGTATTACCAACAAAGTAAACAGAAATAGTAAGATGAAGACATTGTTTGATCTATGTGCAGCTCATGACATTGACAAACCAGAGACACTGTCAATTTTTAAGAACTTGAGGTCAAGATAGAAAGGAATGGATAAAGACAGTCAACAGAACTTGCGTGGTGACCCAGTGATTAAATAGACTAAGGAATACGTGAATGTAAAATAAAGGTGAGGTCAAGGTTGAAAACAGCATGATTGACATTGACCTGTGTGAACTTGTGCTACTTTTCAATGGTCTTTCCTGAAAGTTCTCAAAGGTCATCGTCTGAACGCTGTGTTGAACAACTTCTTCCCTAGAGAAATTAAGATACAAGTCTACGTCATGCTGTCTGCTAGTGTCCATCGTAGAACTACGAACTGAAGGTTATCACCGCACTAGCCTGCAAGGAATCGAACAGGATTTGAACTCAATACCACGTGACGACAGCCACAAGCGCATAACGCACGACTATGTACAGAGACGAAGTATATTAGAGTTGATCTTCGTACTTTGAGGCGTCAACTTAATACTTTAAATTCATTATGATATCCACTATTACTAATTAGCTATTTTTCTTTCAGTGTCCAGTAGCTATAAAATTTGTTTTGTTTTTTCACGCTCCAGCAGAGATAATTATTACGTAGTACCCAAAAAACTCCTGGAGGACGGCTAGGGATCGAAGCAGACAGGATTAGAACTAAAAACCATGGGGATACAATTCCTATCTTATCTTATCTTATATAATACAGACGTTACTTCAAAAAAGGAGATGGTTACGTCCTACGCGTCATGCAGCCTAAGCCCTAACCACACGACTATATAGTCATCTACAGGATTAACTAAAAAAATTCAATAACATTTCTCTTTATTAAGTCTGATGTGAACTTATCTAGCCCAGAGGTCAGCCGTACTTCAACGGTCATAGCCGTACTCTCCTTTAACATGATCACAATCTTCAATGTGATAGACTTTAACTTGACCTCTCGATGCTTGACCTCTCAAAGCAACTTGCTTTAAGGACACCAACAGTTTATGAACTAAATCCATTAGTCTAATTGGCAAGTACTATTGTTAATGAGCAGCTTAGAATGTTTTATATTTGTTGATCACGATTTTGATTTTATACGATTTTCATTTTTACACTACAATAAAAAAAAAAGGAAGAGGTTGCTGGGTTGGGTTGTCCTAATGAAGAGGTATTAGGGTTGGGTTTTCTTAATGAAGAGGTTGCAGGGTTGGGTTGTCCTAATGAAGAGGTTGCAGGGTTGGGTTGTCCTAATGAATGTTGAAAATAAAAAGTTTTATAAATAAAATTTTCCACATTTTTGTTTAAAAAACAATAACGTATCAATTTTTCTATTTTTTACTCATGATGCAAAACAACAACTGTGGGATGTGTGAGAGGGAGAGACCAAATTAAACCCTTGGCTACGTCTTGGCCACCTAACAAGGGGGCTTAAGTTTGAATACCGACTCAAGTAGAGTTGTGTTTGCTGAGCTTCTAAAGGCAGCACGGAAACATCCCCCCCCCCCCCCCAAACCACTGGTCCACAAAAGAGATTGAAACATAGAGCACCGAGCAAACTATAAGCATGAAACATGCGTTACATAAAATGCAATTGTAAAAGATGTGGAATTGAGAGTATTTTAACGAAATTATTCCAAACTATAAACCTATATTTTTTTTACCAACACTACCGTTATTTTTTTACCAACACTACTACTTGCGTTATTGATGCTTACTAAATATGATATGCTTGCATTTTAAAAAAAAGTTTACAAAAAAGTGTTTTGGTTATTTAGAAGAGCGCTGCCAAGTGTTCCTAACACAAGTCAAGAGTGTAGTCCTGAGACAGCTGTCTGTCGTGTGTTTCCATTGGCCCCTCGTAAGAGCAATCAAGGACTATAAGAGAACAATAGTTTAATATATAAGTCCAGAAGTCAGCGAGTCTTAAAAACACGGTTGGACCCGACATCCCTGTCAGAAAGAAATATGCCCCACACATCCCTGTCAGAAAGAAATATGCCCCACACATCCCTGTCAGAAAGAAATATGCCCCACAAATCCCTGTCAGAAAGAAATATGCCCGACACATCCCTGTCAGAAAGAAATATGCCCCACACATCCCTGTCAGAAAGAAATATGCCCCACACATCCCTGTAAAAAATATGCCCCACACATCCCTGTCAGAAAGAAATATGCCCCACACATCCCTGTCAGAAAGAAATATACCCCACACATCCCTGTCAGAAAGAAATATTCCCCACAAATCCCTGTCCGAAAGAAATATACCCCACACATCCCTGTCAGAAAGAAATATACCCCACACATCCCTGTCAGAAAGAAATATGCCCCACACATCCCTGTCAGAAAGAAATAAGCCCCACACGTTTCCAAATCGAAAAGTTTGGACAGCACTGACAAGTACTTTTGAAAACGTATCTCACCCAATGATGCACGCACTCCACAGACTCTTCTTCGTTATAGTTCTTCACGATGTTCTCTGGGAAGTTGCAGTCTGCAGATCTTTCATTCACACATTAGAGCATCGAACTCGTTTACCCCTGAGCTTATGTATTACTTCTTTCAGATCATCGAGTGTAGAGAAAAGAGATGGGTGAACTTGAAGAGAAAAGAGAAGGGTGTACTTGGAGAGAAAAGAGAAGAGTGCACTTGGAGAGAAAAGAGAAGAGTGCACTATGAGAGAAAAGAGAAGGGTGCACTTGGAGAGAAAAGAGAAGAGCGCACTTGGAGAGAAAAGAGAAGGGTGCACTTGGAGAGAAAAGAGAAGAGTGCACTTGGAGAGAAAAGAGAAGAGTGCACTTGGAGAGAAAAGAGAAGAGTGCACTTGGAGAGAAAAGAGAAGGGTGCACTTGGAGTTCGAAGATAAAAGGAGGACAGCAATATATCGAGTAGTAAAACGTTTCCTCCAGCCAGAGCTCAGTATTTTTAAACTAAGGATTGGTTTGCGCATGTCCAGAGACCACTCTTTACACTATAAAATTCAAAATTATATATAATTTTTTTATAAGCGTTTATCTCAAAATAAAATTATTATATCATTATCTCAAAAGAATAAATTATAAAATGACAGTAACATTTGATGTGAAGACGATTTATTTTTTCACCTCTTAGGAGCCATCCATCATGTGTCTTGGGATGTCAAGTCTCTAAGAGCCCCTCCACAAGTGTGAAGAGATACCCCACGAATACGATTTCGACGCCTTCTCTAACGACCTTGCAATCCAGCGCCCCCATCCAGTCTCCACGACGCTCCATCCATAATTTTCCGCCACAAACACCCGCATCGCCTTTCACCAGCACTTGCTCCCTATGAAACATTCATGTTTCAATCGCATTTCTAACACCTTACTCCCCACCACAACTCGAGCGCCACTCAGCCTCCCCTCCCCCCAAACAGAGGGGGTCATCCCCCGCCTCCATATCATAGTGTAGATGAGTTTGTGAGGCCGTGACGAGCCCTACATGTAAACGCCATTACTCCCGGTTCGGGGTCAGCTTCAGTCATTAAGTCGTCCCGGCATTCTCTTCGGGTCTAAGCATTAACGGGTCTCTATAGAAATTCAATTTTCTTCGAAATAAAAAAAAAATAAAAAAAAAAAATGTAGCGAAGAGTATAAAGAAGTCCATTGCCCATGGACTTGGTAATTCTTCCGCGCGCTGGAAATATTTACCGAGCACTTAGGACTAAAGTTGTGATGTTAGGTCTTGTTGTTATCCCTCCACCAGATTTCCACCCTGACGTCCCCTAGGCTACTCATAGAGGGCTGGAAGGGCTGGGGATTGAGAAGTTTTGGTCACTGGGTACTTAAATAGAAAAGAAAATCAAAGGGAGAAAACTGAAGATAATGGATGAAAAAGAGAAAGGAAAAGAAACGTTTCCGGTCTCAGATGAAATGAGATTGATCTTTGCATTCATTTAGAAAGAAGCTAGAAAAAAACTATTTGTATGCATATAAAACATAACATGTCAAAAAGTACAAATGGATCACCCTAAGAATACACGGTATCCCCTGAACACTTCGGAATTTCGTGGCTACTGTTGCAGGCCTGCCACATGGTCAAGATTTAAATGCTATGAAAGCATCCCTTTATGGCACCTCCAGGTAAAGATTCTCTCAAAGAAAACAGCATTTATCATTGTCCCATAAGTAATGTACACTGTAGAACCCCATTGACTAGCAGGTCCACAGCATACTCCCCATTGACTAGCAGGTCCACAGCATACTCCCCATTGACTAGCAGGTCCACAGCATACTCCCCATTGACTAGCAGGTCCACAGCATACTCCCCATTGACTAGCAGGTCCACAGCATACTCCCCATTGACTAGCAGGTCCACAGCATACTCCCCATTGACTACTAACAAAATCTTATTTAAAGAACAAGAAACTTGGTAAGAATAGCACCCCAATGCGGGCAGAAACTACCCAAACGAATTGCAACAGGGCTGTAGGCAATAAACAATCTACCCATAGACGCATACAATTGAAATAATATTAATAATATATACTCAACTCCATGGATGGCCAATGTGGTCATCATGGAACCACGATGGACAAATTACATATAAATAATATAAAATGATGTCTCTGGACTTTCCTTTTCCCAAACGCATACATTCACCAAGACATGGTGAAAATTGCTAATGATTATAAGCAGGTCTGTCATTAAGAGCTTAAAATCAAGAAAGATCATAGTGTAAAACAAAAGTATACATGTCAATAAATATTGTCTACTTTATTTGAACACATAGCTTTACATAAGTTCTGCCCAGCGCCTTTTGGGCGTGGGACCTCAAGCAACTAAATTTGTTACCTCGAACGTTACACAACATTTGTAGAGGCGGGAACAAGACGGTGTTTCAAGGGACGAGAACATACATACATAGAACTGTTTATTTATAGAACTATTTATACAGAGAACTATTTATATATAGAACTACTTATACATAGAACTACTTATACATAGAACTACTTATACATAGAACTATTTATTTATAGAACTATTCGAACATAGAATTATTTATACAGAGAACTATTTATATAAAGAACTATTTATACATAGAACTATTTACACAGAGAACTATGTATACATCAAACTATTTATAGTGAACAAATCTAAAAATGAAACATTATGACATAAAACTTACCTATAAGATGTGTACAGCTAGCAACAAAGCTTTTTTTTTTTACATCTGAAATATAAACAAGAAATAATTTTAGTGAATTTTTGTTCCTGAGAGATAATTATATTTGATGACGTACTAGATTGTCGAACTAATAAAATGATTGTAGAAACAATTGTTTACTGACACTTCACCACCATCTCAAGATCTGCAGGTGAAAAAAAAAGTTGACATATTTGAATTGAATCGTCACATAATTGAGTGACAATGTCACAGTCTTCACGTAGTATCTATAGATGCAAAGAAGAGAGACAATACAGAGATACAAAGCGATGTCCTTCACTCTTAAAGCTGAGGTTTTACTCAGTGTGTGTAGGCATGCCAGCCTATGAGTGGCATGATGTGACCTGAAAGGCAGACGGGTTGGATAAAGGGGGGGGGGGGAGGGAGAACAGATGACGTTCTGGTGTGACTAATTCAATTATTGAAGTCCTAACAACAATGTGTTCCCTCCCCAGATCTATGCAGAGTCCAAAATAATAAAAAAATTGCAATACAATGCAAGGGTTCTTGAACCATTCAATGTTGAGAACCTACCGGGGATTACATTTATACTCTGCACTGGTAAGACAAAGTAGAAAACACCAAACTGTGGGAGCTGAGTGGACAGAGAAATATGGAGGTGCAGATCTTAGAGTGGAGATGGATTGGTCACACCCTTAGAAACGATACCAGCAACAGAGCTAGGCAGGCCTTAGAGTGGAACCCCCAGGGAACAAGACGCAGAGGAAGACCAAAAAGAACATGGCGACGCAGTGTACTAGAAGAAGCTGAGAGGACCGGGAAGAGCTGGGAAACCATCAAAAAAAACTAGCAAGAGTATGGCGTGGTTTTGTCGAGGCCCTATGTTCCATGAGGAACCCAAAAGAATGATGATGATGATGATGATGATGACTAATTCGGGTACTAAACTTAAGACAGAATGTGTACTGTGGAGTTCGAACGTTTCTAGGATTATTAGGGAAGCATTGAATACTTGATCATTTCACTTGTTTATTATTTTTTTATAATGTACAATACTTTGTGATATGAACGTAAATGGGGTTTTCCTAGCAATTAAACTGGTTAGAGCCTAATCAATACAACATACACGTTTATTGTTATCAGGGCCGACCCTAACAATTGCAAAACAGATTGCGCGGGGCCCCAGTCTGGGTAGGGATAAGCATAATGCCAACATTAAGATTTTGTATTAGAAAATACATTCGTCTTTACAATACATTTTTATTAAATGAAAGCTGACAATGCCGTTTTTATCGCGCTTAGGATTGGCAGATTTTTTTGATTTCAGGAGATTTCCAGGACATTTTTCGTATATTTCGCAAAGACGGGAGATTTCCAGGAGCTCTTGGGAAATAAGGAAGGCCGCGGAAATCCTGTAATATTATATATAAGTTATAATGTTTTAATTTAATAATTTACACCTAGAAATAGCACGGGGCCAATGAAATTTCGGGGCCCACTGTCACCTTACATGTTGCTTTGAACCTAGAATAACTCTGGTTCTTATTTACGATGATTGTTTCTTAGAGATTGTTTTTTGTAACACCTTAGAGGTGTGTGTGTGTGTGTGTGTGCTAACTTTCTACTCAGTGGACAGTGTGAGTTGATGGTGGGAATTACAACTGAAAAATGGAGAGACGCTAGCAGAACGTAAGGAGTGACAGATGTTTTCATATATCAAGAGAATTGCAGAAGGGAATGGAAAGGCGGGTATCACATAATGTCACGTAAGTGGCCAACGTCCAAAATTAACATAAATAAGATATTCACATTAAAAAAAAAAAATTACTCAAACCATCGGTACTAGCTTTTGAGACTATAGCTTAGCGACTGTGCAATGTATCTGGCCACAACACAAACACACACATTCACATAGACACATAGACACCCCACACACATATATAAAGACACACCGTCTCCACACACACACAGTTTTTATTCTTTTAAAATTTCTTGTAAGATGTTTAAAAAAAAAGTTATGCAAAAAAAAAAAAAAAATCCCCTCGTCCTTATTCCCTGAATTGTACTCACGTTCAAATCTACACTCCCTCCCCCCTCCCCCCACCCCCACCTTTCAGTCTCCCTGCCCCCATTCGCTAAACCTGTGGTCTCAAGACGATTCCGTCGTCCGATTTACACCCTGGTGCTCGCCCCGGTGTTACTGGCATCCACGTTAATTAGCGCGGCACTACGACCTTGGCGATAAGCTGCGCTGAAGGTCACACAGGGTAATGCCTGGTCGTTTAACTGACGTGGGCTGATTACTACAGAGGTAAAGGGGGGGGGGTGTTGATTTATGATCCCTGGACTCCCGTTTATGAATGTATTGTCAACATGGCGACTCATATACACCGGCTACCGGAAATAAAGAAAATGTTCAAGACCAGATTAGTGTCACGTGATGATGGATAGGTTTCTCTAAGGTCATAGCTCAACAGGTAATCCGTTCGCCCAACTGATTAACTTATCGATATGAATTACCTTTGTTTGTTTGTTGGGATACAGCCCCAGGCTTTGTTTATCAAGCTTCAAAGAAGATATACTTATTGGAATTCAATGAAGTTGTACATCGCTATAGGCTTATGTAGTGATGGGCAAAAGTAAACTAAAAAGCTGCTAACTTTTAGTTTAACTAAAAAAAATTTGTTAAGGCCAAAGTTTAATTTTTAACAAAAGTTTAGTTAAAATCCTAGTTTAATTTTTTTTTTTTAGTTACAAACTAAAAAGTTTAATTACAAATTTTACAAACTTTTTTAACATACATACCAATAAATATTTAGATCTATGTAATTTGGAGAATATATATATAGTGAATAATAGAGAGGAGAATAAACTAGAGGGTGCACAGGTCACTTGAAAGCCTTTTGACCTTTACCCTATAATGGCCGCTATTCCCGCCAATTCAAGGTAGCTAGGCGAAAAAAATAAACGTGTTCATTATATTTCTAGCAAGTTTCGCTGCTTGATCAATCCTGATAATTCCTTGCTTTTATAGATCTACATTTTGTTGCTTTTTATTAAACACCAGTGTGTTCCTGTATAGCTGCAGACTATGAATTTTGCTTGACTATAGATCTAAAAGAAATGTCGACTCTTTTTATTTTACAACTTTTTACAAGAGTCTAGAGTTAGTCTAGTGACGTCTAGTCTATTAGTATTAGTCTATTACTACTATTAGATCTATAGTCATAATAGTCTATATTTAATTATTTTAGTCTCTTAGTCTTAAGTAGAGTCTAACTCTTAGTAATCTTAGTCTTAGATCTAGATGTAAATTTAAAAATTATAAGTCAATAATATAGATCTATATCTATTAATTGAAATCTAAATTACTTTACTTTATTAGACTAGATCTATTAGTTTAGAGATTTTACTATTCTAGAATTAGAGTCTAGATTGGATCTAGATATATTTAGATTACTTATTATACTAAGACCTAAGATGCATAGATGATAGATCTATAATGACTATAATTATAATACTAAATTACTAATAATAGTCGTCACTATACTAGATCTAATAATTAATCTAGACTAGATCTACATCTACTTCTATTATAATTATATTTATATGTACTTAATCTACTATCTAGATCTATTAGATCTAGATCTAGTATTATCTACTAGAGTATATAGATCTAAATACCCATAGGCCTATCTATAATCTCTAGCTAGATCTAGAGTTACTAAGGTTTCTACTAGACTCTATCTAGATTTTAGATCTAGTAGTAGTAGTAGTAGTAACTAGTATTTCTTAGATTATTTTTAGATTAAAATATTAATTATTTGATCTAGGTCTAGTAGCTAGATCTAATTCTAGATCCAGATTATATTTTCTGATCCAGAATATTCTAGAATCTAGAGTTAGTTAGGGAGTCAACATTCAGTTTTATCATTACTTCTAAAAGTAACTTATATTAGAACTTGGACAATTACTTCTAATTTCTTTCTATTATAGTATCATTCTAGTGATTCTATTAAGATCTACATCTATCCCATAAGGACATTTGAATCTTTTTTCATGTGAACAAATAACTGCTTATTACATTTTGCTAGAGAGATTGGTTATGCTTTATATTTTTCATGTTTGGCTGTTAGTCCTTAAAAAAGGTCAAAATAGTTAGTAAAAGTTTAACTAAAGTTTCTTAATGTAGTTCAATTAATTTTTTCAATTTGTGATTAACTAAAAGTTTAATTACTTTTTTTTTTAGTTCAAACTTAGTTCTAGTTTAACTAAAAAAATTTAGTTTAGTTCCCATCACTAGGCTTATGTAGGTCAACTCCCAGGATTCTTTTAGACAGGAAATGAATGTAGCAACAATATCAAACAAAATAATGAATTACCAATAATTAATTGACTAATTAAATATTGATTCATGTTTTGCGATGTAAAATATATAATTCTTAAGTGTTATCGGAGAATGCGCGAGGGTGAAATAGCTTAAACAATTGGTTTTTTAAAGGGGACTAAACTCAACAAATTTAGCCGTATATGTGAATACTGAATTATTAGTTTCCCTTGTTGGTACCAAATAATATAATTAATTACCAGTAATTAACTGACAACTTGGTTAATTTTTTCTTTTTATTTATTGATTCATGTTTTGTCTACACTAATGAATAATTGTGCTAAGTTTCAACTTCATCCAAGAATGGGTGTGGGAGAAATAACTTGTACACAACTTTTACCAGACAGACAGACAGAGTGAGTTGATATTAGCTTTGTAAAAAATACACACATTTGACATAGGCTATATATATTTGGTTCGATTGTGTCATGTAATACACCGATACGTAACTTAATGGGTTTGACCATTGGGGCACCACACATGACTTGTCAACATTTTTCTCCACTTGTCTCAATATCCATTGAAATTAGACTCTCTTTCTATGAAAGGCCCGTCCATTCTTTGATGCTATCTTCTCATCGCTTGTTATGTAGATGTAACAGCGCTACCAGAGCTGGCATGATGAAAGAGGCAGACGTCGCAAAGATGCCGTAAAATTGTCATACGAAAAGTAAATAAAATAAAATACCCAGGTAGAAGTAACTATTGACTCGAAGGACGCGTTCAATCACGAATAGGTTGTAGGCCTATCGACGTAGGAAATTTGTATGAAGTTGGCGTTAACAATTGACGTAATAAATTAATGAATAGAGATATAGGACATTAGAGACAGTTAAGACACATAGAATAGGCCTAAGAACAGAACGTTGATTATTGTAATTATAATGTATTGCAAGATCGTTCATGTTATGTGTTTTGTTTGTCCTAACCGAATTTTCTATAGCCTCTAAGTCCATCTAGATGTAGAAATACAACACGTTAGATCTGAACATAGCCTCTAAGTCTATCTAGATGTAGAAATACAACACGTTAGATCTGAACATAGCTCGTTCATGTTATGTGTTTTGTTTGTCCTAACCGAATTTTCTATAGCCTCTAAGTCCATCTAGATGTAGAAATACAACACGTTAGATCTGAACATAGCCTCTAAGTCTATCTAGATGTAGAAATACAATATGTTAGATCTGAACATAGCCTCTAAGTCTATCTAGATGTAGAAATACAACATGTTAGATCTGAACATAGCCTCTAAGTCTATCTAGATGTAGAAATACAACACGTTAGATCTGAACATAGCCTCTAAGTCCATCTAGATGTAGAAATACAACACATTAGATCTGAACATAGCCTCTAAGTTTATCTAGATATAGAAATACAACATGTTAGATCTGAACATAGCCTCTAAGTCCATCTAGATGTAGAAATACAACACGTTAGATCTGAACATAGCCTCTAAGTCTATCTAGATGTAGAAATACAACATGTTAGATCTGAACATAGCCTCTAAGTCTATCTAGATGTAGAAATACAACACGTTAGATCTGAACATAGCTCGTTCATGTTATGTGTTTTGTTTGACCTAACCGAATTTTCTATAGCCTCTAAGTCCATCTAGATGTAGAAATACAACACGTTAGATCTGAACATAGCCTCTAAGTCTATCTAGATGTAGAAATACAACATGTTAGATCTGAACATAGCCTCCAAGTCTATCTAGATGTAGAAATACAACACGTTAGATCTGAACATAGCCTCTAAGTCTATCTAGATGTAGAAATACAACATGTTAGATCTGAACATAGCCTCTAAGTCTATCTAGATGTAGAAATACAACACGTTAGATCTGAACATAGCCTCTAAGTCCATCTAGATGTAGAAATACAACACATTAGATCTGAACATAGCCTCTAAGTTTATCTAGATATAGAAATACATGTTAGATCTGAACATAGCCTCTAAGTCCATCTAGATGTAGAAATACAACATGTTAGATCTGAACATAGCCTCTAAGTTTATCTAGATATAGAAATACAACATGTTAGATCTGAACATAGCCTCTAAGTCTATCTAGATATAGAAATAAAACACATTATATCTGAAAATAGCCTCTAAGTCTATCTAGATATAGAAATACAACACATTAGATCTGAACATAGCCTCTAAGTTTATCTAGATATAGAAATACAACATGTTAGATCTGAACATAGCCTCTAAGTCCATCTAGATGTAGAAATACAACATGTTAGATCTGAACATAGCCTCTAAGTCTATCTAGATATAGAAATAAAACACATTATATCTGAACATAGCCTCTAAGTTTATCTAGATATAGAAATACAACACGTTAAATTTGAACCTATGTTTGCTTCCATTCAGTTTCTATTTTATATCATAATGAGGGCCGGTGACAGTAGATGTACATCATATGACAATCACTTTGTGAGCCGGATGGTATGGGAATGCCTGGGCTGATTTTGACACCCAGTCTGCTCCTGAGTATCACAAGTTAAGTTTGTACTACTGAATAACTAGTTTTTAAAACAAGGATGAGCGAATGCATCGCGTTTTTATTTAGGGTCACGTGCTACTACGTCAGACGTGTATACTAATTAACATATTCAGCAGACGACACAGCTATAGACCTTTATTCATCAAGAACGCGAACATTGTACACCCACACACACACAAATATGCAAATCACATGTTTACATTAGAGATCGCAGAAGAAATATGTTTTTATTTATAAAAAAAATAGTGAGATGTAACAGCCTGTTTTTATTTTTACAGACGCGAGACACGATGTCTCGAAATAAAAAAAAAAATCTAAAATTCTAAGAGCCAAGAAGATGGGAAAAAATGGGGGGGGGAAAAAAACTTGCAGCCGATGTTTGTACTTCCTGTTTGAAAGATTAATCAGACGACCATTCATGACGTAATTAAGATGAATTTTCTGGCCAGTTTTTTTCCCAACGTGTTTGCGAGAACGAGGCTTCTAGCTTTACAGGCTTGGCTTAATGGTATGTGTGTGTGTGTGTATGAGAGGGAGGAGTATTGGGTAGGAAAAAAAAGGCCGGGGAGGGATGATAAGAGCCCAAAAAATTTTGGAGGGGAATAAGCTAAAAAAAAAAAAAAAGATCTGCAATGAAGAAAAAAATGGAACAATTTTGTAAAAGTTTTTATTTGGAAAAAAAAGGGTGGGGGCTTAAACTATGTCAGCAAAAAAAAAAAAAAGCGAAATGTAGGCCCATATTTATTTATATGTATGACATATTTGTGTCAAATTTAGTAGCAATACATAATAGAATACATGTAAATTAACAATTGCTTGAGGTTTGAAATGCAATGTACATGGAAACTGTAGCTATTAGCTCACGACTTAGCCATTAGTCAAAAGTCAATAGTACAAATAATGTGAGTCATTTATCTAGACTTTTCATTTTCCTATCGATTTGAGATTTCGCTCAAAAACTTGCACGTCGTGGCACAATTTATAAAAATTTTAGAAAGACTACTGCGTAAATTATGAAATGAATTTAAAAAATTATCACGTGGATACAATTTTAAAAAAAATAAATTAGTCCATTTTCTATTTTGATCCCTTCACAAGATATTTTTAGACCTAGCTCTATATATTTATTTTTAGACTTTTTCGTAGCATGGTCGGTTAGCTAAGTTGTTAGAGCGTCGTGTTATAAACGCCAATGTCGAGGTTTCGACTGAAATGCTGGCCATGTTTTCTCTTGACTTTACAAATAACAAAATAGGAATCTTTAGTTGACTCAATTATTTGAACGTAAAGTTAGGATGGAATAAAAAAAAATAGTAACAGTTTGTGTGGAAACACAAACTCAAAATCGGCTCCCGAAAGGTCCACCCAGGCAGGAAAAAAGGCAGGTTTCAATATTTTCAGAAGAATATCGGTATTAAATTCTATCAAAGGCAAAGGACAGAGAAGAATGGAGAAACAGGTTGAAAGATCCTGTGTAGTGCCCCCCCCCAAAAAAAAAAATTCATATAGTTTAGTATTTTGAGATATTGTAATTGCTTTGCACGCGATAATATGAAAAACTACTAATTAATTATTGTTTTAAATTATGTCCAACTTCTTTATGTGTTATATATATATTATTTTCTCTTTTTAAAAAGGTAATATTTTTTTTTTGTAATTGTTTATTTGGTATAACATAACTATTATAACTTAGCGATACAATTGTAAAAAAATATATTTATCTTGTCTGTAATCTAAATGAAGTCAAAGTAAGTGTTTATTTGCCCCAAACCCATTCACAGATGAAGTTAAAACTTAGCCTAATTATTCATTGGCTAAGACAGTATGTCAATCAATAATAAAAATTACCAATAAGTCAATTAATTACTGGTTATTATTATTTTTTAAATTTGATTATGGCAAGGGTAATTATTTATCCCACACTCATTGACACTTTAAACAATTATTTATTGTACATAACAAAACTTGAATCAATAAATAAATTAACGAAGTAGTGAATTAATTATTGGTTATTAATTATGTTGTTTGATATCAATAAGGGAAATAGCTTATTTATATCAGAGATATAATTATAAATTTGGAGTTCTTTCCCTTAGATAATCTTTTTATTTTCTTAGTTTAAAAATATTTTTTTTTATTTTGCTTGTTTTAAGCTAAGCATGAAAATAAAATATATATTTGCAGTAGAAACAAAAATTTGAGTGTTATGTACCTATTCTTAAGAAGTTTGTGTTGTTCTTTGGAGACATTGAAGTTCTGGAGACTGGTGACTTAGTGCACCACTACTTGGGGATTATTTCGAGAAACTAAACAATGTCAAGGACTAAATAACTTAGCACTACATACGGAAGTGTAGCGGAATAGTTTTTCTAATGCGATTCTTCAATGGTAAAATGTGCAACAATATAAACTACAGACCTATCTATATATATTGTACCAAGACCATAAAACTGAAACAAATTCTTATCCGATAATGATCAGATCACAGACCTACTATATATACTATACATAGACAAATACATACGTAACTCTTTTTCAAGCTGTAAAGGAAGCCGCTCCAAATCTTTTCTGTCTTAGAAAAGTAATGATCTGTAGTTTTCAAAGTTTAGAAATAAAGAAATACCATATTGTGGAACTTAAATAGAATGGACTATTACTAATATTAATCACAGAACTATATATTTACTCAAATCTATGATGTAAAGCCACTTCCTGTTTGTTTCCATGAAGATAACGATACTAAAATCCTAGATCTAAAATGAAAAAAAACCTAAGTCTGTTGATTTTAATCAACTTATGATTATAGATTGTATATTTAAATAGATTGATTAGCTATATCTTTCTAGATTTGGATCATATATCAAAAATTGCAAAATAATAATTATGACACGAGAGTACCCTTATTTTCGATGCTCAATTACATAGGTTAGTGTGTGTTGACAAAAAAGAATTGCTTCTTATAACTGCTTTACAACACAACGCCTTGTTTCAGCTTTTTGAAGTTTTTCACGACATTTTTGTGTTGTGATAAGAGATCTCCTTGTCCAGTCTAGGTATAATATATATAGGTCTTGCTCTGTACACCGGATACACCAGAAAGTATATGTTCTTAGTTTTTAGATCATAGATAGAAATCTCTAATTTTAGTAATATAAAATTATTCTGTATTTTTATAATTGTTATAAATTACATATCAATATGTTTTAGCATTGCAGTAATAGAATCGAATAATGTCAATACATTGTTATAATGCCAAAAACTCTGTTGAAAGTAACTTTGTGTATTGTAAGATGTAATATAAGAGCCAAGTACTTCTTCTTATTTGTCTTATTTTATAAAGATGTTTCCTTTAAACAGCAAAAAAATGACCCGAAAATGTAAAAAAGATAAAACACAAGCACTTCGAGGATAATGGGGCGGGAAAGGCAAGTATAAGCCTTGTATCAGAGCTAACAGGCGTTTCAGATGGTCTGGTCTAATAGCAGCGCCTCGAATTAGAACTAACAGGCGTTTCAGATGGTCTGGTCTAATAGCAGCGTCTTGCGACACTGTATCTTCGCGCGCCCCCCAAGATGGCAGACCGGATGGTCGACAGTCTGAGTGGTGCATTGTTGAGTGGATCACTTCGAAGTGTGCAGAGGGAGAAGGAATAATCCCGCGGGCCACAAAATGTATTAGAAAACATTCAAAGTGTTCAAACCTGAGACCTAAATTTGGAAACAGCGCCACAACCGATTACATTGGGGGTGGGGTGGGGGGGGGGAGCAATGCGAATTACAGTGCATTAAAAAATCTATTCTAATGTTCGGTATCAGATAAAGGCATTTATTTGACGGCTGAGGAAAGATTTTGTTCTCTCAGACACAAATCCCACACGTTATTGTTAAACTTACAATACAATTTTTAGCATTGTGTGTCTCTCAATAACACTTTGTGTCTTTATATCATTTTGTTTCTTTTCCCCACTTTTTAAATGTCCCCTATTCTCTCTCTCTCACTCCCTCTTTTACATTAGTTCGTTATCGAAATTTGTTTTAATAATTGATATGTTGGTGTCTCAGATATCTTTAATATACTATCTCATTCTCTCTGTCTGCCTCTCTCACTCCCTTTCTGTGTCTACCCCCTCTCTTTTACTCTGTCTGCCTCCCTCTCTCTCTCTCTTTCTTTTTCTCTATCTGTATGTGTCTGCCTTTTTGTTTCTGCATCTCTCTTTCTCTCACTGACTTTCTCTCTCTCTCTCTCTCTCTCTCTGTCACTAACTCTTTCTCTGACTGCTTCTCTCACTGCCTCTCTCTCTCTCTCTCTCTCTCTCTGTCACTAACTCTTTCTCTGACTGCTTCTCTCACTGCCTCTCTCTCTCTCTCTCTCAGTCTCTCTTGCTTTCTTTCATATATTATTAAGTTACCTTTATTCTATATAAAGATAAAACAACACACAACACATCACACACAACACACAACCTAACAGGCAAACAAAAGAAAAATGACAGAAACAAAACACCGATAACGGAACCTAATCAGCACCCAGGCAGTCATTTTGGGTCAAGGAGACCAGCCGCTACTTCGTATGGAACGGTCGAGAGTTATACTTCAGCAGACGACTTACAGTAGTTATCCACTTTAGCTGGCTCAACGTCTGCTATTTCCCGCCAGAAGTACATCGCATAAGTGTTTATCAATACTGCGCTGCTCTTGGAATGCACACGACGCTGACTTTGTACAGGAACAGCCTCAGAAGTCTTATGTTAAAGTACAATGTACGTTTTCGATAGCGATGAGTCCTGCAGGTCCAATGATGCTAAAAATATGACCGACTCTATGGTCATGTACTTTTAAAAGTGGCGCATTTCCTAGTTTTGTTAGTTTTTAGTACGGTATATCTTTTGACCTGAATCTATTTAGGGTCTTTAGCCAGAATAGAAAGAAAGTTCCTAAATTTTACTTCCATTACTAAGAATTCTGTAAGCTTTCAATACATGTGTTATTTGTATCGCACTCCGACCCACTGCGTGTCACTTCCGGGTAATTTGCTCTGAGTGCGGTTTATATGCTGCCCTAGAAAGATCCTAGATATCCCATACAAAGACCGCATCAAAAATGAGAAGATGCGAAATAGAATCCCAATGGCCATTGGATCCAACGATGACCTTCTGACTACTGTCAAAAAAACGCAGACTAAAACTTTATGGCCATACTAAAAGGCCCGCAGGGCTCGCAGAGACCTACTTTCAGGGAAAAGTTCCAGGAAAAAAGAAGAAGAGTTTGGTTGTGAAAGTGACGGGAAGGCAGCCTTAAAGAATGGATGGGCATGTCATTGGAAGAGATTGTTTGCAATGAAAAAACATAGAGAGGAATGGAAAAAAGGTCGATAGATAGATCATGTCTGGTGCCTCAATGGTTCAACAGACTGAGGCAAGGTGAAGGTGAAGTGTTCGTGCTGTGGTTTGCAGACGTGATTTTAAAGTGAAGTGACCAACACGCGATAGTCTCTTTAATTCTGACTTCTTAACTCAAAAAATCCCCGGATACTCCTAAATAAACCAATGGACTTCCTGTATTTTTTCAATAGGTCGTAGTGCTGGACACACGGTTCCCCCGTTAACAGCTAGTTGCAGAAATATGTAGCCTACAGTTTATGCATTATTTCTTTTATTTGCTGGTAAATTTCGAAAGGAACTTTTCTTGGTATGTATCTTAAATTTGAACTAAGCTAGGCTGGAAAATAGTTGCATTTCCCATCCACCGTCATTTAAACTCTTGAATCATTTCCTACACATTGGAAACCCAAGCTCATATCTTAACCTTTCTATAAGACACGTACATATTTGATGTACTGTATTGTACGCTGTAAGACAGTATGGGATCAAGTCAAAAATGTATATTCGCATATCCTATAATATGCAAAGCCCTTCGAAATTACAAGTGTATAATTGTGTGTATGGGTGAGTGCATGCTTTTAAATGGGTGTGATTGACCTCAACATCATGTCCCGAGCACTTCCGATGGTAAACATCGAGGCCCAAGTTGAAAGTTACCACTTCCTGGAATACATCCTCAGCTCGCCTTACAATGTGAGTTCGCATGCCGAGGGCTTCAGAGAAAAAAAAAACGCTATTGTTAACTTAAGTACTCACGTGAAGGACATCTCCCTAATTAATCGTCCATTCTACTCACAGATTCATCTTCCATGATTTAACCCCACCACGTCTCCTACAAAGCCCAAGAGTATTTTATAGTTTAAAGAGAACGATATTTAAACTCATGTAGTTTGTATTACCATGACGTAGTCCTGTGGCGCTCAAGGGAGAGAATTGAAACTTTTGCCACAGCTGACTCCCCGTACTTCAGAATGCGCTCTCTAATGGTAAGGGACAACGTGGCTTTCTTGGTGGTCACTCCATCTTCAATCTCAAAAACTCGAAAGACGAGATCAAATTCAACTAACTATTTTGAAGTAATAACCGGAAATGGATATTGTTAACGGAAGTCAGGTTTCGAAAGTAAAAAATTTGTAATGGGTTTTTAAAAAAAAGCCTCAGCTAGAAGTATTCGCACAAATCTCCGGGCATAACTTGAAAATCCGATTTCTGAGTGAAATTACTATCGGACTCCCGAGACTGAATATAAGGTTTGAAACACATTGCTACAAAATGGGAGGGGTCGAGTGGTTAACCGCTTGGCTATCAAACCGAAGGTCTAGGGGTTCGAGTCCTGGTGGAGTTACAGGAATTTTTATGTGGGTAATTTTACTAATCATTAGCTTAAGGAAATAGCGGTATGAAGATGCTTTGAACGGTGTGTATGTGTGTATGTATGTGTCCTTGTTGTCCATAAAAGGTCAAGGATGAAAGGTCGGTGTGCATGGACTATTTGATGAACGGATTTTCATTTTGTCAATATAATTCTTTTTAGACTTTGAAATGCACTGTCTATGAGTAAATTGAAAAATGAAATAAAAACTCACCACACAAATGACATGACATCCATTCCATCTAGATCAACATGACAAATGACATCAGCGGTTTATTACAACCTGAAATCAAAGAGAGAGAACTATTCTATATACTAATGCTAGAGTACAATAACATTTTAAACAGTCTATAACCAAAGCAATCTAATGTGTCTCTTGAAGATCCTAGTTATTGTTCAATTTAAGAAAGTCCTTGTTCATTATACAAATATGAACATTCCAGCATAAGCAATGAGACAGTACTTCAGATTACGTAGATGCAGAACGGGCCCATACAAGGCTCCCCAAAGCCCCTTTACCCTTTCCTTAGCGCCGGGACTAATCTTGGTAGACTTTTTCTTACCTGACTGGATGAAAGGTAACACAAAATGAACGGAATGTGTCCCCCCTGGACCTACCTGGATCTTCGTTAATGCATAATGGAGCTCTGTGAATACAATCTTATAATGATTTCTGAACGTCTAGTATCCATATTTAAGCTTGTAGTGGTATAGGATGTGTAGTTAGGAAGTCTTCTCTAAACTGACCCATCACTCTCTGCCTTTAATTGGATCTAATCAATTTAATAAATATATTTCGAAGAAGCTTTTCGTTTTCCCTTTAAAATAGAATATGTTCTATGTCGTCAAACTTTATTCATGTTCCTAATTTAGTCAAGGACTAGTAGATTTTATCTTGTGGTCTCTATCATTGAACTGACCAACGTTGGAAGCCAAATACTAGTATAAAGGATAATTACATCCTCAACACAGTGGATCTAAATATTCTTAATAGTTTGAAATGTTTGTAACTTTCCTCTAGGTATCACTTTTAATTCATCGCCGTATGAACTCATCTTCACTTCTTCGCACACTCATTACATGAATCATTATTTATTGTACACTACTGCGTTTCTTTACAATATTCATGTATTGATGTTTTCAAATTAACAATCTTATATTACACAATAGAATTCGATCTGTTTATGCGATAATAATTAGTTGCGGGGAGAGTGCTAAAAGTAGATCTCCGCACTGGCAGAAAGCTGCTTTATTTATTTGGACCATGGAATGTCAAGGGAAGTAATTATGACAGTTAATTACTGGTGTAACGTGATCGCAAAGCCACAAATTAATTTAATTTATATATTTCGTATCTGTAATCTATGTTGAACAGCTTACAGCATAGATGGATGAGCTCGTACTGGTAATGAACCGGGAAGTATTGTATATTATTAGATGAAAGGCTTAATTTATCTTATAACAGGACTGTAGTACCTAATACCAAAGGCACATTACATATATCAACAAATAAAAAATATAGTACAAAGTAGGATTATCTCTACCACCTCATATGAAATAAGAAAAAAGCAGAAATACACACAGAAGTAGAGAAAATAGTAGAAATATCATGTTGCCCCTAATTACCATTTCCAAACACCGCCCAAATAGCTCCGATACACAATGACAGTATATCGATGTATCAATGATGATCAAAAACTAGGACCCTCAGGAAAATACGGCCCCTCCCATCACCATTATCAATAGGCAGAGCAGAGAGATATGTATGTCATATATACATATATAAGCCGTACGACTTAAAATCGAGCTCGAGCCAAGCCAATACAGCAACCAATGTGCCAGCAAAGTGCTTATGAAAATAGCAGCGACCTAATTCTCTACTCAAAGTAAAAAGGGGACTAATTCAACTTATACCACCACATCTATCAAGTAGAATTTCTTTCCCTTGTTTGATACGAAACAAACTAATTAATTACCAATAGTTAATTAACTAACTAGTTACCTTTTTTTAAAAAAAATATCTCAAACTAAAACTCTACGGCCATATCACAAAGTCTTCAGGGAACAGTACCAAGATAAGAAGAAGCAGATAGAAAAAGCGATAGACAACTTAAAAGAATGAATGGATAGACAGGATGAATGGACAGGCCTGTCATTAAAAGAGATTCTAGACAAAAGAGAAGAATAGAGAAAGACAGTCAACAGATCTTATATATATATATTTATAGCTTTTATATAGCGCTACTTTCATGCTTATAACATGCTCAGAGCGCTATGGTCCAATCTCATTTGTGGACCAGTGGGAGGGGGTTTCTGGTAGAAGGTTTTCCGTGCTGTTGCTGTTCGAAATTTTAATTTGATTCAAGATTGGGTGTTGGACAAATAACGTGTACAAACCTTTTACCAGACAGACGGACAGACAGACAGACGGACAGACAGACGGACAGACAGAGTGAGTCAATATAAGCTTTGTAACAATAGAGCACGCATCGTGTAGAACCTTCCATAACGCCATGCGTTTTCGAGATATGATCCGGGTAACACTAGCACAATAGCAGGTCTCTTGGGAAACCTAAAAAGAGGAGAGAGAGGGGGGGGGAAGATAGAGAGGGGGGAGAGAAATAGAGAGAGAGGGAGGGGGCGAAGATAAAAGTATAACTAGACATAAATAAATGCCTATGTTTTGTAACTGTGGGAGGCATAAGGGAGATAATTAGACTAACTGCTTGATTTATCTGGAGTTATGTGCACCTAGTTGGATCACATCCTAGGGAAACAGGGCAGAGAAAGATGACAAGATTAAAGATGGCGATCGAGGAAATTGAATATTGGATATGAGAATGTCATATCCCATTTCATCTTCCCCTGGACATTAAACGGATGCTATCCCCTGTCCATATTCTTTGAATCCATTGCAACACTCCCACTAAATGTGTTGTCAATAATTCTTTTTATAATAATGTTCCCGAACCTGTATTCCCCATGTACGCTATTGTAGCACAAATAAGGAGCTTCAAGTGGACTGCAGTGTTATGAGGTAGGTGAGTACAAATGTTGCCCCTCAAAAAGTTTCCCAAATGTTATTAGAAGCAAGCTTTAATTAGCCTAAAGTTTTCATAAATAAATTCATCTTTGAAGAGCGCAATGTTTCAAACGGTGGATATAAATCAACAGTTTATCGGTTTTAACTCTATATAATGATCATTGTCCTCATTAAAGCATAGGGCATTACGTTCACTCTTTCTCTCTCTCTCGCTCTCCCTCTCTGTCTCTCTCGCTCTCCCTCTCTGTCTCTCTCGCTCTCCCTCTCTGTCTCTCTCGCTCTCCCTCTCTGTCTCTCTCGCTCTCCCTCTCTGGCTCTCTCGCTCTCCCTCTCTGGCTCTCTCGCTCTCCCTCTCTGGCTCTCTCGCTCTCCCTCTCTGGCTCTCTCGCTCTCCCTCTCTGTCTCTCTCGCTCTCCCTCTCTGTCTCTCTCGCTCTCCCTCTCTGGCTCTCTCGCTCTCCCTCTCTGTCTCTCTCGCTCTCCCTCTCTGCCTCTCTCGCTCTCCCTCTCTGCCTCTCCCTCTCTCTCTCTCGCTCTCCCTCTCTGACTCTCTCGCTCTCCCTCTCTGTCTCTCTCGCTCTCCCTCTCTGTCTCTCTCGCTCTCCCTCTCTGTCTCTCTCGCTCTCCCTCTCTGTCTCTCTCGCTCTCCCTCTCTGTCTCTCTCGCTCTCCCTCTCTGTCTCTCTCGCTCTCCCTCTCTGTCTCTCTCGCTCTCCCTCTCTGGCTCTCTCCATCTCTCTCTCTCTCTTACTTTCGTTATATATATATATATCCTTTCTCTCCATCTCTCTCTCTCTTACTTTCGTTATATATATATATCCTTTCTCTCCATCTCTCTCTCTCTCTTACTTTCGTTATATATATATATCCTTTCTCTCCATCTCTCTCTCTCTTACTTTCGTTATATATATATATTCTTTTCTCTCCATCTCTCTCTCTTACTCTCGTTATATATATATATATATATATATATATATCCTTTCTCTCCATCTCTCTCTCTTACTCTCGTTATATATATATATATATATATATATCCTTTCTCTCCATCTCTCTCTCTTACTCTCGTTATATATATATATATATCCTTTTTCTCCATCTCTCTCTCTCTTACTCTCGTTATATAAATATATCCTTTCTCTCCATCTCTCTCTCTCTTACTTCTTCTCCCGTTCCCTCTCTCTCTCCCTCTATTTTTCCCTCTATCTTACTCCTTCTTTCTCTCTCGCACTCCCTCTTTTTCGTCTCTCTGAAGTCTACATCTCTCTCCTATCCTTCTCTCTCCCCCTCCTTTTGTGTGTCCAGCATGTCAGCCAAACATTCAAAGAAAATTAAACAAGTGCTAGACTTATGCAACCAAATAAATCCTCTATCACTCTTATTTGAAGTCGTATAGAGGGGCATCTTAAATTTCAGAGCTGCCAGGTGCCATCAATCCACCAACAAGAATGTTCCCTTGCTACGAGTGTTGCACCGCTGCTTATCCCTTCTCCTCTAGGTCCTACTTATTTGAAAACAAATGCATTAGATTTGAGCTCACGCTGTAAAGAAATAGAATCACTGACGATCGTAAAACAAATCCACATTTAGATTCTAAACAACAAAAAAATTCTTCCCAATCTATCAGAATAATTTTAATTATTTTTTTTAATCCAAATGCATTAATGTCAAACATTTTACTGATTGAACAATAAAAATCATGTTTCAGACTTAAAAAAAAAAAAAACTCAGAAAAACCTAAACAAAGGGCATCAACTCATTAATTACATGTCAAAGATAATTATTTAACAGAGAAGAAAAAAAATAATCCGTTAATCCCAACAGCACACATCAGTCCCTGGGTCTTAGAGGAGGAAACTGCAGCGAGAATAGCTCCTTCTTCTTTATAATCAACCTAAGGGCGGACGGGATTTCCCGACGTCTCTCTCCTTGTCCAAGGCTCGGGGTAAGATGATCTCTCAATATTGGCCTCTCGTTATCTCGTGGACACAGTCTTGAGTTACCTTAACCAGGAGAGGGAGGTAGGAGAGAGGGGCGGGAGGGACGGAGGTGTCCACACGTCCGGAGCCAAAAGACATTGATTTCTACGTCTACATTGTGCAGTGCCTTTGCCGCGGCACGCGCCGGGGATTAAAGATGACCGGACGCTGTCCGGACCGCCTCACATCTGCGCGACAGTACCCTTACTGATCCAGTATTAGCCTAGTTATCAGAAGAAGAAAAAAATGATGTTACAATTTTTTATATTTTTTTTTCGATTTTCTTGTTTTGTTTTTGCTTTAGTGTCTGTTGAAAGCTGATTGACAAACAGATTTAAGTCCCTTTATCACTGATGGCATCCGTCCCTGATGATCAGAGATTTTCCGAGACGACCGATATTCCTTTGCTTTAAGATGTGACATTGAGACGAAGATGAATAGCCTTGTTAGTCTTATGCAGATGGAAAAGTTGCCGTCCCGTCTCATGACAGGGTGAACAGAGAGAGAAGGACACCCCAGAGCCGGGCACACTGCTAGTATGGACAAGTCAAACTTGCAGGGGTAAGAAGAATGAACCTTTTTTTTAAAAAAAAACACCCACGTGAAAGACAAAAAGATATAGATACATTTCTTATTCCATATGCTAGGACCAATAGGCATAAGTTCTCTTTCTTTCGTAGTGGAGGGAATGGGTCGCATGAAGCAGTAAAGAAAACCAGCGATAATAAACAAACATGACTGAAGTAAGGCCCGCAAATAAATAGGACGCAATTTTCTTTTCATTTTTATGGGACATATGTAATTTATACTATAAGATAAGATAAGATAAGATTTACGCGCAAATAGCTTTTATGGAACTAGCATTTAAACCAGGTGGAGATCCATGATCAACGAAGCAATTTTTGAAGGTAATACATGGTCAGTACATGGTCAGATGCAGATCTATCTAGCTTTGCAGGCCCATAACACTGTCATGCCCTTATGCTATAGTCAAATTTTATAAGCAGCAAAAAACTACCTAGATGTAATTTAAACGTAACAAAATAAACTATGTGTCCACAGCCCCAGCTATTCTAATGTCATTGCTAACTTTTTGGAAAGGGTCAGACTTATAAATAAAACGGAATACAATGTATACTTTCTTTGTATTAACAGTCATACAAAATAATCAAAACATCTATCACCCATCTAAATTCTTACATTTTTTAATCTTAAAAAAAAAAAAAAAAAAACAACCTTGAACAGCAAAACTATTATACTCCCTTCGCAGTATCCGGACTGGCGTTGACCAGTTCCTAAATTTATGAAAGGACAAAATAAAGTAAGTCAAATAATCAAAACATCATTAGTACCCAGATACCCTGACCCGGAGTATAATAACAGTTATAAGGTATATTCTATAATGCAACTTTCTATAGAACCTTAAGTGTTTCTAACCCGAGGAAGACATGTACAAGAAAAAAGGAAAAACATAGAATGGGGGGGGGGGGCAAAGATGTGACCCCTGGGATACATCTTGTATTTATTTCTATGTCTGACCTTACCAATTCACCCTCATTCAATCAGAGGCCCTAAAGATTTTCTTTAAACTGGACCAGTCCTTACAAGTGTCTTATAATCAATGTCCGGCCGAACGGCTATACTTATACGAGACACCAAGGATCCACCCCTCCCTATGTCCAACAAAGTAGTGGTCAATACATGAGTTCCTCTATTCACAGAGGCCAGATAGGAGGTCACTCCTTGTCGTCAATAGCGTCATCAACTGACCACTGGGTTGTGGGCTAAGTGAAGCCATGACATGGGCTACTGTCCAACTGGGAGCATTCAGCTGTCTGGCGTAGAACAGCCTGGACACACCAGTGTAAATATGGAATTAGATTTGGTCTACAACAAAATTTCTTTGGCTTCGTGGGATTATTCTTTCTTCATAGCAGACTTTGTATGTTAGAATACTACACAAAAGTTATATCCCCTAATTAAAAAAATACTGCAACAACATAGATATAGAAATAACAGTCTTTATGTATACGATACAATACAACTAAATCTAAATTAAATGTATCTAATCAACAAAGTATAGTTTGAATTGGAAAAAAAAATGGTTCTAATATAGTTTGAGTAAGGTGTGGCATATTATATATGTGAAAACTGGGTCAGCTTAACCACAAGGAATACTATTCTTGAAGACAAGTCTTTATTATACACGCTTCTTTTCTTGAACGTGAATATGTCAGCATATTTTGTAAAAGAAAATCTTGCATGAGATAAAGTATTCCTTTCAGACCTTGTAATCTATATGGCAGATGATGTAAAGGTCATCTGGATCTGTGGCCCACGGTTAACGAGGGTGTCATGTGGTCAGAATAACGACCAACCGCCTTTACTTTTCACCAACTAATGTCAGATACCCATTAGAGAGTAAGGTGGACTCAGAGACTTCCTAAAAATCCCGAAATTCGAAATCCCAGTCTTCATCGGGATTCAAACCAGAGACCCCTCGGTCCGTAAGCCAAGCGCTTCGCCGCTCAGCCAACGCTAAAAACGAGGTAGATCTAATTTGGACTAAAATTGATTGGTTGCAATTTGATAAACTCTTTTCTCTTTAAAATAATGTCATATAACTCTACGATCTGAATAAGTTCTATGTGGGACTGACACCAGACACAGGAGATCATCTAACATCCATTGATCTAGAATAGATTTATCTCTTATTTTACTGATGGGGACATAACCCTAATTGTTACTATCTAGGATTATCTGCCCTTGCTCCATTCAACACTAGATGCATATAGTTAGATTTAATGATCAGTCAGGGCTTGCCAGTAAATAGTATTTTCCTCCTTAGTGTAATAAAGCTCGAAAATAGACAGGCAGACTAATAGATAGATAGATAGATCGACAAATAGATAGATAGATAGCTAGAGAGATAGATAGATAGATAGATAGATAGATAGATAGAAAGATAGATAGATAGATAGATAGATAGATAGATAGATAGATAGATAGATGGATAAATGTTGAAATGCATCAACAAAATATGTATTGGAGGTGTGTTATTTTAATTGAAATATTTCTTTGGTTATATTAGCCTGCTCTAATGTCTTAACGGGGCCTCCTAAGGAGACCCTTGATAAATGAGATCTGCCTCGGTGGACTTGTGGCTTAGGTTTCAGGCAGTCGAACAAAATCCTTTTCTAGAAGGACATTCAACTGCAGTCCACTTATTGAAATTTACCGGTCCAGATGACGTCATGTGTACAAAAGACATTACAGACGTAAATTAGCTCCCTTTGTTTCCACCAACAGCAGATAATTACTGGAAAACGCCGCATCCATTAGCTCAGATCGGGAAACTCACACATGACACACAATACATGCATTTGGCGCCCGATGAGGGCGCTGGTGCTTTTAGAATACAGAGCTTCTGTTCGGGAATCCATTTAATTATTTACCTTTATACTTTTTTTTTTATTTTGTCATTAATGGTGCCTTTTAAGTCTGGAACTGCTTCCACGCACTGAAACTGTTAAACAGACAACAGACAAAACATGTTGAAACAGAAGCAGAAGTGAATCTTCTGAGGTAAAAGCAGAATTCATTATTTAGTTTAGAAGATAAAGAAATTAGCCAATTTTGTAAGTTACCAACATGTTGATCTGTTGAATCAACGATGTATTCATTCATGAAATGGGGCGGGGGGGGGGGCGATAGAAACGGGGCTACATTCTCTCTCCTATCGGAAATAAGTTTCAAGTTGTTTAAAAAATAATATTTCGGTACTACAGTATGCCAGACAGATTGTGAAATGTGGAGAGGCCAAAACTGCTTTGCTACGGCTTGGCCACCTAACAAAGCGGCTAGATTTCGAATCCCTACTAGAGCAGGGTTGTGTTTGCTGAGCGCTTAAAGGCAACACGTGTGCCTTTCTCAGGTACCCCCCTGCCCCCCCCCGCTGTCGACAAAAGAGATTGGACTATAACCAGGGCCGCCGCTACCTATTGTGCAATGTGTGCATTGCACGCAGGCGGCCGAATGTAGGGGGCGGCCAAATCATTTCCAAGAATTATTTTTCTTTAAATTTTTGATTTAATAATTTTTTTTAAAATTAAATTTTATATTTAAATTCCCTGTAAGCAGATCTAGTAGTTAGAATGTCAATTTCAAAACATTGTCACATTGTATCTCGAATTGTCTGTGTGTGTGTGGGGGGGGGGGCGCAACTTCCTGACAAAAAGAGGTGTTATAGAGTTGTGTGTTTCCTAGGCGGCGTTAAGAAGAGGTGAAGCGATTGATTGGTGGTTATGCATTTAAGATGAAATTAGCATAATGCAAATGTAAAACGTCAGACAATCTTGAGACATGAAAGAGTATAGACGTTATTTTGTGGTGAGCTAGATTTCGTTTTAATATTAGTAAATTTCATTAATATTAGATCTCTATCTCAAATTAAATCTGTGAAAATTGTAATAACAATTATATTGTTGTTTGTTTTTTTTGTTCACATAAGAAGTTTGTTCAAGTTATTTAAAGCTTATTTAGTAAAAATATAAAACGCCTTCATTGGTTCAGTTGTACTAGCTGCTTGTAGCGACAAGTCAACGACCATCTAACAACAAGGAGAGGGGGCGGCGAAAACATGTTTTATTTTCAGTGTAATTTATTTGAATATTAGTAAAATTAAAATTATTAGAATATTAGTAAAATTACATGTTCAGAAATTAAAATCACTTAAGTAGGAGATGGCGTTTTATCTTCTAATAAGATCGTTTTAAAGGTAGACTTCTTTTGCGAAGCGCTTATACAACAATATGGGTCAAAACGTTCTCAAGAAAACATTTTAAAACGTCTCCGCTAGTGCGATTCTTCTGGATTTCTTTTTTGTCTCAGAATAGTCGAATTTCTTCCGCCTATTGCACTTTATAATGGTGACGACTTTTGTGTGACTAAAAACCTCCGCGCCAAGACGTCTTACTTAACACGAAGAATATTGTTAAAAAAGCTCACGCCCATTACAGAAGTACGTACGCAATATGTAGGCCTACCTAGAATGTCCCTCGCATAATACTATTGGCCAGGGCTGCCTCTTTATTAGTAGATTTAATATGGCCCTCGACTTTTTTTTATTAGAATGAATAGTGCGTTCTGAAAGAAAACACATTAATATTAGCCTATTAAAAATTCTCTATTCTCACTAAGAGAAAAAGGCCAGACGACGCTTAGCGCCGAGTCCCGACTGGAATCAAACCACTTGCCGACTTGAGTGAAAACCTGCCGCATCTTCAATTCTATCTCCATGAAGAAACTTTTACAACGCTTACAATTTATGTAGGCAACACTATTTCAGAAAACAAAAAATGACCATAGACATATTATACATAGGTTAGGGAAACTGACTCATTTTTAGTGACATTTCATTACCTAAATTTGGATTCTATACATAGTGTTAAAAATATAAAAGGAAAAATAAAACCTAAATAGTGTGTTATAATTAAAACATAGTTTCGTATCTTTTTCATCACATCCTTTACAAAAATGCAAAGTTAAAATTGAAAATAAAACATCTTAGAGGGAATGGGGATATGACAACGATGTGGCGAATAGGAAAACAAAAAGGAATGGTACAAAAATGGATTTAAATCAAAGAGCGCTTTAGGTACAGTGTCCAGCTCAGTCTTAATGATTTTTTTTTTTCTAAAATGAAAATGGGGGGGGGGGCATTTTTTAACTTCGCACGCAGGCGGCCACAACCCTCGCGGCGGCCCTGACTATAACGCACTGAGTATTCTACAAGTATGGGGGATGCACTATATAAGAGCAATTACGAAAGAGTAATCTATGAGATAATGGTAGTAACTTAGTGGTAGGGTTAGGGCAATAATGTGATAGTAACATTGTATAGGTAATAATGTGATAGCAATATATTGGTAGCAAGCTAGAATAGGGGCGGGGGAGTCTTACGACGTGAAACAAATCTACTCTCGAAGAAAACAGATAATCATGTGCACTATAGTTAAAACTTAATCAATCATGAACAAGAAATAAAAAACAAAACAATTACACTGCAGTGATAAAATTAGACTCTGAACCATATCAATACTCCATCCACAAGCTCCCTGCTGTATCTGTTCCTATCTCCACACTCCCCTAGTTATCAAAGGTAGCCACGTGATGTAATCAATCCCTGGAGACAGAGCTCGGTCTATAACAAGCCCCCCATGATAAGAAGATAAATCATGTCTCTAGGATATAAACCTTACATTTTAAATATAAAATAGAAGGAACTGTAAATAGTTAGTGATTTCTGGCCAGCAAACCACGATTTATTCAAAATAAAACTGATAAATCATTAGCGAATATTTCAGCGTGAAAATTTTGTTATAATTAATAATAATAATAACAATAATTATGTTCTAAACTCTATCTGATCGGTCCTTGACGTAGTCCTTGTAATTGTCTAAAGAGTTAAGTCTAAGACTCTTGGAACTCTAGGCATGTAGAAGCTCGCCTTTACCTGCTTGTCTGAACAAACTTCTATCTGGGAAATGTCCAAGTAGATGTAAATTATTACATCTCTACTACTGATGGCTCGTATCCAACGACGCTGGATCAGAAGCGAGGCCAAAGGCCAGAGAAACTTCCCCAATGTTCTTCTCTGTACCACATCAGCCGTGCAAGATTCCGCCATGAAAAAAATCCCATTGAGGAACGGCGTTTGGATAAAGGCGTGTTTATCGGTGCTGCTTTCAATCCCTACTAATGCAATGGACTCGGCCTTTAAGCCCCCCCCCCCAAACGTGGGGGTTCAGTTTTGTTTCCCTATTGGCTCAATCGTCTTTTCTAACGACCGTTTTCATCCGAGCGCCACAGTGATGCTGAGAAGCACTGCCCGTTGTCGCGATAGACAGAACGTCAAGATTGAGCAAGCCAGGCTAGAACTCGCAGTACACTGTTACCTGTGTGTCTTAGATATGCGTCTTATGATAAACCAGTGTTCCCCCCCCCCACCTTTACCTTCTTATAGACTAAACAATGTTTCCTACCCCCCTTAACCAGCCCAAGACTATGAAGAAGCTCTTAAAGCTTCCCAATCGTGTTCCTGCTTTCTCAGCCTCAGAACTTCCTTCTCCTGGCGTCTACAACGCTCTTGTAGTAAGAAGAAAGAATCTAAATTGAAATTAAGAAGGAACTGACACTGTCCGCGTCTAAATGTTAGAGACATCCGAGACGGTAGAGCATATACGGAGGCGCGGTGGCTGAGTGGTAAAGCACTTGGATTCCGAACATTGAATCCTGGTTTTGAACCTTGGTGAAGACTGATTTTGAATTTTGGGATTTTCACGGCACCCCTGAGTCCGCCCAACTGTAAAGTGTACCTGACTTTAGCTGGGGAAAGTAAAGGCGGTTGGTCGTTGTGCTGGCCACATGACACCCTGCTCGTTAAACGTTGGCTAAAGAAACAGATGACCTTAACATCATCCGCCCCATAGATCTCAAGGTCTGAAAGGTGAAACTTACTTAACACGTCTGTAATTACAGGTAACTTACACGTCTGTTGTTACTTCAAAACGGGTACATTTTCTCCCGAATGACATACCATGATTTTATTGACGTCGTTTGGTTAAGTTAAACCGACGTGTAAGTTGGCTGTAAAAACAGATGTGTACGTTTACTGTAAGACTCTAAAATCTAAATGATGTTGTCCTTAGTAACGTTTTGAATCGATCTTGTTGAAGACACCCTCGCGGGAAAACAGTTCAATTGGTCCTACAATTACTTAAACTTTCTGAACAGTCGTAACAATGTATTTTTATGTACTATCATTAAAACAAGGATGTACAACATATTTCTTGTATTTGAACAAAATAACGACCGTCTCCGCGCCCCCAACTTTCAGCGCCCCCACTTCCCCACAATTACCCTGTTTGAGAAAAGCTGGATTAAATGTAATATTTTTAAAGTCATGTTATATTACGCAATCTCTTGCTTAGTTCAATGTACTGTAATCTCTTGCTTATTTCAATGTACCGTAATCTCTTGCTTATTTCAATGTACTGTAATCTCTTGCTTATTTCAATGTACTGTAATCTCTTGCTCATTTCAATGTACTGTAATCTCTTGCTTATTTCAATGTACTGTAATATCTTGCTTATTTCAATGTACTGTAATCTCTTGCTTATTTCAATGTACTGTAATCTCTTGCTTATTTCAATGTACTGTGATCTCTTGCTTATTTCAATGTACTGTAATCTCTTGCTTATTTCAATGTACTGTAATCTCTTGCTTATTTCAATGTACTTTAATCTATTAAAATTTCATCCAGAAAATTAACGAAAATAATTCAAGGTACGCGAATTAATGGAGTGGTTTTTACAAGGCATGAGCGCGGCCTTTCAGGGGCGGAGTTGATTAGGGGAAATCATACCATATACTATCTTGTATTCTTTAAATGTTACAGAATGAAATGATTTTAAAAAAAATAAAGATTGTTGGAAATTCGAGTCAATCATACAACTTTCTGACTATTCCCAAAAGTTTATTGATATATCCGTCGAGGATTGCCTTCTTTTTGGTGAGTAACTTTCACAATTGAAATGTGTTCTTCTGCGCTCTCTGTCTCTTTGATATATGGCTAGAGTTACCCCTCAAATACCAACACGAGTACTCGAAAAGGTGATGTATAGCTAGAGTTTTCTCCCTGATTGATTTTCCTATGTCTATTATGTCTAATATGCTTGCCTTGACACAAAGTAGGGCTCAGTTCTAGACCACATTACTCCGCCCCTGATTTTGTTCGTATGTTTTGTTTTTGGGCCACGACTAAAACAAGACAATACACAACAGTCAAAGTTAAGAAAAAAGAAGCGAATGTAAATGGCTGCACGCCCGGCCCAGTGCCACCCCCGGTGGCGTCACAACGGGTTGTATCATTACACAAGATCGTGACAGAGCGGACTTCCGGTTGAAGATCTCTGATCACCGATTATTTCCCCCTTGATGGTCCCTGGAGGAAATGGATGACGTTGCAAGTCGTTGGTGATCACAGGACCGCGTAAACTTACACGGTTGGTGCGACTGGAGAGAGAGAGAGGGCGCATGGCACCCTGGGGGAATAAATGCGCTGCTTTAACACTATGCCAATAGTACTCCTTCGGAAGACACTGTATCGGACACATTGGTTTGGACTTAACATTAATAGTCGACCAACTACCTTTAGAACAATTACCAGTTGACCAATTATAAGTTGACCAATTAGCCGTTGACCTACAAGTTACTTGCATTATAAGAGTATAGCAAAGACGATCCATAATCTCCAAATCAATGTTACCTGCATTTGAAAAGATGTTGGCATAAGTTTAAACCGATGAGCTACTCACGTTCTGCAACTTTGAATCAAGTCTGAATCTATACATGCACTTTGAATCAAGCCTGAACCTATACATGCACTTTGAATCAAGCCTGAACCTATACATGCACTTTGAATCAAGCCTGAACCTATACATGCACTTTGATCAAGTCTGAACCTATACATGCACTTTGAATCAAGCCTGAATCTATATATGCACTTTGAATCAAGCCTGAACCTATACATGCACTTTGAATCAAGCCTGAACCTATACATGCACTTTGAATCAAGTCTGAACCTATACATGCACTTTGAATCAAGTCTGAACCTATACATGCACTTTGAATCAAGTCTGAACCTATACATGCACTTTGAATCAAGCCTGAACCTATACATGCACTTTGAATCAAGTCTGAATCTATACATACACTTTGAATCAAGTCTGAATCTATACATACACTTTGAATCAAGTCTGAACCTATACATGCACTTTGAATAAAGTCTGAACCTATACATGCACTTTGAATCAAGTCTGAACCTATACATGCACTTTGAATCAAGTCTGAACCTATACATGCACTTTGAATCAAGTCTGAATCTATACATGCACTTTGAATCTAGCCTGAACCTATACATGCTCTTTGAATCAAGTCTGAACTTATACTTTGAAAAGAACATGAGCGTGAATGTTCACCTGGAAGGTGTTACGTCATGGTTGATATTGGGGTCGTGCTGGCTGAGTGGTAAAACACTTGACTTCTGAACTAAGGGAGCTCGGGTCAAAATCTCAGTGAAGGAAAGAAATTTGATCTTCAAGATTTTTAGACATCTCCCCCTCCCCCAAAGTTCAAACAAATTTAATGGCTACCGGACGTTTGTTGGGGAAAGTAAAGATGGTTGGTCTTTGTGCTAGCCACATGACACCCTCGTTAACCATCAACCATAGAAACAGCTGACCTTTACATCATCTACCCTACAGAATGCAAGATCTGAAAGGTGTATTTTACTTTTCTTTTTTGTTTGATACTGGAGTATTGGTTTTAAAATAGTAGTAGGGGCAAAATCGGAGTCATCTATTTTCTGATGGATTTCTCCAGCGGCTAGAAGTAACTTTCACATTCACTGCGAGACATTGGTCATTCATCCAGCAAATAGAGCTCTCAAAGTCTTGCAGACTATTAAGAGTGACATAACTCTAGCGCCCCCCCCCTCCGACCTTTTCCTCCCCCATTTCCCTTTTCTTACTCATCCGCACTTCCGCTAACAGTTGTTTTACCCCCTCCCTTATAGAAAACAAACAAAATACATTATCAACACAATTTTTTTTTGGCTGAAACGTTCAAACTCTTTCCTGTTTCCGCCAATCACAGAACATTTAATACAGACATACCGCTCTATTCCGCTCACGTGCACAAACGGAAGTGCCATGTTTTTTTTTTTTTACTTACTATTCGGACCGGAAGAAGTGATAGAAAAACAAAAGGATGGGTGACAGAAGAGTGAAGAAGGAAAGCTCATTTACTTTCTGAGCGACATTTTGCTCCATCAAGAGAGAAGAAGGAAAGCTCATTTACTTTCTGAGCGACATTTTGCTCCATCAAGAGAGAAGAAGGAAAGCTCATTTACTTTCTGAGCGACATTTTGCTCCATCAAGAGAGAAGAAGGAAAGCTCATTTACTTTCTGAGCGACATTTTGCTCCATCAAGAGAGAAGAAGGAAAGCTCATTTACTTTCTGAGCGACATTTTGCTCCATCAAGAGAGAAGAAGGAAAGCTCATTTACTTTCTGAGCGACATTTTGCTCCATCAAGAGAGAAGAAGGAACGCTCATTTACTTTCTGAGCGACATTTTGCTCCATCAAGAGAGAAGAAGGAAAGCTCATTTACTTTCTGAGCGACATTTTGCTCCATCAAGAGAGAAGAAGGAAAGCTCATTTACTTTCTGAGCGACATTTTGCTCCATCAAGAGTGAAGTAGGAAAGCTCATTTACTTTCTGAGCGACATTTTGCTCCATCAAGAGTGAAGAAGGAAAGCTCATTTACTTTCTGAGCGACATTTTGCTCCATCAAGAGAGAAGAAGGAAAGCTCATTTACTTTCTGAGCGACATTTTGCTCCATCAAGAGAGAAGAAGGAAAGCTCATTTACTTTCTGAGCGACATTTTGCTCCATCAAGAGAGAAGAAGGAAAGCTCATTTACTTTCTGAGCGACATTTTGCTCCATCAAGAGAGAAGAAGGAAAGCTCATTTACTTTCTGAGCGACATTTTGCTCCATCAAGAGAGAAGAAGGAAAGCTCATTTACTTTCTGAGCGACATTTTGCTCCATCAAGAGAGAAGAAGGAAAGCTCATTTACTTTCTGAGCGACATTTTGCTCCATCAAGAGAGAAGAAGGAAAGCTCATTTACTTTCTGAGCGACATTTTGCTCCATCAAGAGAGAAGAAGGAAAGCTCATTTACTTTCTGAGCGACATTTTGCTCCATCAAGAGAGAAGAAGGAAAGCTCATTTACTTTCTGAGCGACATTTTGCTCCATCAAGAGTGAAGTAGGAAAGCTCATTTACTTTCTGAGCGACATTTTGCTCCATCAAGAGTGAAGAAGGAAAGCTCATTTACTTTCTGAGCGACATTTTGCTCCATCAAGAGAGAAGAAGGAAAGCTCATTTACTTTCTGAGCGACATTTTGCTCCATCAAGAGTGAAGAAGGAAAGCTCATTTACTTTCTGAGCGACATTTTGCTCCATCAAGAGAGAAGAAGGAAAGCTCATTTACTTTCTGAGCGACATTTTGCTCCATCAAGAGAGAAGAAGGAAAGCTCATTTACTTTTTGAGCGCCATTTTGCTCCATCAAGAGAGAAGAAGGAAAGCTCATTTATTTTTTGAGCGACATTTTGCTCCATCAAGAGAGAAGAAGGAAAGCTCATTTACTTTCTGAGCGACATTTTGCTCCATCAAGAGAGAAGAAGGAAAGCTCATTTACTTTCTGAGCGACATTTTGCTCCATCAAGAGAGAAGAAGGAAAGCTCATTTACTTTCTGAGCGACATTTTGCTCCATCAAGAGAGAAGAAGGAAAGCTCATTTACTTTCTGAGCGACATTTTGCTCCATCAAGAGAGAAGAAGGAAAGCTCATTTACTTTCTGAGCGACATTTTGCTCCATCAAGAGAGAAGAAGGAAAGCTCATTTACTTTCTGAGCGACATTTTGCTCCATCAAGAGAGAAGAAGGAAAGCTCATTTACTTTCTGAGCGACATTTTGCTCCATCAAGAGAGAAGAAGGAAAGCTCATTTACTTTCTGAGCGACATTTTGCTCCATCAAGAGAGAAGAAGGAAAGCTCATTTACTTTCTGAGCGACATTTTGCTCCATCAAGAGAGAAGAAGGAAAGCTCATTTACTTTCTGAGCGACATTTTGCTCCATCAAGAGAGAAGAAGGAAAGCTCATTTACTTTCTGAGCGACATTTTGCTCCATCAAGAGAGAAGAAGGAAAGCTCATTTACTTTCTGAGCGACATTTTGCTCCATCAAGAGAGAAGAAGGAAAGCTCATTTACTTTCTGAGCGACATTTTGCTCCATCAAGAGTGAAGAAGGAAAGCTCATTTACTTTCTGAGCGACATTTTGCTCCATCAAGAGAGAAGAAGGAAAGCTCATTTACTTTCTGAGCGACATTTTGCTCCATCAAGAGTGAAGAAGGAAAGCTCATTTACTTTCTGAGCGACATTTTGCTCCATCAAGAGAGAAGAAGGAAAGCTCATTTACTTTCTGAGCGACATTTTGCTCCATCAAGAGAGAAGAAGGAAAGCTCATTTACTTTTTGAGCGCCATTTCGCTCCATCAAGAGAGAAGAAGGAAAGCTCATTTATTTTTTGAGCGACATTTTGCTCCATCAAGAGAGAAGAAGGAAAGCTCATTTACTTTCTGAGCGACATTTTGCTCCATCAAGAGAGAAGAAGGAAAGCTCATTTACTTTCTGAGCGACATTTTGCTCCATCAAGAGAGAAGAAGGAAAGCTCATTTACTTTCTGAGCGACATTTTGCTCCATCAAGAGAGAAGAAGGAAAGCTCATTTACTTTTTGAGCGACATTTTGCTCCATCAAGAGACTCTCCCGAGAATGCTTAAAGTGACGATGTAATAATTCATACTTTGCGTACAAGTCTCTTAACCCGAGTAGTTCTTTGTTTTTTAAATGAAAGTGAGGAAATCTCTTTTGGTAGGGCCGGCCTTAGGCATAGGAAAATTAGACATCCGCCTAGGGCAAGCGATTGGTGGGGGACTTGCACAGACTCAAAGAAAGTGAGTAAATTGGAACAAGGGGAGAGAAGAGAGAGAGAAAAAAAAAGTTACAAGGGAGAGAAGAGAGAGAGAGAGAGAAAAGGGTACAAGGGGAGAGAAGAGAAAACGGAAACAAGGGGAGAAAAAAGAAAATGGGAACAAGGGGAGAGAAGAGAAAATGGAAACAAGGGGAGAGAAGAGAAAATGGGAACAAGGGGAGAGAAGAGAAAATGGGAACAAGAAGAGAGAAGAGAAAATAGGAACAAGGGGAGACAAGAGAAAATGGGAAAAAAGGGGAGAGAAGAGAAAATGGGAACAAGGGGAGAGAATAGAAATTGGGAACATGGGGAAAGAAAAGAAAATGGGAACAAGGGGAGAGAAGAGAAAATGGGAACAAGGGGAGATAAGAGAAAATAGGAACAAGGGGAGAGAATAGAAAATGGGAACAAGGGGAGAGAAAAGAAAATGGGAACAAGGGGAGAGAAGAGAAAATGGGATCAAGGGGAGAAAAGAGAAAATAGGAACAAGGGGAGAGAAGAGAAAATGGGCACAAGGGGAGAGAAGAGAGAGAGAGAGAGAAAAGGGTACAAGGGGAGAGAAGAGAAAATGGGAACAAGGGGAGAGAAGAGAAAATGGGAATAAGAGGAGAGAAGAGAAAATGGGCACAAGGGGAGAGAAGAGAAAATGGGATCAAGGGGAGAGAAGAGAAAATAGGACCAAGGGGAGAGAAGAGAAAATGGGCACAAGGGGAGAGAAGAGAGAGAGAGAGAGAAAAGGGTTCAAGGGGAGAGAAGAGAAAATGGGAACAAGGGGAGAGAAGAGAAAATGGGAATAAGTGGAGTGAAGAGAAAATGGGCACAAGGGGAGAGAAGAGAAAATGGGCACAAGGGGTGACAAGAGAAAATGGGAACAATGGAAGAGAATAGAAAATGGGAAAAGGGAAGTGAAGAGAATATGGGAACAAGGGAAGTGAAGAGAATATGGAAACAAGGGAAGACAAAAGAATATGGAACAAGGGGAGAGACGAGAAAATGGGAACAAGGGAAGAGAAAAGAATATGGGAACAAGGAGAGAGAAGAGAAAATGGAAACAAAAGGAGAGAAAAGAATATGGGAACAAGAGAAGAGAAGAAAATATGGGAACAAGGGGAGAGAAGAGAAAATGGGAACAAGATGAGAGAAGAGAAAATGGGAACAAGGGAAGAGAAGAGAAAATGGGAACAAGGGAAGAGAAGAGAATATGGGAACATGGGAAGAGAAGAGAATATGGGAACAAGGGGAGAGAAGAGAAAATGGTAACACAGGGAGAGTAGAGAATATTTGAACAAGGGGAGAGAAGAGAAAATGGGAATAAGGGAAGTGAAGAGAAAATGGGCACAAGGTGAGAGAAGAGAAAATGGGAACAAGGGGAGAGAAGAGAAAATGGGAACATGGGAAGTGAAGAGAAAATGGGCACAAGGGGAGAGAAGAGAAAATGGGAACAAGGGGAAGAGAAGAGAAAATGGGAACAAGGGGAGAGAAGAGAAAATGGGAACAAGGGAATTGAAGAGAAAATGGGCACAAGGGGAGAGAAGAGAAAATGGGAACAAGGGGAGAGAAGAGAGTGAGAGAATCGGAACAAAGGGTAGAGAGAGTGAAAGAAGTGGGGGCACGGGAGGGAGTGGGAAGAGAGAGTGAAAGAAGTGGGGGCACGGGAGGGAGTGGGAAGAGAGAGTGAAAGAAGTGGGGGCACGGGAGGGAGTGGGAAGAGAGAGTGAAAGAAGTGGGGGCAAGAGGAGAAAAACAAAGAGAGTGGGATCAAATGGTAGAGACGGGTGGGGATAAAGAGAGTGTATGATATTGACAAAGACATTGTAAAATAGGATACATTAGTCATTTGTTGTCATAACACACACAACAGAACACACACAAAAAGACCTTATGACCTAATAATGTGTTGCCTCTGTTATATGGTCATCTCATTCCAAGCCATAGGTCATCACACCCAATGACGCTGATGGTGCCATAAACTAGGCGGTCCCTGGTCTTCCTAGTTCTAGCAGTCCGCGCGTGAGCTCAGCCTTGAAGTAAACATTTTTTATGGGGTGATCAGGTAATGACCGAGCGTCCTCCTTCCTCGCCCCAAACACAGTGGTAACGCTGATGAAGCGCCCCCGCTGGGCGCATGCTGCTTTTGTTAATGACATTGTAGACGTCGGAACCGTAATGTTGAGAAAAACAAGTAATGGATCTCTTTATGGACATCTTTAACTTTCCGATTCCTATAGTCTCTTAAGAGTCTAGATCTAGATCTTGTAACAGTTTATTCTACTATAGTCTACATCTCTATTAGACTATCTTATCGTCTCTGCAATCATAATTTCCATTCAGTACAAAAAAAATAATTAAAGTCTTAAGTCTTGTGGAAGTAGAACCAGCAATAGAATTGAGTGGACATAGGTAAATGGGACTAATTTTTATTTAAAAATACAAATCTAAAACCTCTCCGGATTTAAAGGAGGGCAGGTGAGGCTGAAGCCCCTATTTACAAGATAGGAGATTGAGACCTCCTCAAAAGACATAAAAACTTATCAAAATTTCAGCGGATAAGAAAATTTGAAGTTTTTCTATTTTTTTCTAACATTCTTTGTCGCATTTAACGTCTGGCAAAAATGTCTTTATTTAGAGTGTACGCTTGTAGCATGCTCGGAATAAGTCGATACAGCTACGGATATACGACAGTACGTCTACCAAGGGACTTATCCTCCACAAACCCCATAAATATGCATATAATTATAATATATATTTTTTTTTTTAAAAGGATAGTGAGATTAAATTTACAAGAACTTTATTTCTATCTTCTAAAATACAGCAGGATTTTAGAATTAAGTAATTTTATTCGTAAGTGGATTTTATCAAAGCTTTCGAAAAAAATGTAGGGGCTTTAACAAAAAATCCTGCATCCTTATACTTAAATCCGGCCCTGCCTCTACAAAAAACAAAATAGAAACCTCTTTGAAAAAATACTGGATCTGGCAGCCATCTTAGTGTATGTGTTGTTATTTTTAAATATTTTATTTCGTTTGACAGTGAAGATCAATAACCAGGTACATGTTTACAGATTAAATGGACCTTGTACAGACCATGTGTCAAGAGACTTATTGACCTGGGAGTTGACGGAAATGCTGTCTTGGCCACTGACGAAGATTTTAGTAAGAAAAACATTAAAAATACTTTAACCAAAAAACAACAAAAAACATACATTCTTTATACAATTTATTGAGCGACTGTTTCCTCTCTTTAAATAAATAAATGTTAGGTTTTTTACCCGTTCCTTATTGCTCGCCGAGAATACAATCCTGGTGAGGTGAATGTATAGATTTAGTACACCTTTTAATATTCCAATGATAAGCATTTAGATCTAGACTTAGAAGACGATGCGCACATTTTCTCTGAACATTGAATCAATAAGGCTGAACCTAGACCTATATCAAAATCTCTAGCCAAATTTAATTTAATTTAATTTTTTTTTACTTGAAACAGTCAGATGAGATATTTCTCCGTGTGGCCAACGAGCTAGTCATTCTTTTCTCAGTGATATACATTGACTGTTTAATTTCTAGGAAAATTGTTAAGAGCCGTTTTTGAGATCAGCTGTCCTTGCAGGTTCCTGGCTGGTTCCGTGAAGTTCTGACTTGAATAGAGGTATTGTAAAAATGTAATTAATCGTAATTGTTTTGTAGTTGAAAATTAGATCACTGAACATTAAAATGACATTTTTCTTAGCAGTGTTTGCGTTGGATACGATAGTGAATAAAACAAAATATTCAAATGTTTTCAGTGAAAAAAAAAACAACTGGTTCCCGCTTTATGTTTCATTTGTATCGTACTGAATGAATAAACGGAAATGGCATTGAACTGATCAAGGGGAGACAATAAGAAAACATACGGGGAGTATTTGTTCACGTGTGTGTGTTTTTACGTCATATGTGTGTGTGTGTGTGTGCATGAGGAAAAGTGTGTACCAGTAAGCACGTGAGAGAGACAGGGGCGGAATAGAGTGGAGAGGCGAATCAAGTACTTGTAGAGAAGGACAATAATATCTCAA
Source organism: Biomphalaria sudanica (assembly GCA_036873155.1). Lineage (NCBI taxonomy): Eukaryota > Metazoa > Mollusca > Gastropoda > Planorbidae > Biomphalaria > Biomphalaria sudanica. The sequence goes on from JAZGLO010004649.1 coordinate 269,175, forward strand.
CATTTCGCTTCTCAAGTTGCTGACTCCTTTGTGGTGTTGTGGAGGGGGGGGGGAGGGGTATACAAGGGGAAGTTGGAGGGGGGTGTGTGAATGCAAATGATCGAAATCATTAATGTATGCAACTTAGAATGGTTGGGTGGGTTGTTGGTGGTGAAAGGATGGCCCAGCCCCGCTAGAAACTAGGGAAGGGGCCGCTGATGCTTTCAGGAAAAAAAATATGAAGATGTTTTTACGCATAATTGATTATACATTTAAAGAATGGAGGTAGAATACGATGTGAAATGACATTGGACTCCGCTTTTTTTTTTTGGGGGGGGGGGGGTAGGGGGAAGGGGTGAGAGTAATGGGACAAGAGGGACGGAGTAAATGGAGGATAGTGAGTGATGGAAAGATGGCACCCAATGAGAGGCGATGAAACAGATAGATCATTAGAAAGATAATTAGTCTTTGGTGTTGTAGTATTGGAAACAGTTATTGATTTAGTCCATATTTTTATGTTCCTGTACAATAAGCTGTAAGACGTTGACGTTTAGTGATGATTTAAAAAGTTCAATGTATTCTGAGACCGGAAGTGAAACAAGAATGGAATCCCAAAACGATGGTTTCCTGTGGTACAAGGACTTAGAGCCTTTGAACTATCCAGGACTGTCTTAACCAGTCTTGGAGAATTTCGGAGCGTCTCGAAAGTTTTTTTCGCTGAGTTTGAAGCTTTAATCAAGACATGTCGCTGTTAACCCGAGCTCGAGCTCAAAGTACGTAGAGTGTGGGTTCGAGACCAGTCCTCATAGAAACCCTGAACATTGACTGGCAACGTCACACCCTGTGGGCAGTGGAGACCAATAGCTCCTTGCCTCGTCACACCTCTGTACGACGTGGCAACGTGCTATCGGTCTCCGCTGCCCACAGATTGTGACGTCGCTAGTCAGTGTTGAGGTCTTCTGTGACGAATGGTCTCGGTTGCTTTATGGAATTGAAAGACGTGCAAGAAATGTTTTCTTTTGGTTCTCAAACTGTGACGAATGGTCTCAGTTGCTTTATGGCATTGAAAGACGTGCAAGAAATGTTTTCTTTTGGTTCTCAAACTGTGACGAAGGCCTGCAATGTCAAGCCGAAAACATGGACGTTTAACGGCTGTTTTTGAAAGTGATGATTTGGTCGCATTCCACATAGATTCAAAGGCGGAATCAATACAATTGGTTTAATGGAGGTCAGACGACACTTGTGTCAACTCTATTTTCAGATGAGTTCTATATTTGTGATATTTCATGTGATGTGAGTTTCGAACTGTTGAATACTAAGCAGGATTGTTTTTTCTTAAATCTTAGATCATAAACTAATTATCATGTTTCGATCTCAAGTACAATAGCGATGCGGATTCAAACTCTGATCAAATATCTGTGATCAATTCGATGGGGAGCCCTTTGATTTACAACTGGGCCACCGCTGTGGGCTTTAAATATCATCTTGAGCTAGTACAAATCATTACCTGGTACATTTGTGTTTAATTTATATTATATTGTATTCATATCTTGAAAACCTCTGACAAAACAAAAAAAAAAACAACGTAAAACAACACATATAATAAAACACAAAGTAGGAATGTCAAATTGTAACAATTAGTTTATATCAGTCATGTAATTTGCCTAGACATAATAAATCTGTGCGATCAGAAATATTTTTAGCAATTGTTTTTTTTGTTTAACTTTTAGATTTCACAACGCGCTATGATCCTATCCCTCGTCTGGCCAGCCGTGAAAGGAGGAGGGAAGAAGGGGGTATCTTGGTGAATGTTTAAAAGTTCGTTTTTTTAATGCGAAAAAAAAATTCACTCCGAGCTCGAATCCTCAAGAAATTAATTCAACTTATACTACCACATCTGTTAAGTACTATTTCTTTTCCTTGTGTATACCAAACAGAAAAATTAATTACCAATTGTTAATTAGCTAATTGTTAAATTTCTTTTTTATTGATTCTTGGTTTGTCAGCTAAAAGAAACAATTCAGCGTAATCGGAAATTGGGTGTGGGAGAAATAACGTACACAAACTTTTTATCAGACAGACAGACAGACAGAGTTGATACAAGCTTTGTAAAAATGATGGCTGACTGGTCGATGGGCCCAGGTTGGAACCCTACCAGCCGCCTTTTCCCACCTTCTTCGGGATGTTAGGACTAAGATGTAATAGTCTTCAATTCTGAAGCAACATCCGAGACATGTGAAACAAACAAACCAGTAGTACACAGGCAATGAAACATGTAGATCTATACATTAAAAATAAATACAATAATTTCTTCGAATGCATTTGGAACACATTTCTTTTCTCACGTTTTCCCATACACAAGACAATTCAATGATCTTCGACTTCCAGCCAATCAGCTTCGAGCAGACGTCACCGAGACAACAGAAAACGCTAAAGTATTTATAAGATGAAAGACGCCGCCATTAGGGCAATAAATAATTAAATCGCTCAATTTCTAACATATTCAGACCAAAGGAAAAGATATAGGACATCACGGGTTATAAGAACAATGCGATAATTATTACGCAACACACAGTAAATGGAATACACATGACAAGTTTTACTTTAGATATATTGGTTTACAATAGCGATTGAATCAGAAACCCCATTAGTAGCGAACCATGCTGGGAATCACTCCCTTAGAGCACGTGAGAGGAAGCGAGCAGTGAGTTTTAAGGTCGCCTTGTCCCCGTACAAGGACAGCCCTAATGTCGGACATGTACCATACTGGGGTACACAGGGGTCCCGCGGAAGACAATGTAATCAACTATACATAATAATTACTCTGCACTTTTCGGCTATGTCAAATCAAATTTCTAAGCGCTTTCGATTATAGCGCAAAAGTAATTTTGATTATTTAGTTGGCAGCCATGTCCTTGACATTGTTTATTTTGTCTATTTGTATCAAAATCTCTCCGAATCTTTCTCATGCATATTTATCTTATCTTATCTTATATAAGATAGACGTTACTTCAAATAAGATGATTACGCCCTAGGCGTCATACATCTAGTCATGCATGTCAAACAATGACTTAAGTTCTGCCAAGTCACTGGTTTTCCTGGCTGGCTCAGGCAACCCATTCCATGCTCTAATAGCACTAAGGAAGAAGGAGCATTTGTATAAGTTTATCCTAGCATATGGAATAAGGAATGTGCCTTTATCTTTGTGTTTTTCTGAGTATTTTATTAGGTTTTCTATCCTGAAGGGTTTTTAAATGTTATTACACTACTTCTTATCTTATCTTATATAATACAGACGTTACTTCAAAAAAGAAGATGATTACGTCCTACGCGTCATGCATTTAGTCATGCATATTAACCAATGACTTAAATTCTGCCAAGTCACTGGTTTTTCTGGCTAGCTCAGGCAACCCATTCCATGCTCTAATAGCACTAGGGAAGAAGGAGTATTTGTACAAATTTGTCCTAGCATATGGGACGAGGAATGTGCCTTTATTTTTGTGTCTTTCAGAGTATTTTATTAGATTTTGTTTTTGTATTTGAAGATTATGTTTCAGTGTTTTATGTATAATTGCTACTTTACTTTTGAGTCTTCTGTCCTGAAGGCTTCCTAAATTTAGTGATTTTACTAATGGTGTTACTCTAGTCAAATGTGAATATTCGTTTGTTATGAATCTCACTGCTCTATTTTGTGTTTGTTCCAGTTTCTTAATGTTTTCTTGAGTTGAGGGGTCCCACACGGTGGATGCATATTCTATTATTGACCTAACCAAGGTTAAATAACATTTTAGTTTTATGTTCTTATTTGATTTATAGAAATTTCTTTTAATAAACCCTAATGCTTTGTTGGATTTTTTTATAGTTTCATCAATATGTGGATTCCATGACAGTTTTTCATTTATTATAACACCTAGGTATTTTTCGTTTTTAGTCTGTGTTACTGGTTTGCCATGAATAAGATAAGTGGAATTAATTTGTTTTAGTTTTTTTGTTACTCTTAACAACTGACATTTTTCTGGGTGGAAAGACATGCTCCAATTTGATTCCCATTTCTGTAATTCATCTAATTCTCTTTGTAAAATATCTGTGTCTTGTTTTGTTTTTATTGTTCTATATATTATGCAATCGTCTGCAAATAATCTGACTTTTGTTCCTGAACTAATGCAATTTGGTAAATCATTTATGTAAATTAAAAATAGTAGTGGACCCAAGACTGTTCCTTGAGGTACACCTGAGTTTACTGTTATTGGTGTTGATTTAGAGCCATTTATTATTACAGTTTGTTCTCTCCCTATCAGAAAATCTTTAATCCACTGATGCAGTGGACCATTAATGCCGAAATATTTTAATTTTTTAAGCAAACTATGGTGGTGAACTTTGTCAAAAGCCTTGGAAAAATCTAGTAAGATAGCATCTATTTGTTCACTATTATCTAAACCTTTTGAAAAATCATCAATTAGTCCTATTAGTTGTGTTTCACATGATCTATATTTCCTAAAGCCATGTTGGTATGGGGTGAGGACATTATGTTTGTCTAAGTGGTTTATGATGTTGCTACATATTATGTGTTCTAGGATTTTACATGTGATGCTGGTAAGTGATACTGGTCTGTAGTTTCCTGGATCAGATTTTTCTCCTTTTTTAAATAGGGGGGTGACATTAGCTTCTTTCCAGTCCTTTGGTACTCTGCCCTGGTTAAGCGATGCCTGAAAGAGTATTTTGAACACTGGGGCTAGCTCATTGCTTAGTTCTTTGAGTAATCTAGCTGGAATACCATCAGATCCAGACGCTTTATTTGGTTATGTGTTGGTTAATAGTTTTTGAATTCCATTTTCTTGTACTACTAAATCTTCTATGTTGTCAAATTAAGAATTATGTCTTTGTCTCCTGGGGCTGAGAATGCTGATGCAAAGTATTTGTTTAGGATGTTTGCTTTAGTTCCATTATCATTATGTATTATGTTATGTTCATCTTTTAATGGCGCTATGCCTGTTGTTTCCATTTTCTTAGACTTAATGTATGACCATAGGTTTTTGTTGTTATCTTTAGATATTACATTGTTTATGTATTCACTCTGCAGCTGTCTGCTTACTTTTTGGGTTAGGTGTTTAATTTTTATATACTTTTTGTAATCTCTTTCTGCCTTGGTTTCTTTAAATTTTCCATATAGGTTATCCTTCTGTTTACAAAGCTTCTTTAGTCTATTATTAAACCAGCATTTATTTATTTTGTTTGATGTGTATTTAATTGAAATATGATTTTCTATAATGCTTTTAAGATGGTTTTTAATGAAATTCCAGAGGTCATCGACTGGTTGGTTAATGTCTTTTTCTAATAAGAATGTTGTTGAAAGTTTAATGCAGCTTGGTGTAGTTGTGTTAGGTTACATTTATTCCAGAGTAAGATTTTTCTTTTGGGTTTTGTATTGGCTACTGCTTTTATCTGACTGTGTATTTTTATGATCTCATGGTCTGATAGTCCAGGGATAATATCATAATCAACTACTAATCCAGGTCTGTTGGTTAAGAAGAGATCTAATGTTTTGTTTAATCTAGTTGGCTTTTTAATGATTTGATCTAAACTTAGGTTGTGTAAAGTTTCTATGAAAAGCTAATTTATTTCCTTAAGGTTTTGGTGTTTATCTTTGGTTAGTGTTTTCCAATTTATATCAGGTAGGTTGAAATCACCCATAATCCAAAAAAATTGCATTTTTATTTGTCTCTTTAAGTGTAGTAATCTGATTACATAGTTCCTGCATGTATTCTAAACTAGAATTTGGTGGTCTGTAAATGCTGCCTATTATTAGGGATGTTGAGGTTGTATTAAGTTTACAAAATGTAGATTCTATATTTTTTGAGTTAGGTAAGGTAATTTCTTCTGCTATAAGAGTGTTTTTTATTGCTAAAAGAACTCCTCCATGATTATCAGCCCTATCTTTTCTAAAAATTTCATAATCACTATTGAAAATTTCTGCATTATAAATTTCAGGATGTAGCCAAGTTTCTGTTCCTGCAATTATGTCTGGTTTCTCACATTCTAATAAAATTTTTAAGTCTGCTGTTTTGTTCCTAATGCTTTGAAAATTTATTACTAAGGTTTTAAGGTATTTTGGTATTACTTCTTTAGCAGGTCTTTCTAATGAGGCTGCTGTATTAATTTTAGTACATTTAGGTTTAACAGGAGTGGATCTGGCTAGTGGTTGGTGAGTTTGTTTTGTGATGGTGTTTAGGATGTTGTATGGGTTAGAAGTGTCCGCATCAAAGGAATCAAACAGTCCTGATGTAAACTGAGGTAACCCACACGGTACACAGTGCCATGATGCATCTTTGTTGCCTAAGGCATAATACACAGGTGTATTCATATGGAGACATGATGCATGGTACCATTCATCACAGGTGTCACATTGAATGGCTTTCTGTTTCATGGTGCATACTTTTTTGCAGATGTTGCATCTATCTTTAGATCTAGGCCCTGGATTTGACTCTACATCTCCTGCTATTAATATTAACAGTGATAGGTATTTATTTCTACTGTGTCTGATTGAGAACTTCCATTTGTGATGGGTAATCTTCTTTAATGTTATGGATGTGTATGTTAGGTTATTTTTAAAGTTGCATTGATCTAAAGTGTGATGATTGATTATGACTGTTTTTTCCTTTTTAAGTTTAGTGTTGACTGAGGTAGATCTAGTTCTGTGTTCAGCTAGTGTGTATTTAGTAATTATTAGGATAAGTAGCCAGAGCAATTTCATGATGACTGTTGTTGATTTTAGTTTTTAAAGGTCTTGTCTAATTCTACTTTTAAGGTTAAAAATGCCTAAGATGGCCTAAGTTAAGTCTAAGTCTAAAGTGAAAGCTAATTTACAATGACAATCAAATGGTTTATTCAAAATATAGACCTAGACTATAGTCCTAGTGTATCGCCACCACATTTTTTCATATCGTTTTCTCTTCTTTTTCTTCAACTACTGAATGTTATCAGTTTAAAAATAAATAAACAAAGAAATGGCATTTTTGTAACTTGGCACACTAAAGTTTATTTTCATGAAAATCCCCATACAGAGAACAAGAAATTCAGACAAGAAGATGAACTCTTGACCAGTCAAGGCCGAAGTGTGTCTCCCCCTCTCTCTCGGACGTCATATGAATAAGATTTAAAAACATCATAGCACATTTACTCGACTAACAGTGACAAAAAAGTATGAAAAGGTTCTTATAACGTTGATTGACAGGTCATGCTGACATAATGTACTGACAGGTCCTGACAATACAAACTGCTCTGTCACGTGACCGAGGCTACCAGCATAAACCTTGACACACTCATTGCATATAATACATTACCAGGCCCTGAATTCAAGGTTTGTATTCGTTCGCAGAATTGTGTTATAGGTCTATACGTCTACATCCGCGACAATACATTCGCGATGGTGGAAATGGCAAACAGCGAGTCCCCCACAAAATGTCAATTTACTCTGGCAAGAATACCAATTCAGAAATAATGACAGCTGAATGCCGCGGGACCATTGATTTGGTCCCCGCAATATAACAATAATTGGTCACAATAGCGTCACATTAGAAGCGCCCAGATGTCACATCAAATGTCACTATCATTTGAGAACTGTCATTCCCTGGTAAGTACTGCCAATCCTACAATAATGCTGTCCATTGTCAGACGTGGCGTGCTCGAGCAGAAAGATAAAACAATTTTTTAGTTGCACATCTTTGGATCAAAGTCGTTATTGTGTCATGTTGTTGGCTGCTACAGTGTAGTCTGGTCTTAGTTTGATACAGGGTTGCTTTAAGACAATCAGAAAAGAATAATTACGATACGGCATCGTCAACAGGTCTGAGTAGTGAGGACGAGAGCAGACCGAACAGAGACCTAAAAGTTTTGGTCACATCCCATGAAGAATAAGCAGAAAATAAATCCAAGCAAAATATAAAAATAATCCTTTAAAAAAAAAAAAAGCTACTCTAAAGTGGAAAAACTCTGCCCTTAAAACTCTAACATTTGCAAGGTATTTCCCTTATTCGATATCAAACAAAATAATTATTTACCAATAATTATTTCACTAACTCGTTAATTTTTTTTTTAAATTATTTTTTCGAGTTAGGTACCATCAATAATTGTTTAAAGTATCAGCTTGATCGGAGAATGCGTGAGGGAGCGTGAGGGAGAAATAGAGTTAACAATTGTTTAAGGGGACTGAACCCAACAAATAAAGCCATATCTGTGAATACTAAAGGATTAGTTTTCCTTTTTGGAAGCAGAAAAAATTAATTACCAGTAATTAATTGACTAATTGGTTTCTTTTTTTGTATTGATTCATGTCTTGTCAATGAATAATTGTGTGAAGTTTCAACTTGATCCGAGAATGGGTGTGGGAGAAATAACGTGTACACACTTTGTACCAGACAGTGAGTTGATATCAGCTTTGTGACGAGGCTCGATTATGTCTCTTATACAACAACAAAATGTTTGTTTGATTGATAAAGATTATTTCATCCTAGCCCTAATCTTCATCAGGAAGGCGGTCAGAGTTTGAATTCCGGTCATTCTATGAGAATCCCAAGCGTCTACCTTAAGACCAGGCAGCCTTACAGAAAGACTTTAAACACATGATAAAATCCTTTAAAAAAAAAAACAAAAAAAAAACAACTTTGCCTATAAATACGTTCAGTAAACGAACATTGCATTGGTCGATGTGTCCAACTATTTACTGTTATGAGTGTTTGGCTAAAGGTTAGGGTCTTAATTCATTAGTTAATTATTTGGAAACAGCTATCTTACACATTTCTTCCCGTCCAACCTTTAATCTCCCTATTAGAGTTCAGTGGACTCAGGGGCGCCTTTATAAATCCAGAAATTCAAAAATCGAAGTCTTCACCGAGATTCGAACCAAGGACCTGAGGTTCGGAAACCAAGCGCTGAACCACTCAGCCCTCCATAATAAGGTAATATATGAGCTAAATGTACAAATTATTTTAATTAAAGGAAACCACTTTGTTATCAACAAGGTTACAAAAACAGTTTATGTGGAAACACAAACTGAAAATCGGCCCCCGAAGTGGTCCAACCAGGCAGGTAAAAAGGTATAATGAAATTCTATCAAAGACAAATGACAGAAAATAATGGATAAAAAAGGTTAACAGATCTCTTGTGGTGCCCCAGCGGTCCAGCAGACCAAAGATAGGTGAAAGTGAATGTGAAGTTACATGTGAACCTGGTCTAACTGATGCCTTATGATGAATATCTAATTGATTTCTTCGATTTGTAAAGGGCAAATCTCTTATTCCTCAACAATAAAACATTTCCGTGAAAAAAAAGTTAAAAAAACAAATATTTTTTCTTTGCTTATATGCTTTATGGAGACTGTATGATTTCAGTTCACGCGATAATATGAAAAACTACTTTTTAAATGTTGTTTTTAATTATGTCTGACTTAAATGCATTCTAAATTGATTTTTTCTCTTTAAAAAAAAATAAACATTTTTTTTGTGTAAATATAGTACTTAGTATAACAGAACTTACAAAACTTAACAATAAAAATCTAAAAAAAAAATTTTGACAAAAAATCTACAACCGTTTGCATAAATGTGTTAAAAATATGGTAAACTGTTTTCTTCCTTATTAAAGAGCCTTAAGTGTTTGTTACTATTAATAGTGAATAGTAGTAAAAGTGAAGTGATGTATTTTTATGAAAAAAAAACAGCTGCTTGCACAAAAAATTAGATTTTTCGCTTTCAGCAAAGTAAAATGTAGCCGTTGCATCAGAACTTTGAATGGTCTAAAATACTGTGATGTCGGATTTTCACTATCTTTTCTAGTTTACGAGATCTAAACAGGACAGACGGACGGATGGACAGACGGACGGACAGACAGACAGACAGGGTACACAAAACTGATAGCGTCTTTTCCCCTTTCGGGGGCCGCTAATAAAACACGTTATAAAACTCGAAAAATAGAAATGAGCTAAGGATAGCAACGACTGTGCCGTAAAAAAAAACAAAAAACTTCGTTCTATTTCTATAATATTGTTCCAATTATTTTCACGTCAACATGTTGAACAGAAATGGAACAAAAAAATAAAAGATAAGGCTACTTTAAAAAAAATGAAAAGAGGCTGCAGTGCGCTTAGCTCCCCCTTAACCAGAAACTGGTTTATAAGAGTCAAAACATGTTGATTATGAATAACTCATTATGTAATTAAAAATAAAAAAAAAAAGCCATTCCTTTTAAGTGAACAAAATTGATCATGGAAATTTAAAAGCATATAAAAACAGACATAACTAATGCAGCCTTGATTAGTGCCATGAAGCTATACACAGCCATGTAGCCATAATGGCTTGTAGCTAAATTGGAAGAAATCGATTGGGCAAACAAAAGAGAAATTAGGGGGAGGTAAAAAAAAAAAAGAAACATAACTCTAGCTTGTTTCCAGTCCAAGTTTTTAATTTCATTCCTAATCGCCCTATGATTTTCTCAAACAATCCATACCCTCCTAGCATAGCTTCCGATAATACCACATCTCCAGCGGAGATTTCCGATAATATCACATCTCCAGCGGAGATTTCCGATAATATCACATCTCCAGCGGAATTTCGCGTTATGTCCACTTATCACCGGGAGAGAATTATAGCAAAATCTTGTTGCATATGTTAAGTTATTTTCCATTTTTATTCTTTTTGTTAGTTTAGGCTATTTTTTTGGTTGCTATTTCATGTCCAGGTTGGTTGATCTAAAGACAGTTATTGAGGACCGGGCAAAAGATAGGGGGGTAAAAAAATGTATGCGCCCCTGGCGCCCCCTGGGGTGTTCAGCATCGACTTTGCACCACTTAATGAGACATTAAGAGAAAGGTTCTTTTTTAGTTGTGTCTATGTGTAATGTGTTGTGTGTGTGTTTTGTGATTGTGTGCGTGTTGTGTGTGTGACGTGAAACTTAATAAAGAATGTTGTCTTTTTGACAAGTAAACCAAAGAAATACCACAAACACACACAAACACACACACACACATCATTCAGATTCTAAGTTCTGGTGAAAATATTTCCTATGAATAAAAGTGGATAATTGAATATTAGTTTACCCAAGAAATCAACGTAATCTGAAAAAAATAATCAATTTGGACACTAAAGCTGAAACCATAATCAGGGTGTGAGTTTGTTGTTGTTTTTTTCAAGAGTGCGCAAAATGTTTGGTGGGGCATGGAGCATGGTGCTAAACCCTAAAACATCATCTCAATTCAAAGATGAAAAAATAGACGAAAGACACCGCTGTCGCCTTTGCAGGGGCATATATCCACTAAAGACGCTACGAACGGTACTTTATTAGCAACAAAGATTTTTAAAAATAATATGCGCCTCTGTATGGGATCTAGGCCTACCTACTGAATGGTCCAGAAATAGGTTTACAATTATTACACTAACTTTTATATAATTGGCGTTACTTGCTTTGTAATACCAATAAAAATCATTCCTCAGAGTATACATCTAACTTATGGAAACAGCTTTTCCCTTGCTGATTGTCATTTATTTTATGTAATGCTCACTTTTTACTTGATGATATAATTTCACGCTTTTCAAGTCCCGAATTTTCAAATAAATAGTCTTCGTGCTAACTGTAAACCTACTTTTGGGCCACCCTGTATTTTATATTGCGTTGCGCTAGAGCTAAAGGAGATGATATGTTCAAAGGCCAATGGGTGTATACTGGTCAGCTGGAGAAAGAGAATACTTAAAAGATTGTCTTAGCATTAGCTGTGACACGCTTGGCACTAGAAGGAATGGTGCGAGCTAGATGTACTGTGAAAGGTTGTGCTTCCTGGTTCTTACACCATGTCTTGAGATACTTGAAGGCACTAGAAGAAATGGTGCGCACTAGATGTACTGTCAAAGGTCTTGCTTCCTGGTTCTTATACCATGTCTTGAGATCACTTGTTTAGTTGAAGTAAAACCATTGCAGACCTTGCGATCTATATGGATGTAAAGTTCATCTGTTTCTACGTCCTTCGTTTAAAGAGGGTGTCATGTGGCCAGCACAACGACCAACAGCCTTTACTTTCCTCAACTAATGTCAGACACGTTTGATTTGTGTGGACTCAGGGGCGTCCTAAACATCCTGAAACTCAAAATCAACACCAAGATACGAACACTAGACCTCTCGATACTTAAGCCAAGCGCTTTACAACTCAGTCTTTATTATTATTATTATTATTATTATTATTATTATTATTATTGTTAGAAACGAACGAGTATTCATTCTTTTGGCGCTGCCAGGGTCGAGTTTCGTGAAAGAGAAACAAAATCCATTGTAGTCAATTTCCATGAGGAATTTTCTGGTGATATGGCAGGTCTGCAGCAGTACCACCCTCTGATAGGCAACGAAAATGTTCTGGTGATATGGCAGGTCTGCAGCAGTACCGCCCTCTGATAGGCAACGAAAATGTTCTGGTGATATGGCAGGTCTGCAGCAGTACCGCCCTCTGATAGGCAACGAAAATGTTCTGGTGATATGGCAGGTCTGCAGCAGTACCGCCCTCTGATAGGCAACGAAAATGTTCCTAGCTATGTTAAGGGCCTTAAAAGGCATCTGTGAGGTCAGTTGTTAAGTTGTTATCATCTCCTCGGTTGATATAACAATGGGATATGTTGTTGTTTTAGATAACTTCCATAAATGATTAATCACCAAGCTTATTTTTATTATTACTAAGTTGAAGATATTTCTACCCAAAACCTAGAGTTGTAAAACATGCTGACAAAAAAGGGTCTATATTATCCGTATATATCTACAGTGGTTTTGGGTCAAGTAACGTCCCTTAACCTATTTCGACTCGTATATATCAAACTACACATAAACAAACACACACTGAAAATGTCTGCTTGACCACGTAGCGCTATTAGCAACGTCCAGTGAGAACCATCCCATGATATGACATACAAGAAAACACTAATTACCTAATGTCCAACGTTGACTGATCGATTGCCTGGATGTTTTCTCTAGTTCGATCAGCAGCAAGACTACAGCCAGGATAGACTCGAGTAAGTCTCCTGTCAGAAACTATCATTCCCAACTGACAGGTCACTAGACCTTCATTGTGAGTTAGTCTTTCTAGTCTAGTCCTAAACAAAAATGTAGTCTGGCTGAGTCTAAACAATGTTTGCCCACAACTCCTGACGTTCTCAAGTTTGCACTTTCTTTCCCATTCACCAAAATTGTTTCAAATTCTTGACCTACTTTTTTTCTTTAAAAAAACTTTTCTTTTTCTTCTCTATTATATTTTGTCTCCAAATTATACACTTTTTTTTATATCCCTACCCCTACATCCCTGGCTACGACCATAGTCATTATCAAAATTCTTGCTCTCGTAGGTATTAGTTTTACCTGGGCTTTAATTACTCTCAAGACAAGTAAGGTTCATATTCTACGTCAAGAAGTAAGTTACACTCAACCTTCTTCCTCACACGCCCTCACACTTGACTGAGCCCTCGTGAGCTTCCTCGTGAAATAATTGTGACTTCCAAACATGTCTCCACTCATTCCTGTAGAGTTTCTGCACTCGGCCCACTTGACTGCTAAAATTACATACTTTGTTCAGCAGTGGGCAGACGAGCACCTTTCTCAAACCAACGCAATTTTAAGCTAGACACATACCTGACACACACACACAAAACAAACTCTGTAATGCAATAAAACTGTGTGCAAATTTTCGCACAGTTGTATGTTTTGTTTTTTGTTTTTGTAATTGTATAAAGCTTAAAGCTGTTACTGTTTTCTTTCAAAACTCATCAAGATATTGCTTCATAATGATTGTTATCTATTACCATAAAAGCTTTACACGGGAAAAGACGATTCTCCTAGGCGCAACATGTTACAAACCCGAAGACAATGCAGTTTATTCGGCGTCAACAGACAATAATTGATGTAATTCTTACACATGGAAGAGCGATAACTCGGCCACAATAATCTACATAAAAAGAAATTGCATCCAACTGTCCACACATGTTGTAAAAAGCAAAATATAAAAAAAAAGAAAATGAACTCCAAGAGATACGTTGTCATCAATAAGAAATACATTATTTTAAAAAAGAAACTTTTAGTGTACTGTAGAGGAATACTATAAGGTCAATATAGAGTGGAATCCATTTGTTATCTTTTATTTAGTTTACACAAACCTCAACGATTCGACTCTCAAAATAATTGCAAACTCCACGGCTGACTAAAGGTTTTGGACACTATATCTTTGGAAATCAAAAGAATCTGACCTGACATGTGAAGACTGTATTTTTTGAAACCAAAGGAGTCTGACAAGACATGTGAAGACTGTATTTTTTGAAACCAAAGGAGTCTGACCAGACATGTGAAGACTGTATTTTTTGAAACCAAAGGAGTCTGATCAGACATGCAAAGACTGTATTTTTTGAAACCAAAGGAGTCTGATCAGACATGCAAAGACTGTATTTTTTGAAACCAAAGGAGTCTGGCCAGACATGTGAAGGTAAACAAAGGTATATACAAATAGGAAGGATTTTAAAAAATACAAGTTACTTCAATTTTCAAAAGTTCAAAGATTGCTTCAGGTTATAATTAGCTCAGGAATGACAACTACTACAAGAGAACTCTGTACCCTCGAGTTCATCCTATGCACTAACTTAGTGACAATTATACTTGATCATGTTTATATTTAATGTACTTTCTTGGTTAATATGGAATGTGTCTTTAAGTAATGTTGTTTTTTTTATTATCTTTATCTTTTACTGTCTCCAATATATGGAGAGAAATGTGTATCAATCATTCAATTACGTACTAAGGTTAATATGGAATGTGTCTTTGAGTAATTTTTTTTTTCTCTTTAATATTCATAAGACTAAATATTGTGTTAATACAAACAATTTATGTTCATCAAATATTAAACATTTTTCTGGTTTATGAGCTATATTTTTTTTTAAACTTTGTATTCTGTTTTATTCTTTTCTTATATATTTAAATTTAACACGAAAACAACAAATATTTTTCAAATTTTTAAAACTAAAACTAAAGATTTGTTGAGGTAGCTTTCTTTATGGATTCATTAACATATCTTTCATATATAATTAAATGTGATTGCTTCCCATTCAATGGCAAACTTTGGTCACGCCAGTGTGATTAGAAATAAACATATGTAATAAAACTTTTCACAAAAAAACAAGAACCTGTTGCGTTGCTTGGAGAAGAATATTCAACTATGTGATAATAGCAAAGAAACAGTCAAGATGAGTATTTTAAAAACACCTTTGGTTGCACACAATAAAGTACAGAATAATTTGAATGCAATACTTACAGACATAGCAACGATGTAAAGGTCACCTGTTTCTCTGACCAACCAACTTATGTCAGGTTACTAATTACCCATTTGATTAGGGAGTCCTAACCTAAATTTCAAAATCCTAGTTTTTACCAAGATTTGAATCCGAGACCCTTCAGTTTGGAAGCCAAGCGCTTGACCACACAGCCACCGCACCCGTCACATATTGTTTCTGATTAGTCTTAGCAGACTTTGGAATTCTGTTGCATGACAGCGACAGTAGCTTGTGCTATTTATTTGTATTTTGTTTGTCAATCATACAATTATATTGTAGTGTTTGTTGTCACAATTGACCGTAATGGCGTAACGGAAGCACGTACTAGCGTTTTGATTTCATTCACCCGTTTTTAATTGGATTGGATTTGAATCCTGTTGCTGCCAAACATTCTTTTATACTTTAAAAAATACAAACGAGACTGGACAGGCTGACGAGAGAAGTTACTTACAAGTGTGTTAATAAAAAAGTAAAAAAATATATAAATTATTTTAAATTAAAACTATCCCTTTCCTGACCACACATGACATATATTGACCCTCCTATGTCAACGCCACTGCATCTATCGACAGGCATTGACAGGTGTCTGTCTACTAGACGACCTGTACACAAAGAAATCAAGAAACAAAATGACTCACCAGGAGAGAGTAATCCATTCTAGTCCATTAAGTATCAGGCGTAGCTGTGAAATACGGACAGATGGTCTCCATTAAAGGTTGGATAGACTGGCCTACGTTTCGGCATACAATTATCTAACACAATATAGTATAAACAAAGACATAAATAAAGAAACGACAAGTCTTTAGGAAATATCAACCTGTATGCACAATACTATTCAACGACTTGTATCGCTACAAGGAGACACCTTTACCGCGTTTATAATGTTTACATAGATACGGAAGTTGCAACACTTTTTGACAATAATAAGAATTGTCTATAATGAGAAGAAGAGAAGAGAAATTGAGAGAATGAAAGTCAGAGAAAAAAGGGTTAGGGTTTGAAAGAGAAACAAAGATAAACAATGAGAGAGAGACAGACAGACAGACAGACAGACAGAAAGAAAGTCTGATAGAGAAGGAGAGAGAAAGAAAGAGAATGAAAATGGATTGGGGGGTATGAAAGAGAAACAAAGAGAGAATGAAAAAAGCGAGAAAGAGAAAGAGGACAAGAAAAAGAACAAAAGAATCTGAAAGCGAGAGAGGGAGTAGGAAGAAAGAAAAAATTTTGTTCTTTCTCTTGGAGTAGGGGAGGCAGGGTGAGGTGAAAGAGAGGTGAAGGAAAGAAATGACGAGGAAGGAGGTTAAAATACAGACGACGGCTCCAGCACGATACAAAACATGTGCACCACCACCAGAGGGAGTATTGGGTTCTTAGACTTCCTCACAGACTCTATCACGTGGGAACATTTAACAAGGAAAGAATGGTAAAGGGAGGGAAAGAGACAGAGAGATAGAGAGAGACAGAGGGAGCGAGACAGAGAGATAGAGAGAGACAGAGAGAGAGAGACAGAGAGATAGAGAGAGACAGAGGGAGCGAGACAGAGAGATAGAGAGAGACAGAGAGAGAGAGAGACAGAGAGATAGAGAGAGACAGAGGGAGCGAGACAGAGAGATAGAGAGAGACAGAGAGAGAGACAGAGAGAGAGAGAGACAGAGGGAGAAAGAGACAGACAGATAGAGAGAGACAGAGGGAGCGAGACAGAGAGATAGAGAGAGAGAGACAGAGAGATAGAGAGATAGAGAGAGACAGAGAGAGAGACAGAGAGAGAGACAGAGGGAGCGAGATAGAGAGAGAGAGATAGAGAGAGATAGAGAGAGATAGAGAGAGACAGAGAGAGAGAGACAGAGAGATAGAGAGAGAAAGAGAGAGAGAGACAGAGAGAGAGAGACAGAGAGATAGAGAGACAGAGAGATAGAGAGAGACACAGAGAGAGAGAGACACAGAGAGATAGAGAGAGACAGAGAGAGAGAGAGACAGAGAGAGAGAGAGACAGAGGGAGCGAGACAGAGAGATAGAGAGAGAGACAGAGAGAGAGAGACAGAGAGAGAGAGACAGAGGGAGCGAGACAGAGAGATAGAGAGAGACAGAGAGAGAGAGAGACAGAGAGAGAGACAGAGGGAGCGAGACAGAGAGATAGAGAGAGAGACAGAGAGATAGAGAGAGATAGAGAGAGACAGAGGGAGCGAGACAGAGAGATAGAGAGAGACAGAGAGAGACAGACAGAGAGAGAGAGAGACAGAGGGAGCGAGATAGATAGAGAGAGAGATAGAGAGAGATAGAGAGAGAGAGATAGAGAGAGATAGAGAGAGACAGAGAGAGAGACAGAGAGAGAGAGAGATAGAGAGAGAGACAGAGAGATAGAGAGAGAGACAGAGAGATAGAGAGAGACACAGAGAGAGAGAGACAGAGAGATAGAGAGAGATAGAGAGATAGAGAGAGACAGAGAGAGAGACAGAGAGAAGAGACAGAGAGAGGCAGACAGAGAGAGAGAGATAGAGAGAGACAGAGAGAGAGAGAGAGAGCGACAGAGAGAGAGAGAGAGACACAGAGAGAGAGAGACAGAGAGAGAGAGACAGAGAGAGAGACAGAGAGAGACAGACAGAGAGAGAGAGAGACAGAGAGAGAGAGAGAGATAGCACCTGAGCGAAAAAACAAACAAACAAAAATAGTTGAAGTCCAAGGTCTCAAGAAATGACCTTAGCGTAATTACTACTTGACTGAAAGTCAGAACATACAAAAGACTTTAAATAAAGCTGGCAACAGGAGTTAAAGTCAGAACATACAAAAGACTTTAAATAAAGCTGACAACAGGAGATAAAGTCAGAACATACAAAAGACTTCAACTAAAGCTGACAACAGGAGATAAAGTCAGAACATACAAAAGACTTCAACTAAAGCTGACAACAGGAGATAAAGTCAGAACATACAAAAGACTTCAACTAAAGCTGACAACAGGAGAGCCAGGACATACAAAAGACTTCAACTAAAGCTGACAACAGGAGAGCCAGGACATACAAAAGACTTCAACTAAAGCTGACAACAGGAGATAAAGTCAGAACATACAAAAGACTTCAACTAAAGCTGACAACAGGAGAGCCAGGACACTATATGTATACTTAGAACTTAGTTCACAGAATGGAGAAGCAGCAAGTGTGACCTTGACATTTAGTTAGATTCCTCACAAAAAAACAACAACAACAACAAAAGCAACATAAAGAATCTAGAGCTTTGAGGTCTATAACAACAGAAACGGTCAAGAGGTCTATATCAAATGATAAGGTCTATCTAGAGGTCTATATCAAATGATAAGGTCTATCTAGAGGTCTATAACAAATGATAAGGTCTATCTAGAGGTCTATATCAAATGATAAGGCCTATCTAGAGGTCTATAACAAATGATAAGGTCTATCTAGAGGTCTATATCAAATGATAAGGTCTATCTAGAGGTCTATATCAAATGATAAGGTCTATCTAGAGGTCTATAACAAATGATAAGGTCTATCTAGAGGTCTATATCAAATGATAAGGTCTATCTAGAGGTCTATATCAAATGATAAGGTCTATCTAGAGGTCTATATCAAATGATAAGGTCTATCTAGAGGTCTATAACAAATGATAAGGTCTATCTAGAGGTATATATCAAATGATAAAGTCTATCTAGAGGTCTATAACAAATGATAAGGTCTATCTAGAGTTCTATATCAAATGATAAGGTCTATCTAGAGGTCTATATCAAATGATAAGGTCTATCTAGAGGTCTATAACAAATGATAAGGTCTATCTAGAGGTCTATATCAAATGATAAGGTCTATCTAGAGGTCTATATC
Organism: Biomphalaria sudanica; assembly: GCA_036873155.1. NCBI lineage: Eukaryota > Metazoa > Mollusca > Gastropoda > Planorbidae > Biomphalaria > Biomphalaria sudanica. Next base: position 288,316 of record JAZGLO010004649.1, read on the forward strand.
AAATGATAAGATCTATCTAGAGGTCTATAACAAATGATAAGGTCTATCTAGAGGTCTATAACAAATGATAAGGTCTATCTAGAGGTCTATAACAAATGATAAGGTCTATCTAGAGGTCTATAACAAATGATAAGGTCTATCTAGAGGTCTATAACAAATGATAAGGTCTTTCTAGAGGTCTATATCAAATGATAAGGTCTATCTAGAGGTCTATAACAAATGATAAGGTCTATCTAGAGGTCTATATCAAATGATAAGGTTTATCTAGAGGTCTATAACAAATGATAAGGTCTATCTAGAGGTCTATATCAAATGATAAGGTTTATCTAGAGGTCTATATCAAATGATAAGGTTTATCTAGAGGTCTATAACAAATGATAAGGTCTATCTAAAATCTAAAAAAAAAAACTGAAAGAGACCCCCAACACAGAAGACTAAAAAGTTAAACAGTTTTACATCGAACACTTTGAACTGCAACTTACAAATACAAAAACATAACTTAATAATATACTCTTGAATCAAAGTCAAACAAATAAAAACACCTTTCTTATTCCATATGCTAGCACGACCTTGTACAAATCTGTCTGTCTTCCCTAGTGCCGTTGAAATAGTTAGCCAGGATAAATCAGGACAACCAAAGACTTAGCAGAGTTACATTTCTAATGTACACGCAGGACTAGGTTGACAACATGGATCTTATTCTCCAAAGGTACGTCTGCAATTTATAAGAATCGCCATCAACCAATATCAACGCCCCACGCTCCAGACCTCTCTCTTATAAAAGTCGGCACTGAAAATGTATTTTGCTTATTTCCTAATAGCTGAGACGATACGGTACAATACGAAATAGACAAGGTAGTGTCGCAATGTAAAGTGGTGGGGCGCAATGTAAAGTGGTGGGGCGCAATGTAAAGTGGTGGGGCGCAATGTAAAATGGTGGGGCGCAATGTAAAGTGGTGGGGCGCAATGTAAAGTGGTGGGGCGCAATGTAAAGTGGTGGGGCGCAATGTAAAGTGGTGGGGCGCAATGTAAAGTGGTGGGGCGCAATGTAAAGTGGTGGGGCGCAATGTAAAGTGGTGGGGCGCAATGTAAAGTGGTGGGGCGCAAAATAAAGTGGTGGGGCGCTGATATTTCGATTATGGAGCTCATTTCTTCTAACCAATATAGAGTTTAGTCGTTTACTACTAATGTTTTGTGCAGCGCGTGCAGTTCTATTTTACGACAATTACTGCAGATCTAATTCTCTATAACAGCAATGATAAGCCACTTCTTTAATATTTATGTTGAAGAACCAGCATGAGGCGGATCCCATTCAGAAAGTAATAATTTGTAAAAAAAAAAAAAAAGTCGTCTGCATAATTCGTTCATCATTATACTATTACGACCAAGACAGCAGGTGGAATGGTGCCCCAAGCTACGCAAACCCAAGCGAAACGTCAAAATACTTATATTTAAAAAAAAATCGAGCTAATAAGAAGATAATAGCTATGTTTTTATGACAACGATAAGGACATACGGTAAGCATCAGTGAACAATTTGTTCTGTCGTAGGCTATTTGGTAACGACGCGCAGTGCCGCGCGTAAACCTATTTACGATTTGATTTTATTTGCGGCTTATTGTCTCTTTATTTCTTCATAATTTGCTTTTCAGAATCTTCAGCCATTCCCAGTTGAAACAAAAGCCAAAGGGCAACTAACGTAATATACTGTTTGAAATAGACAAAAGTTGTCTAGGCAGGGGAAAAAACACAAGGTTACAAAATCAGTTTGTATGAATACATTTACAATGGAGTAAAGTATGCGTAATCGGCAGTTACTCTGCTAAATTATTTTGTTTTAAATATATTCAACTTATATGCATACTAAATTTTTATTTTATTTTCTTTTTTAAAAAAGTTACTAGCTAGTATAACACAAAGAACTTAATTTAGTAATACATTTTTTTTTAAATTCTTTGACAAAATATCTAAAACTGTTCACAGAAATCTGTGCCAATAATGATAGACGTCATCTGTTGTCAACATTTACTATTAATAGTGAATAGTAGTAAGATTCGAGTGATTTTGCTTCGAATTTTGAAATATGTAAATTATCATGTTATCGTATTTTCAATATCGGTACAATCGGACAGACGGACCAAGCATTAATACTAGCGGTTATTTCCCCTTCGGAGCCGCTTTAAAAAAATGTGTGAGAATAGAGGTACATGAGAAAGTGTTCAATAAATCGAAAATGTGTGTGTGGAAATTTTGTTTTAATTATGCTCTCCTTCTATTTGTATAATTGATTACTCTCTGTCTTCTTCGTCATCCCAATGGTCTATCTCTAATCTTTTTCTTCTTTCTTCTTTTCCTTTCTCTGTCATTATAGCTCTTCCTGCTTCTTGTTGGATCTACTTTTCTATTATCTCTCTTTGTAATTATCTTCCTTTATTTTTTCATTCTTTGATATATTTTTTTTCTCCCTACCTCTCATTTTGTTTATCTTTTTTTATCCTGTTTTTTTTTCTTTCTATCTCTTTTTCTTTCTATCTCTTTTTCTTTCTTTCATCTCCAATTCTCCTTCGCTCTCTTTCAGGCTATCACTACATCTCCCACGATTCTTGTGCTCCACACTTTTCTCTCCATCCTTGTCTTTTACCTTTCTAGTATTGCCTCTCTCTTTCATTTATCCCTCGTCAACTCACTCAATGAATGTTGGTCGTTTCCCAACTTGATTCCTCTCCTCAGTGCCTTCAATAGCTTGTATCTTCTTCTTTCTATCTCTCGTGGCCATTTTGTTTTCCTCTCCATTATTACAAATCTTTACTTTTTTTTTTTTGCTTATCTTCAACTGGATAAGTCGTGTTTTTGTTATTATCATTTCTAAGTATCTTTATCTTTTCTTTCCAGACGCAGAGCAAGATAAATATCTTTTGAAGATCGTTGGAAAAAGTTTTCCCAAACAAAACAAATCTTGCAAACAAAAACAAACAAAACTGTTTATAGCAACTGTCAGACGTTGTACACTTTTGTTTACAGTAAACAAAATGTCAAATAAACAGAGACAATAAAAATAAAGAAACATAAACAGACGCGGAAATCAAAACATAAAACGTAAGATAAAAACATTAAACATAATGTAACAAGAGCAGCGCATGTTTTCAATATTTCTAGATTTCTTTTTTTTTTTCTTTTTTTGGAGTCTTTAAAAAATAAAGTTTGTTTTTTTCTATTAAATGGTATTTTGAATTAAAAGCTAGATCTACTTGTGGTTTCTAAAAGAAACATAATACTCTCATTCCTTGATAGTGATGTAAGCAGCTTCCTGGTGCTAGTCAGAGGCCGTACTTCCATGAAATGACATTCAGTGATATGTATGGCGGGAGGGGGGGGGCGAAAAAACCCTGGTTACGCCCATTCTTTAAACTATTTTCTAATCTATGGGATGTTATAGGAGATAAGTCTTGTACATGTTAACATCTATCACCCTCCTAGCAGCACAAGTACGAATGAGTTTAGCATTGCAGGTACGAGTTGTTTGCCCTTTCAATCGTCTGCTGGGACTTATTTACTCACCAAAGAAAAACAATCAGAAACAGCAGACGAGAAGTGGCAACTTTCAAGAGGACTATAAGCTACTGGAGGCTCCTGGGAAATGTTGGCGCCCTTCGCAGACACGTGACCACACGTGTGCATAATAGAGGAGAGTCCAGAGGGGAGTTTTTAGAATAAGTTAAAAGGTAGGAATTAACATAGCAGCGTATGTAGGTGTGTTTTAATTAAAATAATACAGAATTAATAAATATCAAAGACACGAAATATTTTTGAATTGAAAATTCATTAAGTATGAAATTCAAATTATAATAATATCTTGAATTAGAATATACCCGACGCCATCTTTCATCGAATGTTTCTTTGGTTAATTAAGAATGATTTGTTTGATATAAAAAACAATGAAAAGGTGAGTCTTTGGATCAGATCATATTCTCAGTGTGCTTCTTTTCAGAAACCATTCATGGAGTTTAGTCATGGAAATTTTGAACTAATTCTCAACATTGCTTTCTATTGGCGTCAGTCAGTCTGTCACTGCACTTGTCAGTCAGTCTGGGACTCTACTTGCCATTCAGTCTGTCACTCCACTTGTCAGTCAGTCTGCCATTCCACTTGTTGTTGTTGGTCAGTCTGTCCCTCCACTTGCCAGTCAGTCACTCCATTTGCCAGTCAGTCATACCAATTGTCAGTCAGTCTCTCACTCAATATGTCAGTCCACTTGTCAGCCAGACTGTCACTTCACTTGTCAGTCAGCCTGTCACTCCACATATCAGTCAGTCTGTCACTCCACTTGTCATTCAGCCTGTCAATCCACATATCAGTCAGTCTTTCACTCTACGTGTCAGTTAGTCTGTCACTCCACTTGTTAGTTAGTCTGTCACTCCACTTGTCAGTCAGTCTGTCACTCCACTTGTCAGTCACTATGTCACTCCACTTGTCAGTCACTATGTCACTCCGCTTGTCAGTCATTATGTCACTCCACTTGTCAGTCACTCTGTCACTCCACTTGTCAGTCACTGTCAGTCCACATGTTATATATTGCATCACTTTCTCTTATACACTGTCATGTTTCTTTCTCTCACATTTGAAGGTAGGTGAAGTTCAACACCTCTTCTCTTTCTCTTACACACACTCACTTTCTATCAGTAACCCTCCCGTCTCTTTCTTTCTCTCTCACTCTCTCTCTCTGTTCTATTATCCCTGAATCTCTTTTTTATCTGTCTCACTCCTCTTATATCCCTCAGTCTCTCTCATTCTCTCTACTCTCTGTCACTTTCACATTTTTTAAAGTTTCCACTCAGCTGCTATTCCGTCAATAGAACATCTACTCCCTGGTTAGCTATTCATTAAGCATTAACCCCCCCCCCTCTCCTACCTCTTCTTTTTCTCTCTCCTCTATTGGTGTAAACGTTCTCGAATGTTCTATTTGCTGAAAAGCTAATAAAACCTGCAGGCGGAAACATTTTCTCGATTTAAATAAAAAATTATTTGTTTTCTAGTGTTTAAAAAATATTTTATTAATTATTTCCCTTTGTGATTTATTTTGTGTATGTTGACTATAATGTTTAACTATTGCTGTTGTTGTTTTGTTGTTCTGTTATTTCTCCTTTGAAGTTCTCTTGCCTTGTATGAAACATTGTTTTTGTTATGAGCCATGTTCAAAGAAAAATGTGTAATGCTAATTAGCAGAAACAAAGAGGAGAGAAAAACGATCGTCTGCAGATTCCCGCCAAAGTTATTAGATAATATACACACTATATATAGTTCATTCATCGATTTCCACGCTGATCATTTCTGTCTCCACGAGGCATCTCTCTCGGCCTCAACGTGACGACTTATTGGAAACATTCTTAGACGAGCAGATTAAGACCAATAGAGATCCAAATGAGGATCTCTCTTTTGTTGTCAAATGGAACCGAGTTCATTGAACTGGCGGGGATTGAAGTTAGTACCATAACCATTGACACCCCAAGGATCTATTCCATGGTGCGCACCCGCATGGCCGATGTGGTGCAAAGAAGGAAAATGAATGGCTTACCCCGGGTTCTCGGGCTTCAGCCCCGCCTCTAGCCCGAGTACTTTGGGCCCCCGGAATAAACAGATGTAACAATCTTGCATTTCCAGAACCCTTTCAAACAGACAGTTTGCTTTCATATCAGATCTGAACTAAAATGACTTAAATTTGAAGTACAGAGACCTGAAACGAAACTCGACCTTGGCAGTGCCATAGAATGAATACGCGTTCGTTTCTAATATAATAACAATAATAAGGCCCTTAACATCCATAGGAAGATTCTCTTTGCCTGTCAGAGGGCGGTACTGCTGCAGACCTGCCACATCACCAGAAAATTTCTCAGCGGAAACTGATAAAGGGAGTACGATAAATTTGGTTTCTCTTTAACGAATCCTGACCCTCGTTCGTGTCTAACATACTAAATAATACAATGTATATGATAGCAAACAAATACTTCGAGACTGGCCATGCTGGAGCCTGTGTTGATCGACGTGACTTTCTGGCATGTTTCTTTTCCTTCTGCTAAGGCTGCTTTGCTAACGTGAACAATTTTTGTGCCAGTTCTACCAAAGCTGTTCCATGAAGTTCAATCATGTCCTCAAGTCTCCACAGAGTCTGGATTGTTTGATTTGTGTTTGATCAGAATTGATGATTGTTACATCCTGGCCCAAACCTCCCCAAGAGATGATTGTGACATCCTAACCCAAACCTCCCCAAGAGATGATTGTGACATCCTGGCCCAAACCTCCCCAAGAGATAATTGTGACTTCCTGGCCCAAACCTCCCCAAGAGATGATTGTGACATCCTAACCCAAACCTCCCCAAGAGATGATTGTGACATCCTGGCCCAAACCTCCCCAAGAGATAATTGTGACTTCCTGGCCCAAACCTCCCCAAGAGATGATTGTGACATCCTGGCCCAAACCTCCCTAAGAGATGATTGTGACATCCTGGCCCAAACCTCCACAAGAGATGATTGTGACATCCTGGTCCAAACCTCCCCAAGAGAAAGTTACTTCTAAACCCTAACAATGATTACCTTATTTAATCCACACTAGGTAAATTACACACATTTTTTACCATAACTCACCGACAAGCGAATAAGTAAATTTTAATGGTACAGGCACAAAACTGCCAAGCACACACACACACTCACACGTACACACACACACACACCTTCAAACTAATTTAAAGCCCTGGCGTAACAATAATTGTCCAGCCGGAAGAAAGATCGCGTCCAGCGGCGGACGTCCGATAAAGACATTTAAGGAAATGGACCCTGGGGCTATCCCTTTTCTTAACTCAAGACTTTCGAAGAGACAGCACTTCTTGGGTCACCAAAAGTAACGAAGAACTTAAGAACCTGGTCCACGCTCGTCAAACACAGGACCCACTTCACAGAGACTTCACATTATCTTTAAAGCTATTTCAATGGATTTTTGTTTTGAGCGGGAAAAAAACGAGAGGTGGTTACTTTTTTTTTATATTTTCAAACTCAAAGATTGCATTTATGTCTTTCTCATACTTGGCATTGTTGTTTTGTACTTGGAATAGTTTTGAATATTAACTTTGTGTGCGCAGTAGTGTACATGTATGTGTGGGTCTGTGTGCATGATTCGAAGACTAAATACTAAACGGATCTAGGCATTAAAGTAAATGAGAGGCTTTCATGAAATCCCCATTTTGACGACATTATTTTATTCGGTAACTGTTTTGAATTACATAGCCAAGCGGTCCACTGGAGAAGCATTAGTAAGACACTGTCGTCACAAACTGTTTCTTGAGCACCTCCTAGGCCTGTCTATTCGGAAACTGGATTCACTATGTCACCCATAATATTCATTCATGGTTGTTGTGTCTTGAAATATTACTTCAACTGTTTTCTAAATTCGGTTTTACGTTTATGAATTTGTTTTCACACAGCGAAATTTTCTATGACTAGTCGTGACGGAGATGATTGTGTATAAACATAACATTGGGAGTAAGTCTGAGTTTTGAGTTTAGGCACATTGGTACAATTTAGGCCATGTCGTGCCCGTAATCCTTTAAGGATCACTCTCCCTTGACATAACAAGGGCTAAATTCTATACAGTTAAATCATTAAAAACAAGGCCTATTCACAGTTCAAATAGTAAAGGTAGTAACATTGAGAGTAACATTTTGTAAAATAATCAAAACAAAATTATTACCAATTGACCAGGGGTAATGTGGATTTAGCTGAGTTAATATTTCCAGATAATTGGATTTACCTCCCCTATAGGATTAGTTTATTGCTCTGATCGGATCTGTTACATTTTAGCTTCCATTTCCAATCAACCTCTTTTTTTTTTTTCCTCAACGTTGAACCTTGACCCTAGCTTACTTAAATGATTCACTGGAGGTTCAGTCGCAGGGATATATCCTTAGACGCAGGCCACCATGCTGGCACAGGATTGGCTGGAGGGGACACCTGGGTGGCATGAGAGCGTAGGAGGGAGATCTGGATGGAACAGGGAGCGGGTCTTTTCAAAAAGCGGAAATTAGAAACGCAAGCTCAACAATGAAACGACATGTTTCTTTTTTTTTTCCATTCTTACATCTCTCTCTCTCTCTCCCTCTCTCTCGCTCTCTCTCTCAATCAATCAATATAGAAGCACATATTCAAATAGAGGTAAAGAGGTTAACCTAGGATACACGGTAGTAGGTCTAAAGAGCAGGGAAGGGTAAGAGGTAGGGAGAGGACTCCAATAAAATTACCATCGATACATATCATATCTGACGGGGGGAAATGAAAAAGTTTTCCTCCCCCCGACCCACGGATGATGAAGATGACCTGGAAGTTAGGTTAAAAGGGTTGTAGACATATGTAGATCAAAGTGGCTTTCATTTTACGTACATCTTGTAGCCGTTGTCTGATCAGTCTATTGTCGTGTAACCATTGTCTGATAAGTCTAAAATCATGGAGTCATAGTCTGATCAGTCTTAAAACCTGTAGCGATAGTTTGATTAGCCTCAAATCCATTAGGCAATGAATAATTATTATGTCGCTAAAGTATTTTGTTAGAACTAAACATAAAACTACAATTACAAGGTACTATACTAGTGTCTGTATATATTGCTACATCCCAAGATTATTTCTCGGACGGTCAAAGTAATACATTGTGTTAGGTATTTAGAAAATATGTCTAGTAATAAGTAATTGTACACACATACAAATAAATAAATCTCTGTGTGTGTGTGTATGTGTGTGTCTATTTCAAAATGGAGGAAGTAAAAAAAAAACATGTCATAACATCTCATTTAGTTGAAGTTTTAGGGAACCTATGGATTACACAAGTAACAATATGAACCAGCAACATGAACCAATAATGTAAATATGAACCAGCAACATGAACCAATAATGTAAATATGAACCACCAACATGAACCAATATTGTAAATATGAACCATGTGGCAACAACATGAACCAGAAAAGCAAACCAGCAACATGAAAAACATGACATGGTGATTCAACAAAATGAACCAGTAATATGAACTAACAACATAAAAACAACAACATAAAACTATAAGATGAGCCAACAATAGGAACAAGCCATATAAACCGACAAGATGAACCCGCATCAATCTGAACCACACAAATTAAAAATATACATTGAAAATCAAAAGGTCATGTGTTTATACAACTGAGCCCGTCTTCTTTGTACACATTTAACATTAAGCCATAACTACTGTGTAAGCCAGAGCGTTTTGGAAAGGTTGAAGGTCATAACATAAAGGATCCAGATATATTGAAGTATACTCATAAACTATGGATGTATCAAACATAGAGGTCATTATTCATACGTGTCTGTCTAGATGTAGACGTCGCGGTGTTATTAAAGACCCCGGGCCTCCCGTGCAAGGGGAGCGTCTCAAAGCTTTTAGTACGCTAATATATAAAACCAACAAGTCCAACTACTGACCACTGGTCTACACGTGAGGTCAATACAGGCCAGTCTAATGGCCCCCAATCAATATCGTCAACAAACTTTGCCCCTTTCATACAAATGCTCACACACACACACGCACACACACACACACTCAAATACATCGACGTACTCACATCTTCACACTTGAGACCGCTCCCTCTGGGCGCTACACCGACTTAGTGTGTTTACGGAACGTTAACTATTCATCACAGTTCCAGCCCTTCGTCCTGCCATTGTTCTACGTTGGCGCCCCCCACACACACGAACGCCCCCCTTAACCTCGCCTCACAGATGTCCCCGGCTCAAAAAGCCGTTCTCTTTACAGAAGCCACCTTATTTAAAAGCTCCTTTAGTTTACCACTGCTAAAAAAAGGAAGGGAAAAAACACAAAACAAAACAAAATTCATTTCTGCGTTTCCCCACGTCTGGTCAATAGGCGAGGTAAATTAACAAATGCATTACGGACTTAATGAGCGAACCTTTCAGACCTCACACCAGGGCGCCGTTGCTTCTAACAGCTTTTAATGTTTGTGGTAATGGAATCTAAATAAACTTTGAAAAAGAAAAGGAAAAAAAAAATTAAAAGGAGGAAGTAATACTGACCTATTTTTTTTTTATTCCAAGGACCATAACTTGTGGTAGTAGGGCATTGCTAATTATTACAATATCATTTCATTTAAATAACAAAGGCTGAGTATTAAAAGACTGTTATATAAGTGTGAATCTGAAATTTCCTTCTGTTTTACAAAGACTTAAAATGGATGCAAAACGTTTTGTAAATTGAATTGTTTCCAAATGTTATAAAGAACGCGATCTCTATAACTCAGCCACCCACTTCGTGTTTATTTGTACATAATATATGTTTATGATTTGATCGTATGAAAGGAAGTTTTCTCTGTGCAGGAATAAATGACATTACTTCTTTAACATCATCCTCTTAACTCCCATTGAGCGAGGGCCTATGAGGCTCAAATTTTCTTTTTCAAAAGCCCTGTACGGAGACCCCCATTCTGTACGCAATACACCCATGGCACCAAACTGGTCTAAAAGCTGGCGCCTCTCAGACATGCCGAGTTCAACAAGACTGCGGCAGTCTAAAAGCTTTCTCTTCCTCAGCGCAAGGAGACCACAGTGCCATGCTTCGTGATTACCACATATCCCACGCATACTTCATAAAACCTTGTATCGACTAAGTGGCCTTACGTAGCAAACGCAAACTCCTTCCAGGCTGCAGCTGAATTGCAAAAAGTATAGAGGCCTGCAGGCTCTGCATCTCCAGATTTTCCTGTCCAAGTATCCCCAGCATCCTCTGCAGGTTCCTCCTCCCAATTATTCTGTTCTTTCTCTCTTTTTTTTTTAAATTACTGATTTATTCCGATATATGTTGTTTATTTGTTGCACGTATCTTTGGATAATTACGCGCCAGATTCTGTGTTAGGATTCTATCAGTGGTTACAGTACTTACGTACTGTACTGACGTATGTTCCGACTTTCACTGAAAATCGGTTTAAGGTTTATGTAGAAATGGATCAACATCGTAATCCTGGGATCCCGTGTATAGAGTGGAGACCACCATTCAACATTGTAAGTTTTATCTCCCTTTTATTCTATATAAAACACAATTTTCACTATTTCATTAATTGACTTTTTTTTTCATGATTCGTGTATCGTTTTTCCGAGAATGGGAAGTGGAAGGAAAAAAATTGAAAAATAATCTACCAAGACAGACAAACAGACGGAGTGAGTTCATAAAAGCTTTGTAAAACTGAGAAGCATATATTGGAGACTTTTTTAAAACTCTTTAATTATTAAAGAAAAGAAGGTCTGAATTTAATCTTGATACAGCCGCTGTTGTTTTGTCTTTGTATGTACAAAGTTCAATCCCAGACACCCATTTGTTCACTTGTACTAAAATTAGGTTTTAAACCCACATCGTTAATTACGTGATCAAAACAGTTCACTTCTTGCCCTGGCGGCCCACTCTTTAGCCGGTAGAATGAGTTCCCTGCGGACACTCTGAGATAATCAATCACCTAACTCTCGGGTACAAGTGCAATGCTATTTATAGCCTCTGTTACAAGGGCGGCATGTCTGATCAAAAGTGGACACGAAAATAATGGCAATATATAGGTCCGATAAGGGCGATCAATTTAGTACTGCATATCGTTTTGGTTTGTAGTCTGATAGAGTGTCTTTAAGACATGTAATAGTAATTATTGTTGTAGGAATGAAAAATAAACCCAGAGTTTTCTGAGTCTGTAGTACACTATGTAGCCTTTAATTCTTTTTAAAAAATGTACAAATAAGTTTTGCGACAATTTTAACTCTTTTTAAAATAGGGAAATGACTAAGCCTTATCTTTTAGTCTGTCCGACCGTCCGTCCATCCACCTTTCTATCTGTCTATCTATCTATCTACCTATACCGGTTAGGAAGTGAAGCCAAGCGCTTTACCGCTCAGGCACCGCGCCTCCTATGTGTGAGTGTATGAAGTTGTAAATAAATTGTACACACACACACACACACACACACACACACACACACACCACACACACACACACACACACACACACACACACACACACACACACACACACACACACACACACACACACACACACACACACACACACACACACACACACACACACACACAGAGAGACTGAGCGTGACACCAGAAAGAAAAGTTCTTCGCTCTATGGACATTTTGAAAGTCTGTCCAGTTTTTTTTTCGATTCGATACTTTGTAATGTGTTGCCAAAATGTTGCCCACTGCTAATTATATTGTAGTTTGACTATCTTTCTAAGGCGGCTAAGCAGTCTTCAAGTTAAAAGCGAAACATGCAGTAGCCTATGTTTTGTAAGCTCAGAAGTATCAGTGGCGTGCCGGAGTGAGGTGATCTTTGTAGCAAACAAAACCACATTGTCATGTAAACTTTTGGTCTATTCCTTTCTGTCTGTACAAGTCATCAACCAAAACAAGAGCATATTTTGTGTGACGTCTCTCTTGACAGTTACAAACACACAAAATAGCATTAGAATTTCGTTTGGTGAATATCACCTAAACAGAACCTCAGCAATGTCCTTCGTTTCACCTGGACAGAACCTCACAAATGTTTTTCGTTTCACCTGGACAGAACCTGACCAATGTCCTTTGTTTCGATTTGTATGTGTGGACTTACCATCAGATTAACAACGCTTGATCTCGGCTGTATGAAGCAACTTTCTTCTTTTGATAAAGGTACACACAAAAAGCATTTCTTAAAGCTTTTATTCGTGGACTAAGGCTTGACCACTGACCACACAATGACAAAAAGACTCTGGAAGGAATTTTGATTGACAAAATATATACATTGCAGGGAGTCGGCTGTTTGAACAGATTTCGAAGGCCTGTAACTATTTCAGCTAAACTAACACGCAGACACACACAGACACAAACACACGATTACATCCAAGCAGTCATACACATACACACACACACACACGATCACCTGTACACATTCCCTCAAAAAGAGTTCTTTTTCTTATGAAAACACGGGCCACCGCGGGCTACTAGTCTAATTATATTATGATAGTGTCCGAGAAGTCTTTGGTCAACTGTGGAGACTATGTTCTATAGATACACTTTCTCCTCTGGTCCAGCCAACAATGGCTACTATTTACTGACGCTAGACTTCGTCGTCCAAACCATGACGCCATTTGTTTCTACTTTCTTGTCAGACTTGGAAAAAGAAATGTCTTAGCATTGGTCATAGTGTTATTTCTGGCACATATAAATAGATATTTTGCATTCAATTTATTTGTTTGAAAGAGAGAGGGAGTTAGAGAGAGAGAGAGACAAACAGACAGACGGGTAGATAGATAGATAGATAGAGAGATAGATAGATAGATAGATAGATAGATAGATAGATAGATAGATAGATAGATAGATAGATAGATAGATAGATAGATAGATAAAGACAGAAAGATAGACAGACTGACAGGTTAGATAGATAGATAGATAGATAGATTAGATAGAATGATAGATAGATAGATAGATAGATAGATAGATAGATAGATAGATAGATAGATAGATAGATCAAGACAGAAAGATAGACAGACTGACAGGTTAGATAGATAGATAGATAGATAGATTAGATAGAATGATAGATAGATAGATAGATAGATAGATAGATAGATAGATAGATAGATAGATAGATAGATAGATAGATAGATAGATAGATAGATCAAGACAGAAAGATAGACAGACAAACAGACAGAAAGACATTAAAATTGTAGTTAATTTTTGCCCTTTTTAATTGAACGCAGGTCATAAAAATAAAAATAAAACAAATGGCAACAAGGAAACAAAAAAAAAATGTGGCTAGCAAAAGACATCTAGACAGACAGACGGACGGACAGGCAGACAGAAAGAGAGGTGTGAAAATAAGGATTACAAGATAGTCAGATGTTCTCAATCTGTGATCTGTTAACAATAATTGAATAAGTTCCTGGGATATGTTCAGTAGACTTCTAAATAAGAGGCACACATTCACAATCTTGTTTAGTGAATTATTTGAAGGATAAAAAAAGGAGCACCCAAGAGCTATAAGTGGTCCTCAAGTTTTATAGTATTAAGAACCTCTGGTGTAAATGAATAAAAACAAAAGTAGAATATAAGAAGAGGCAAAAACAGAAAAAGAAGAAAAGTTGCAATTGGAATTTTATCAACATTTTAACGCATTTTCCATGATCCGAACTTTCTGGTTCCCCCCACCCCAAACCCTCAATGTTGTTGTCGTTCAGCCCTTCCGATAGCCAGTGGAGTCCTGAGCCACCAGGGGATGGGGGACGCAGGTCAACTATTGATCTTTCCCGATAGCTCCGTATTGACATGTAGGGCCGCGTCATTGGGTCGGAATGAGAGAAAGAGAGAGAGAGAGAGAGAGAGAGAAAGAGAGAGAGAGAGAGAATTGCTGAGTTGAGAGAAGGGGCCACAGGATTAAAAAAAAAAGGAATCCAAGGGAGACAAATTGAATAAGGTTTGGGTTAGGGTTCCATGGCTGTGAAAAGAAAACAGTGACAGTGAAAAACAGGAGAAAGAGTGAGAGAATCTGAAAGAGAGAGAGAGAGAAAGAGAGAGAGAGAAAGAGAGAGAGGGAGAGTGACGCAGGGTAATAAGAGAGAAACAGTATGGTGTGAAAGAGGAATGTTGCAATGAAGCTTAGACTAAGTCAGCATGTTCCCGCATCAAAGATCATGCAATCATTAATTGTTAGAATTCCATCTCTCACACGTGACTCACAGTTTACGACAATGACCTGATTATGTGATTTTTTTTTCATCTGAATTAATCAACAAGTAAAATATCCATTATACTTTTGTTAAAAGCAAAGCTTATATTGAGTGAAATAATATCAATTGTATGGGCTCTACAGTCTTGAAGTGGGCAGATTGGGCTCTACATTCTTGCTGTGGGCAGACTGGCCGCTACTGTCTTGACGTGGGCTGTCTGGGCGCTATAGTCTTGTTGTAGGCAGACAGAAGACAGAGCTATACAGTCTTGTTGTGGGCAGTCAGGGCACTACAGTCTTGTTGTGGACAGACTGGGTTCTATCGGCGCCTTCGACCCGAAGGTCACGGCTCTATAGCCTTGTTGTAGCTCGGCAGCCAGTCTAGGAGATGGAAACTCCGAAATAAAACCTACGACTATCTGCTGTTCACAGTTGTCTCAGACGTCTGTGCCACTGTGCATGACATTTAGTGTAAAGAGTGGTCTCTGGACATGCGCAAGTCAATCATCGCTTTAAAAAATATTCAGCTCAGGCTGGAGGAAACGTTTTACAACGTGACATACTGCACTCCACCTTAATCCTCAGACTCTAACGTTTTACAACGTGACATACTGCACTCCACCTTAATCCTCAGACTCTAACGTTTTACAACGTGACATACTGCACTCCCCCTTAATCCTCCGACTCAAAGTAAAGACTTTTGTTTATGTTTATGGACACTGCTTCATTTGTTGATAATCATTTTTGAATTGTTGACAGTCCCTCCAGCCGAGACCAATCGTTATAAGAAGGCCTGAACACTGACCTGCAACGTCGCAACCTGTGGGTAGTTTAGACCAACAGCTCGTTGCCACGTCACAGGTCTGTGCTGTCTCTACTGCTCACTGGTTGCGACGTCACAAGTCAGTGCTGAGGCTTTCTCCAGCTAGCCTTTAACTGGCTTGCACTGAACAAAACTTGACATCTATCAGAGACACCCACTATTCTACTCAATACCCTATCCATCAAGCCTGGTTCTAATCGCATATCTCTTTGACAGACATGGGGGACCGATCATTGGTTATATAATCTTATATTCTTACATAGCCAGCTCCGCCACAACGTACCAGTTAATATGCTTGTAAATTGAAACTGTCACCGGAAATGAAAAGGGGCGAAAATTCAACTATTAGATGCTAGAACCGCGGCACGAGTTATCTCCCTCCTTCAAGCCCTTTTTTTTTTTTTGTTCTTGTGCCTAGGTCGATACGCAGTCGCCGGCCTTAGCTCATTCGATGTCGCCGCTATGAAAAAAAAAATTGGCATCGATTTGAATTTTTTTTTTTTTTGTCACGATCATAAAAACTAATTTGATCACAAAGAACTTTGACATGAACAAAGGAAAGAAATAAGAAGAAAGAAAGAAATAGACGAAGTGGACGAAGATGGCGGAAAGAGGAAAAGTACCCGCGCTAGAGTGTGAAAGCGAATTTTTGAGAGAGAGAGTCAGAGAGTGTGTGTCTGTAGGGCATATGATGTAAAGGTCATCTGTTTCTGAGACCTACTGTTAACGAGGGCGTCATGTGGCCAGCACAACGTCAAACAGCCTTAACGTTCCCCCAACTAATGTCAGGTACCCATTAGAGCTGGGTGGACTCAGAGGCGCCTAAAGATCTCGAAATAAAAAAAAAATCCCAGTCTTTACAAAGGATTCGAACCTGGGACCGCAGGCTCGGAAGCTTTACCGCCCAGCCACCGCGCCTCTGTGTGTGGGAGGTATACAACTGTTCATTTTGTTTATGTCCTTTAGTTGACTGCTTTAAAGGGTTGAACTGACCTGACCATGTTGTATGACAGTTAGTTTTGATTCTATTTCTTACCGTTTTATTTTTTTTTTCTGTCTGGCATTATATTCACAGAACGTAATTGTATACGACAAGGTCTGGTCACGTGGTATCAGATGGGATCCAGGTGTAGCATTATTGTTAGTGCTCAGAATTCCAGAGATTCCCTACTATACTAGATCTAAATATCGCCCAAACCAACACTTCCTACTTTAACCATTGACTTTATAATTTTAATTTAGTATTCAAAGATCATGCTTATGATATTATGAAAAAAACAACATTTTAACAGCAAAGCTTTCATTAGGGAAAGAACAGCAAATTTACAACCACATCTCTCAATACTATAATATTTATTTCCTTTTTTTTCATTACAAAACATACTAAATTGATTTACGTTTTGATTGATTCATGTGTTGTCATAGATAATGAATGATTGTGCAAGGTTTCAACTTGATCCGAGAATGAGAACTGGGAGAACTAGGGTGTATACAATGTGTATCAGAGTGAGTTGATTAAAACTTTGATCTTCAATGAAAAACAAAAAAACATACCAACTCAAATAAATTATCAGAAACCGGATATAAACAACATTTCTTTCGAGTGAAGTATATGTGTACTTGTTTCTTCTTCTTTTCATTCTTATATCTGTTTTGTGTCTGTCTTGTGTCTGTCTGTCTCTTTCTTTCTTTAGTTTACACATATGAATAGATGAGTCCAGAACTGTGTGTATATTGTTAATATTTTGTAATTTATGTTTCTCTATCAACAGATAAACAAACACCAGACAGACGCAAACACAATCTTTATAAATCCATCATAAATGAACCCCTTTTCCTTCTCTTGTATCGACTAGCTTTATGCTAACGCTGGTACGCTAAATAATGTGAACACAAATATCCAACGATTTCACGTGATACAATAAATCAACAGCACTGTTTGCATGCGATAGCGCGAGGGAGAACGAAACGTCTTCCCGTGGATTAGTTGTGGGCTAATTGCATAGAGGTGTCTTGTAACTCGATCACAAAGTGAACCTGACCAGGAGACTGAGGCTAGCTAGAGAGGAAGAAGAATTCCATTTTGTTTTGAAAAATAAGAAGACAAATGCTGTTAGTTTTTAGCTTTAACCTCTTATGAATTTTGTTTTATTTAAGTCATTATCTTAATAATTCAAATCCTATCTCGTTTTTTTTTATGTTCAATGCGTTAATGAATTTTTTACACAAATTTAATTAAAGTTGTTTAAAATCAGTTCCTGTCAAGATTGATTTGAATGTCATTCTCTCCTGAATGACACTATCATCCGGGGCTTCATTTACGGGTGTCATAAATGTCAAAAAGTGCAAATGACGTATTAAAAGGGGTGTGACGATTCAAGGCAGGTTCACACGGGCCAGTTAAACACGTTTGTTGCCGCTGCAAAATATTGTGGTCTATAGACCACAAGGTCTGAAAAGGGAACTTAACTTTTTTTTTTTTTGTTGCTACCGTTGCAAAATGATGTAGGCATGACAAAATCAATTGCCCCCTTCCACGAGCGTGCACGAAGAGGCGGAAAGACTCAAAGAATAAGGCACATTTCTTATTCCATATGCTAGGACATATTTGTATAAGTGTACTTTCTTTCCTAGTGCCATTAGAACATGGAACATGGCCTGAATCAGCCAGAAAAAAAAATCAATGACTTAGCAGAGTTTAAGTCTCTAACACACACGATTAACATATTGATACGCGTAGGACGTAATTATATTCTGTTTTAAAGTAACGTCTGTAAATTATAATATAAGATAAGGAAACACTTGTTTACAATGCAATACTTTGCTATATGTACTTACAAGCCGGTATCGTTTAGACGTGGCCACAACAGCGTGCTGCCATAGTATCATGTATTCGTTTCTAGAACATAGACCGGACTGTGAGGCTGTCAAAGCCAATCTCTACTTTGACTGAGGGGAGAGGGGGGGGGAGCCTAGCACCCAAATCTTCCCCGATTCTTAAAACTGCAATCCATGCAAACAATCCAGCAACAACATGGTTTTAAGTTCGTGAGATACGGTGGCTCAGCCTGGACTTAAAATGGTCAAGCTCAGTAAACACAGCCATATGTCCAGAGAGGAGAGGCTACTAATTCAAGTGGCCTCTGGCTGCTCACGCTCATGGGCGACGCCGCTAAGATGGAGAGGGATAGAAATGAGCAAAAAGTGGCTCTTTGTAACGTTAAGTATCGAATACTGAGTGATGATAAGCTAGAAGTGACTATTACTAGTCTGACCCTAGCTGACCATTTTGCCAAGGAAAGAAGTAAATGATATATATGGCATGTCGGATTCTCGGTATGTGATATTTGTCGCAGAATTCAATAGTATATCAGGTTCAAAAGACACTAGTTGACCAACAGATACAAATTAGTTTGAACCTTACATTTAATAATGTATAATAATAATCATCTAACATTCTGGTCAATTTATTAATTTAGTAGGCTACATGTATTTATGTCACGACCAATATTTTCTTTCATGAGTTTGGTCTTAATTTAGGTATGGTTAGCACACTTACAATGTGTTTACACATGTGCTGCTTACCCCCCCCCACACACACACACCCCTGACAATATGGAGCTCTGAACGAATGTCTAAAATACGGCCGAAGCATATAAGTATAATTGCGAAACTACTCACCATTAAATGTTAGTCCAATAAATGAGTTTTCTATATAGTCCAAATTATTTATAGTGTTCTATTTTATTATTGGACCAAATGTATGTAAACAACAGTCAGTAGTTAGTCAGCAATGACAGACGTTATCCAAATCAAGAAATTAATCCTTCATTTAACTTGTCCTGAAATTAAAAACAAAAAGATTTCTAATATTTAGTTTAAAATAGCTTTTAAAATGTATCTTCAGTTCTATAGAGGCAACAGCCCTTAACCCCCTAGTCTGAGGAATGGTCCCCACTTTATGGAGATTTTTGTTGTCACCAATATCCGATCTTACAAATACTCGAAGTCCCTCATATTATACTCTTCCAGGGACACGAGAACCACTATAGACGCCACTGTATCTTATAATTTCTATTCAAATAAGACAATAAATAATTCAGGCAACAATAATTATCAGCCCCCAGACTTACTGTGGCGACTTTGACCTGCTTAATGTATGCAGTCGGGATTTGAACGCGAGCCCCCTTGTGAGAAGGCCAAGCGACACATCCCACATTGAAAAAGAAACGTTTCTAATGTGACTACTACGAGGGTTTCTTCTTTTTAGCTAGAAACATTCATGAACTCATTAAGACACTAAGATCTACTTTTATATATATGTACTGGCCAATCTATGCAGGTTTAAGTAATTGTATAAGAAAACTAAGGTTCAAAGTTCAACAATAACACACTAAATTCTGACCTGGACAGAGTGAAACCGAAATGAACAGCACACTAAGTCTTCACCCAAATTCAAAGTTAAGCCCGAAATCAAGTCCAAATGAACCGTTCACGGGGCCAGTGTACACACGTGAATGGCTTAAGAAGTGTCTCTTTAAAGTCCAATATACGACGATCAGTTACCAGAGCTAATAGCCTCCGAGTGTCCAGACTCCAGCGCACTAATGGTCACTTCCAAAGTAGTATTTAGTGTCGCACGAAAAGCATGTCCGACGTGTCCACTAATGACTGGACCCCAAGGTACCGTCAAAATAAAGCCAAGCCATTGAGGGACGTAGGGGCGATGATTAAAAAGATCGTACAATTTACTTAAAATACATCCAATGGCGGCAATTTCCATGGCTCGACTGAAGAGTTCCCTTTTTATTTTTTGCGAACGAGAGATTCGTACAGGCTAGACAAAGCTAGTGGGCACTAATTGAATCAGCAGTTTTGATTTGGGAGAGAACGTCCATCCATATCAGTCCCCCCTCTTCTCTACTTTAGCGATGTCCTCCCCAGATAGTTTAATTTCGCCTGGTCAAAGAACCACCGATGCCCGTGTTGTACCTCCCTCCACCCATCCTATCCACACACACCCTCCTCCCCCACCCCAAGGGCGGCATGTTGGTGCCCAGAGGTATTGGATCCCTATCAAAAAGCACGCAGTGTGCTTTGAAGTGAGCGGGAGGGGGGGGGGGGAAATTGAGTTTGGTGTGAATGTTGAGCAGAGCAGAATTTGTGGATGTGTCGGCAGCGGTGTACGTATGTGTGTTTGAGTGTGTGTCGAGAAAAGGGAATATATGTGAATAAGTCGCGATGGGGGCGTGTGACAGAGGAGGCCGTACCTAAGGTCAGTTGGCCTTTAGGTCTGACGTGACGTGGTCTAAAAAAAAAGAACCAAATACAAAATATGGCTAAAGATGTGGACATCCAATGAAAACATTGAAGCAACTACAACTGAATGAACAGAACATTGAGTACACAAATAATACATTTACACACCGTAATCGAAAGGTTTAACCGGGTTAGGTACTAAAGTACTAGTAGTATGCCCGTCTGCCTTGTAACTCTCGTTATTGGTAACACACAGTGAAGTACTTGTTTTAGAAACAAAATTAAACTCGTATATTGCGAATGAAGAATTTTAAACAACAGTGATTGTGTATTAATAATAACAATAATATCACTTGAGTGTAAACAATTAAACCTCCATGTTTAATGGAAACTTTAAAAGCAGAAGTCAGTTCGCGTATGGGTATTCCCATTTCTCAGAACATCGCTAGTTGGCTAGTTGCAAATGAAGTGCCTAAGAACAGATTTGTAATCTTTCGGTATACTAGCAGCTTAGTTTGTTGAGCTATCTGTCTAGACCTTTAATTATTAGTAGTCTAAATAGAATACAAATAGTGCCAACTAAAATTGATTATTTACGACTAATTGATTAACTAATTAATTATCTCTAATGGATTTTTGTCTTGTACTCGAAAATGAATGACTGTGCAAACTATCAACTTGATCCGGGAATGGGGAAGTGGGAGAAATAACATGCCAAAGAATCCACCCAGACAGACAGACAGACGGACGGACTGAGTTAATATAAGATTTCTTCAGTATGAAAATAGAATTGTAAATGTAAAGTATCATTTATCGATTATATATATTTTAATTGTTTTCATCGTCACAGTGTTAGAGTAATAATTTTTATCCATTAATTAGTGCTCTATATCTCTATGGTAGCTGATATTAATTTTCGTATATTGCATACAATACAATACATGATATACATAAATACATGATATATATATATATATAAATACATAATATATTATATAAATATAATGATATATATATAAAAATACATGATATATAAATACATGATAATTTCTTGTCAATGTTGCTTTATTCTTTGACATTTGCTTCTATTTAACCCACATGTTCCTCCTGACCTTTAATACCGAACAGCTTTGGGTCACCTGGACAACTGTACTTACAAGATGTGGTCAGCTCCTAGTGTTCAAGTGGGGGGACAATATGTTTCCACTCCGCCCTCCTATTTTTGAATAGAACTCAGACGTTAAACTGAAATATGAATCTCACAATCTTAATATGTATCTTTCTGACCTTCGGGACGCCCTGACCCGGTGACGGCACCCGCATTCCTCTTTTTTCCTGTCTCTCGAGGAAGAAACCCCCCTAGTGGTGTGTTGAATTAACATGAAACATGACATACAAGTCTGAATTATCAGTCTCTATCTCAAAGAGCATGTCTAGACCATACCACTGGAAGGTATCACTTAATCCCTTGGAGCTCCAGGGGTGCCACTGACCATGGCGGACTTATCTCTGGCTTCTCGCTAAGCTTCCCTACGCCCTGTTCCCTCTCCTTTGTCTGGACTATATTTCGTTACTACCCGCGGCGTTACACGTGGGCGCCTCAGCTCCAATGACTAATATTCAATCGCAGTCGTGTATTGTAATTTGGTTAACGCCCTACTGCAGGGTGCCCAAATATTTTCGGTCCTGGGCGCGTATAACTATTCCGCACGGTCACAGGCAGGACCTAATGGAACTGAGTCTCGGCGGATTCTTTATCTGAGGGGCCTGAAAGTACCGAATGACTGATCTGAAATGTTCCGAGAGTTCCAAGTTTGGGCGTCAGTGCTCTAGTGTAACTACGGGTAGTGTTGCCAACTTGGAATCTGTTATACGAATTAGAATTCCTTGTATTTTATCCGTTGGATTGAAATCTCCCTACTCTTGACAATAATTGTAATCAGAAAAGTCAGTATTAAATGTTGTTATTATACTGGTGTTGTATTTGTACTATATTGATATTAAATGGCTGCCTGGTCGTGCGGTTTGCGCGCTGGACTGTCGTTTGGATTTATCGATGGTCCCGGGTTCAAACCCTGCCCTCTCCCATCCCCTGTCGTCCTGCGAGAGGTTTGGACTATAAAGTAAACTATCAACTCTGAAGAAACATCCGAAACATGTCAAACAAACAAACATTTATACTTGTGTTCATATCTAATCTAATAGCGCCTATTTAAGACTTGTTTTATGTTGATTATATATTGGATTTATGCTAATGTTGTGGTGTCATATTGGTATTGCTATAATGAAATGTTGATAATATAATGATAATATATTGATACTTTACTGGTATTCTGTTGATAATTAACTCTAATTATGTCGATATTATACTGGTATTATTTCGATAATATTCTTTAATATACGGATATTTTTTTAAATTATAAAATTATTATCTTAATTTAATTTATACAGCAAAATACATAGATGTTATGCTGATAATGTACTGGTATTGTGATGATATTATGTAGATAATATCAACATAGTAGACAATTGTAAAGTATCCCTTTCAGTCCTTGGGATCTATAGGGCAGCTGATGCAAAGATAATCTGTTTGTAGGCCGACCTTTAACGAGGGTGTGCTCAATGACAAGCCGCCTTTACTTTTTTCAACTAACACGAAGTAACCATTAGATTTTAGTCGACTCAGGGGCATCCTAAACATCCTAAAGTTAAAAAAGTCTTTCCCAGGGTTCGAACACGAGACTTATCGGTATGGAAGCCACACGCCTTTACACTCATCCACCACGCCCTCATTATGTTATTATGATGTGGGTATTATATTGACATTACACTGCTATTATATTGACATTATACTGGTATTATATTGACATTACACTGGTATTATACTGACATGACGCTGGTATTATATTGACATTATACTGGTATTGTATAAACATTACATTGGTATTATATTGACATTATACTGGTATAATATTGACTTCACACTAGTATTATATGACATTACACTAGTATTATACGACATTATGGTCAGCTTGTAAGCGTTCACAAAACAGTAATGTGTCTGTGGGATCGCGTGTTCATCAGAGTGCGTGAGTATGCCGGCTCACGTGCGTCTGTGATTACAACTGTGGATGTAGGTGAAATTATGCGTAAAGGCATTTTTTTTTTCAGAAACAGATCAAGTCGGAAATAATTTCGATAAAGCATGTTTTCTGTCAGGAGTCTAGCTGTCTGACATCATATGGACAGACCTGGTCGTGTCATCTTTCGCCTGCACTCACACACACACACCTCGGCGTTCGTGGACGGACACTCCCACACACAAACACACCAACGGT